>VZSZ01010291.1:87586-284219 GCA_013398815.1 Ibidorhyncha struthersii
GAGTTGGGGTCTTGGGGGGCGTGTGGGGATGGGGTGAGCAGGGGTGGTGTGTGTATTGGGGTGGGGATCCTGTTGTATGGACGTAGGATTTGGGGCTTTCTTGGAGTGCTTAAGGGGGAGGAGGACTTGGGACTTCGAGCAGGCTTGGGTTGGGCTGGGGATGTCTTGAGGTGAGTTGGGATAATGTGTCTGTCTGTTCTCCCAAGTACCAGGCAGTAACACAAGAGAAAACGGCCTCAAGTTGTGCCAGGGGAGGTTTAGACTGGGTATTATGAAAAACTTCTTCACCAAAGGGGTTGTCAGGCTGCCCAGGGAAGTGGCTGATTTGCTATCCCTGGAGGTATTTAAAAGATGGGTAGATGTGGCGCTTGGGGACATGGTTTAGTGGTGGACTTGGTAGTGTTAAGTTAACGGTTGGGCTCGATGATCTTTAAGGTCTTTTTCCACCTGAATGATTCTATGTGCGGTTTTGGGACCTGTGGAATGGCAGTAAGACTTGAGGGTGTCTGGGGTGCTTGAGGGGTGTATGGGGAGACTTGTTAGTACAAAAGTGCTCTGATGGACACTCCATAGCTGGCTTTCAGGGTGTCCAGGTTTACTGAAGAGTGTGGGGGAGGGGTGCTTTTGGGACATGATGTCAGAGAGAAGAGAGCTGAACAGAGGTTAGGCAAGTGTAATATGGTGAATGGAGCAGGATGGCTACAGGAAGGGTCATTAATTATGTGGGCTGGGGAAGGTATGGAGATGAGCTGGTGGGCTTTAGGAGGCTTCAGGGTAGAGGTTGGTGGGGGTGGGGATGTATTCAGGAGCAGATAACGTGGCTGATGTTTCTGAGAGGTTAAGGTAGGGAGAGCTTCAGAGCCTTACAGAAATGTTATGATGTGGTTTGGGCAAGGGTTGGGAGAATTGTCTGTTGAGGCAGTGCAGTTGATGGGGGAGCTGAATGTTGAGGTTTGAGTTTTGTGTAACACACATTGTTTGAGGTAGTTCATAGGAGTATGTGTAGACAGGAGATTTGTGATGGTAAGGGTTTTCTACATACTTCCCTATGGGCATAAGAATGAGGCTGTAGGCGCTTGATATTCCACTTACCCTGTTTTAAAAGTTGAGATAGCATCATGCTTTCAAATTTTTTTTATTCACTGCTAAATCTGGAGAGTGGCTCTCATTGTGCTGTAGGTCTGTGATAGCAGTAGCTTGGTCAGCACTGCTGTGAGCATTGAGGGAGAGCAGTTGGGAAGAAGCAGATGGATACAGCTACTGCAGTCTTAGATGAGAAATTTAACAGCATTTCAGATTCGGTTTTTTATATATGTGAGAAGAGGATAAAAACCATCTTGTGATCCTGCAGAGAAGTAGTAACTCTCCCTCGTAAACCATGTCTCGATTCCTTTTCTCTTCTTGTTGGTTGAGACTGAAAGCAGTGCTTGAGCTGCAGCTCTATTAAATGCTTTGTGTTTGAGTAAACCTAAATCTCTTTTGTATTCTGGCATCCCACCTGTATCTGTCTGTGACTCCCTTGGAAGCTTGCGGACCTGAGGAAAGATGCATCAGGTGCAATAGTTATGATCATGTATCAAGCTATCATGTGTCCAAAAAACTTCACAGACTGCTTCAGGAGCCTCCTGGACTATGGTAACATACACTAAAGCTTTCTGCTCTTCCTTCAGTAGGAAGATCAGAACTTGACAAAATAGTTGGATGTTGGTGGGTTTGAAACTGTTCCATGTGCCACCTCTAGAAAGAAGGGAGATGTGACTGTGAACAGGGAGAGAAGACGAATGCTTGAGAGAGATCCTGGTAACAAGACATTCCTTAGTGTTACGCCGTTCTTAGAAGGAAACTTCAGCTTTTGATCATAGAATCATAGAATGGTTTAGGTTGGATGGGTCACTGAAGATCATCTAGTTCCTGCCATGGGCAGGGACACCTCCCACCAGACCAGGCTGCTCAAAGCCCCATCCAACCTGGCCTTGAACGCCTCCAGGGATGGGGCAGCCACAGCTTCTCGGGGCAACCTGTTCCAGTGCCTCACCACCCTCAAAGTGAAAAAATTCTTCCTAATATCTAATCTAAATCTCCTCTCTTGCAGTGTGAAGCCATTCCCCCTCATCCTATCACTACATGCCTTTGTAAAAAGTCCTTCCCCAGCTCACCTGTAGCCCCTTTAGGTACTGGAAGGCGGCTATAAGGTCTCCCCGGAGCCTTCTCTTCTCCATGCTGAACAACCCCAACTCTGTCAGCCTGTGATGGTTAGAGGGTTAGCCTTGATGGTTATATAAAGTACTTCCTTGAAGAACAGTATTTTTAAAATAATTCCCTCCATGAACTAGGTGTTGGTTTGCGTTGGCTTTCGTAGCCTTTTGAGTAGATTTTTTTCTAAGTACAGACACTAAGGTAGGAGTTTGTCTAGCCTTTGGAGAAGTGTGGCATTTGTGAATTGGGTCTAATCTTCTTATTTGAAGGAGCTTGCGTAACAGTGTAGTAAAATGTAAGAAGTCTTATTAAGGGTGCCTTAATAATCCCTGTGCAGTTACTGGAGAGAGTTGGCTGGTGCTTAGGGAGCGAGGGATGGAGGAATTGCTCTTCAGATAGCTGCTTAGATGCCTGCTGTGGGAACACCTTGAAGAGTCTTGTTTGCTTGAAGGCTGGTAAATATGTACTGTTTGTGTGAAACTTACACTAAACAGTTTTCTTCTGAAGTGTTGTTGTACAGGTGCTTCAAATAATGAAAAGACAAGCTTTGTTTACTTTAGTCATAAATTATAACTTGTTCTTCTGAAACAAATGCTTAAAATATTTCTCAAGGTTTTGCCTGCTTTGTGCCAGTAAAATAGTTGGGCTCACATGATGTTATTAATTCTGAATATGGCAAGATTTGATATCTGCTTAATCATAAGGCACAAGTACATTGGCAAAGTTCGGGACCTGAGTTCAAAGGCCTGCCACGTAAAGTCCGTTGCAGATACTTTGGGCTGCTAATCATATGCAAACAGAAAGAGACTGGAGGGGGAAAGGGTAGGTTATTCTGAAATAGTAAGATTATAGATTTAATTGGTTATGTGCACGCCTTGATCAGTCCAGTCAGTTGTGACAGTATGTGTTCGTTACAGGTGACGTGGCAAAATTGGCTTGCAAGTTATTAAACTGTTGAGGGAGGTGACATAGTAACTGTTATTTGCCAGGGGCACAGAACACCTTCCTATGTGCAAGTAACAAGAGGCTTGTGAAAAAGGAAAAAGAAAACCCAAAGCCTCGTTGAAGTGCAGTGCCAGAGTAGGTGGGCTGGGGAATGGGGAAAAGGAAAGGAGAGGGCTAGGTGAGTCTGAGCAATAGGTGGTTGGTGGTAGGAGTTACGCAGAAGACAGACGAACTAGTTGCATGAAATTTATTTTTAGTCTTTGCCCTCTTCCCCGAGGTGATGTTGGCTCTCGCCTCTTTTAGCTAAGCCTGTGCTATGTTTCAGATAAAACCCCGGATTGCCAAATACTTGTATTTTTTTTTTTTTTTTAACTCCTCAGAAGTCTTGACAGGTACTGTTCTCAAATCTCACACCTTTTTGCTCTTTTGGGGAGTAGGGTGTTACCTGTGCAAACCTTCCTTTAGCCTGTGTAAATGGGAGCTCTGTGAGAAGCTGAACCAGTGAACATGTTTCCAGTTGTTTTGCCCTGAGGTTGCGCTCACCTGCTCTCTGTGAAGATTTGAGTCACTGCATCAGCCTTTCCCTCTGTTGGGGATGTACAGATTTACCTATTCTCACAAAACTAAAAGGCGTGTAAGATATCTATCCCACTTGCTCTTATAGCTTGGTTGTGTAAGCCTCGTTTCCTTAGGCAGCAAAATTGAAAATTCACAGGCAGGTAGATTAAAACAAAATAAATAATCAAGTGTTTTGGATGAATACAGCAGTGATAGTCTGATAGTACATTACAGCAGGTGTGTTCTGCAAGGAAGGAGCATTGACTCATTTCTCCAGTGAAGTCTGGCATTTAATTTGGAAGTCTTGCCTGATGGTGACTGATACCAGGAGAACAGAGAATCCCTCTAGTCGGCAGCTGATATTTAGGGAAAGCCTTATGCCCTGAAGCATGAGGGTTTGTATGTCTTGGAAAGTTGTATACCTTTATATGTGCAGTTGGTTAACTATAGGTGATGTTATCCCTAGTGATGTTATATATTTTTTTTTTTTTTTCTAATCTTAAACTCTTGCTGTTAGTGGCATAGTGAGTTGAATAATTTCATAGGCTAGACACATTTTAGAAAATATCTTTGGTTTTTAACTTTGGTGCCTTTCCATTTTCCTGGTCATCTTCTGGCTTTTTCTGAAAGGTAAATGAGACTGTTCAATGCCTCTGTGGTGTTTGTCAAGTGCGATATTTTGGAGTTACACTTTATCAGCGTTACCAACCATTGACCATAAAACTGTGCTGTTCTGAGCAACTGTTCGTGAAAGTTGACTGTGTTAAAGTTAATATTTCTGAGTTGGCAATTTTCTTTGTAGTTTTCATTTCCCTTTTAAGTTTAAGCAGCTTTCTGCAGTGTTTCTTTCATGGCCACTAGCACAATACATTCAAGATTGATGTGATATTTCAAGTTGATGTGTAATAATCTTGATTATTGTTGAAATTCTTTTTGATGCTGAAATGAAGTTAGTGAGCTTCGTTTCATTTTACAACTCAAATGACTACTGGAGAAGAACTGAGAGACGCATAGTGAAAAAAAAATAACATCTAATTCTTCTTTAATCTCCATTTTAGAAGTTCAAAATAACACTTTTCAAGTGATGTGTAATTTTCTGTAGTTTTAATTTCCTTTTCTAAGGAAACAAGTTATGTGCAGTTACGCTTTCTGTCAGTTCCTCTGACAATTGTGAGTTGCTTTAACATGCTGGCAAATTGCAACCACCTTTGACAAAGGGGGAGTTCTTACAAGTTATGAGGAAATGATTCCTGTGGAGCAGAGACAAGACTCTCCTAATGCTGCTCGCAGTAAGAGCTCAACACATATTAGACATTAGAGCAGCTGTACAGGCAAGAGGGTTTATGAATGCCTGAACTAGAAGAGGCTTTGCTCCCTTACCTTCTTAGACAGAAAAAGCACTTGATGATGAGACACGTTTCAAAGAAACTTTGAGCATCGTAATTAGTTGTTTGATACAGGGCTGGTTAAAGCAGTCATTCCCTCTGTCAAAAGTTTGAGTTCGTAGTGTGATTTTTTTTTTTTTTTTTCCCTAATGATTCATTTATGTAGCATGCCTGAAGCACAGTAAAAGCCTTTTTTTTTTCTTTTTTGTTTTTCTTTACTTGTTTGTGATAATCACTTAAAGTGCGTTGATTTGAGCTGGTCTTTTACATGAAGCTAGCATAACTTAAAACCAGCGATTAGGGCATCAGAAATACTTTGCATATCATTTCATAGTGTCTTTGAATGCATCTAGAAATTGATATATTGGGTAAGAAAATTAGTTGTTGGTTTTGCTTTAGGCAAAATACTTTCGAGGATATGTTTACCCACTGCAGGGGAGATCTTACATTGCAAATATGTATCTGCACATAGATCATCAGTTAGTTTTCTTTATGTTCTTTATGGTTATCTTTCAGAGATTATGTGAGCTGCTGCGTTAGTCTTCTAACATCTTGCACTGAAAACTCGTGGTATGTCTGAAGGACAGATCTCTTGTGCGTTCTGAATGTGCCAGGTAAATCCCAATGATAACTTTTCATGGGAGATTGTGACCTGTTAAAGAGTAAGAAGTCAAGGGAGGGCAACTTTTAGTGTATATTTACTCCTAGTTGATTCTGTAAAAAGAGCCTGACAGGCTGTAGCTTAAAATTTATTATTGTATTTGTGTGTTATACTAGAAAATCGGATAACTGCAACACGAATGCAACTATTTGTTATTTGTTGTTGTTTGTATATCCAGTACTTAAAGGGGGCCTACAGGAAAGCTGGGGAGGGACTCTGTCAGGGCGTGTAGTGATAGGATGAGGGGTAACGGCTTTAAACTGAAAGATGGGCGATTTAGATTAGGTATGAGGAAGAAATTCTTTACCCAGAGGGTGTTGGGACACTGGCCCAGGTTGCCCCGAGAAGCTGTGGCTGCCCCATCCCTGGAGATGTTGAAGGCCAGGTTGGACGGGGCTTGGAGCAACCTGGGCTGGGGGGAGGTGTCCCTGCCCGTGGCAGGGGGGGTGGAACTCGATGGTGTTTAAGGTCCCTTCCAACTCTAACCATTCTATGATTCTATGGTATTTGCAAAACTAGTGAAGATGCAGTGTGTCAGTGGGAGTTAGCCAGTTTCCATAAATACCTTCAAGAACTTTACTTGGCATTTCTGATGCTTGAGGTAAAGCAGAAGGAGGGCAAATAGTGATATTTTTCAGGTAGATAATTCCCCTGTCAAATTCCCTGTCTCACCTTTTTGTTTGAGAGGGGCAAAAAATAAGCATCGCCTGACCTTGGAGAACAGCTTGATTGCCTGTCAATGACGGTGGTGTTACAAGAGGTTCTGTTCAGCAGCAGTGGTGAATAAACTCTTGCCTTGACTTATTTCTGGCTATCATACTGGATTGTAAGTAACTAAGATCACATCCATTAATGTGCCATTAATCCAATTTAATATTTCATTTTCAGATTGTCCTCATGAGTACTCCAGTGGAGAATGTCCATGATCTTCTTTGCCTGTGTGGTGCGCGTGAGGGATGGACTTCCCCTCTCAGCCTCCACAGATTTTCATTTCAACCAGGACTTTCTGGAATGCAGAAAGAGATTAAAGGCATTATCCTCAATTCTGGCCCGGTATCCAAGTCGAGGCACGGCAAAAGGACGTGACCTTAGCATTCAGTAAGTCCCTGCTTTTGTTTGGTTGTTTTTTCTACTTTAATTTTCAAAATGGTTGTCCTGGGGATTAGTTGAACTTTAAGGGTTGGGTATGTTCTATGGTGCCTTACTCCAATCTGATATCCTACCATGGATGTCTAGGTTGTAACCTTCGAGAAGTATTTTGAAACCTTATTTCTCAGCCCCACAGCTCCTACTCCGTTTAGTCAGCCTATGTTAAGAATTGCTTATTTTCGTTGTCATTTTTTGTAGCCATTGCTTTCTGCTGGATGGGCAGTACATGTTACTATTAGCAATTGGGGTATCTTGGACTTCCACAAATACCTTCTAAGATGGCATTCTAGTGCCTAGGAATTACTTAGTTTAGTCTAAACCCCAAACCCTTTTCTTCAGTGACTGTCGGGTCTTGCTGATGCCTTCTTTCAGGCCCCTACAGTTCTGATTCTGGCTTGCACAGAACTGCCCTGACTCCCTCCTACGTGCAGCCCACTCCATTTTCGGAATACCAGCAGGGTACAAGTCTCTACAAGCTCTGGCTGGTGGGTGTGTCTTGAGGAGGCCTGACGTGTACTGACAATAGCCAGTATGGAGAAATTATAAATCTTTGCTTTTATTTATTGGAGATGGATCTGCTAGTCAATAATATTTTAAGAATTTACGGTTTCATTCAGAGATGAGAATTTTCATTTGCTATTGATTTTAGTTTAGTTCTAAAAATGAGTTTTAGCTTGTGATTGCATTTCTGATTAGCAAATGTAAGAAAACTCTAAAGTGACCCTGAGCTAAAACTAAGTATCCCTTTTTGGGGGAGTGATTGGAGAAGGAAGATACATGAACTTACACTGAATCGATTGGAAAAGCAGAGATTAGCATTTTAATTCCTTTTCCCTCAAAGTGAACTTGTGCCCTTTAATGCTAACATGTTCTGCTGCTTTTAATCTTCTGTAGTCTCTACAGAAGTAGCTATGCATCTGGCTCTGAAATGAGAAGAGTGCAAACAGATCCGTGGCAAAAAGGCTATAAATTATTGACAACTAGGAAAGGTGGTTTTATGCAGGCATGGTGTTGATCCTCAGCTGTGAGCTGGGGACGAAAGGAATTTAGGGGACATACCCTGTGTAACTAGGCTGTGACGGAGCTAATCAAAACCATAAATCCCAAGCACATAAATAAAATGTGAATAAATAAAATGTGATAAAATAGAAACCGCAAATATTTCTGTATGAGGGGGTGAAATATATGAATAGTAGAAAAGAGAGAAAATACAGAGAGAGAGTAATTGTTCATCTTCCAAACTTTGGTTTTATACTGAAATATTGTTAACAAATGGCTAACCTATAAGGGAAGATTTCCTCAGTCTTCTTTCAGAGATAATTACAAATCCATAATTACGGTGGGGATTGTGGAAGTTTAGCTATCTTCATCATGAGTGCTGACATCCCAGTCAGTGCCCTAACTCCCATCTTCTTTAATGAAGCCTAGTCGAGAGTGACTTACTTCAGCCATAAGTACACGCCTACATCTTGGTCAGATGAATCCCCTATTAAGTTTCCTAGAAGGTTTTTGCACCATCTGTAAGTGGAAACTTCTGTATAAATGTGGCTTCAGTGTTAGAGGGACCCTTTTGGAGTAGAGTTGTTATTGTGCTGTTTCTGATATGAATTAATCTTTATTTGTTACAGATGACTTAGTGGTAACGGTGTTTGAATAGCTTGGTTTGTGCAATTTAACAAATATCTCTTGCTGTTAATATGAAGTCATATTCAAGGGGAGCAAGGAAAACCTCTGCTTGCTTCCTGTGCACAAGCTTGCTTGTTTTTACTTTTTTTTTGTGGAGAGCCACTGTGCTTTCTTTCAAAATCTTCTTGCCTGTGATGTTTTCTGGCCATCTCTTTTCTTAGTAACATGATTTAAAGCCAGCCAGGGAAAATAACATCCTCAGTTTTTACTGATGTAGCAATTTCATAAAGTCTGTATTGTGATCTTTAGTATGCTAAGGCATACTCGATGAGTTAAGCGTCAGCGTGAGAGCTACAGGGGCTGCAGAACTATTACAGCAGTGCGAACAATACATTTTTTGCACTCTGCTCTTTCAGCACAGACTGTGCATTTTGTTTTGACAGAAAGCACAGTTTACTTCTCATTTTCAGCATGATTCTTTTACCTTTTTATGTTGATGTTACATTTTCTTTTCTCTATTTCAGTTTTCTTTCTTCTGGGGATATTGCCTGCATGGCAATCTGTTCCAGCAATTACTCAACCATCATGGCGTTTTGCTTCCTGGAAGAGCTTCAGTGGGAATTTGCTGCTTCCTACGATACAACAAGCATCAGTTTAGCTTCCAGACCGTATGCTTTTCTTGAATTTGGTTTGTAACTTTGTTCTATAATAGTAAGAATTCTTTGCTACTTTTATGATGTTAAACAATGTCTTCTGGCCAAAGCCTGATAGTAAAAATGAATTTGTGCATCTGCTTTCACATGCACATGTAGGAGGAGGGGGAGATCTTGTAACTGCATTAAACAATCAGATTATTGGTTTTGCAGTTCCTGAGTGCCCCTGTAATAGATGAACAAAATGCTGTGGTGATTAATAAAAAGCACAGAAGAAAAAGAAATCCACCTCTCAAACATTTTCTATCTTAATTAAAAAAAAAAAATCTGACAAGGGAAACAGATGGGTACAGGAAAGAAGGAAGACAGAATAGATTATTATGGGCAGCTTTACTTCTGGCATGACTTAGATTCATATAATACTTCATAATCATGTCTAGTCCTTCTTTTTTAACCTGATACAAATGCTTTTTTTGCCAAGTAGCAGCTGCTGTACTGAACCTCACACCTCTGAAAAACATAATTCCCTTGCAGTGAGAAACTTGATTCTGGGAAAGAATAAGCTATTGCAGTGAGTTAGCACACTTCTATCCAGATTTTGATAATAGTGTTAAGTTCATGCTTAAAAGACTGAGAAATCCACAAGGAAGCATATTATACAGCCATGTTGTATTTTGGGCGAATTCCTCGCAGGTCATGTTCCAGGCATGATAAAATTTTATGCTGAGATCCAAATTACTCCTAACTTGAGTAGGAATTTGGGAATTTCTAGCTTCTTTTAATTGCATAATGCTCTTTTTAAAGAAAAAAAAATGCATTTTTTGGCCTCATTTTTAATATCATACTGTGTTTTGTTACTGAGTCTACCTAATATTGCTATGTGGGTGTTCGTTTTTATTGTTTTTTTTCCTGTGTTTGGATCTAAGATGCACTTGATGTGTAAGATCTTAGCCTTTTGCCAGGTAGTTACAGATAATTACAGCAGGCTGACTTAAGGTAAAATACAGGATATTTCAGTAAAGAATGCTTATAACACTGTGTATTCTAGCACAACATGAGTCCTCCTGTGTGGTCTCAAAACTCATGCTTAAGCTAATACATATGTATCATATCCAGTAGTAGCTGTGGTCAACCTATGCAAGTGTTCTAGCATAACAGTATTTTAAGGATATGGATGTTACTTCTAGGATATCTTAGCAACATAAATGTTTCTGCATGCCCTAAGCATTTGAAATATCAAGTACTAGCAAGTAGCGCTATCCCCAGTGAGGTACTTCAGCTCTGGAGGTGTGAGCAACTCGTACTCGAACAAATTCTCTACTTAGTCGCAGTGCAACTCCTGTCAAACCAGCAGTCACGTTTGTGGAAAGGGATTTGTTTGCAAATGGTATTAAATTTAAAGTGTGAGAGATGAAGCAGGGTGATCGGTATGTAGATCTGTGGCTTGGACGTTGGTGGAATCACTGTGGGATTGCCTCTGCCAGTCAGAGTTGCATCATGACTCCAATATAGGTTGAATTAATTTATCTCTGGACTGGAGAAAACCTAATCCTTGACATTGTTAAAACACAATGTGGAACTGCTTCTCATGGTAGTTCATGGGTAGTTTAAGATATGTGTTGCATCTACCCTGGAATATGAAAGCTTGTTTGCTGTCCACTGGCAGGCAGGATGTTGAGATGTATTCAGAAGGGAGTTGGTGTGATACAAAATACCTAGGAGAGGTATTTTTGTTCCCTAACCAACGGTGGAATTTTATAGTTGAAATTAATAAGAAAAGAAATGAAGGAAGACATGAAAAACAATCAAAAACGAATGCCATGATTTGATTAATAATTACCTAAAGCACTTAACTTTTGCGGAACTAATTGAAGCGTGGTTTTTATATTGTTTCAGATAACATTATTCAGAAAGTGAAATGCCATTTTAACTGCGCAAGTCGCTCTCAAATGAAGGCCAACTGGGAGAAGATTGAGGAGGAGCTGAAGTTCCAGCCCCCAGTTCAGCTGAAACTAGAGGATACAGAGCTGATGAATGGGATGACTAATGGTGGGCGCGCAGGCGTTCATGTGGAGGTTGGTAAGTTACTACTACACACAGGTGACAGTAGACTTCCTGAACCTAACTTTGCAAACGGCAGAAAAATCGTGTAACAGCAGTGGTTCCTTTTGCACTGAGAAATATATATATAACGTGTGTGAAACCCAAGAAGAAAGGCTGCCTTTCTGTCATAGTAAACAACATATGGTCTTTAGATTATAGCAGGTATTCTTCAGAGCCTTTAAGGACTCAGGGTGGCGTCTTGTTTCCAGCCTTAAGTCAGCTGCTCTATATGGACAATTGATTGTAACTTGACTTGGTGTTTTCCATGTTAAATTAATTCTCCCACTTTTGAAGTAGTTGTTTGTTAGATTTTCTATGACAAAAGAAGCTCCACTAATTCATTGCTTGTTGCAAGCTCTAACAGAATATATGTAATTACAGTCTTGGTGAGTTGCTTCAGCCTTGAGGAAAGAAAAGGTGAGAAGAATATGAGCTGAGGGTAAAACTCTCATTCCCAGACTGTCATTCTAGGGTTGTTCCTTCCCTCTTTGCTTTCTCCTTTTTCCTTATTCTCTAAAACATAATGCATTGGACTAACTAAAGTTCTGGAAGAGGATATATATATCACAGAATCACAGAATGGTCAGGGTTGGAAGGGACCTCTGGAGATCATCTAGTCCAACCCCCCCGCCAGAGCAGGGTCACCTACAACAGGTTGCACAGGACACCGTCCAGGCAGGTTTTGAATGTCTCCAGAGTGGGAGACTCCACAACCTCTCTGGGCAGCCTGTTCCAGTGCTCCACCACCCTCAAAGTAAAGAAGTACCTCCTCATATTAAGATGGAACTTCCTATGTTCAAGCTTGTGCCCATTACCCCTCGTCCTATCAATGGGCACCACTGAAAAAAGACTGCTCCCATCCCCCTGGCATCCTCCCTTCAAGTATTTGAAAGCATTAACAAGATCCCCCCTCAATCTTCTTTTCTCCAGACTAAAGAGACCCAAATCCCTCAGCCTCTCCTCATATGAAAGATGTTCCAATCCCCTAATCATCTTTGTAGCCCTTTGCTGGACCCTCTCCAGCAGATCCCTGTCCTTCTTGAACTGGGGAGCCCAGAACTGGACGCAGTATTCCAGATGCGGCCTCACCAGGGCAGAGTAGAGGGGGAGGATGACCTCCCTCGACCTGCTGGCCACACTCCTTTTGATGCACCCCAGGATGCCATTGGCCCTCTTGGCCGCCAGGGCACATTGCTGGCTCATGGTCATCCTGTTGTCCACCAGGACTCCCAGGTCCCTTTCCACAGAGCTGCTCTCCAGGAGGTCGGCCCCCAACCTGTACTGATGCATGGGGTTATTCCTCCCCAGATGCAGTACCCTACATTTACCCTTGTTGAATTTCATTAAGTTCCTCTCTGCCCAACTCTCCAGCCTATCCAGGTCACGCTGTAAGGCAGCACAGCCTTCTGGCGTATCAGCCACTCCTCCCAGTTTAGTGTCATCAGCAAACTTGCTGATGGTACACTCTATCCCTTCGTCCAGATCATCGATGAATATATTGAACAGGACTGGACCCAGTACTGACCCTTGAGGGACACCACTTGTTACTGACCTCCAACTAGACTCTGCACCACTAACCACAACCCTCTGAGCTCTATCTGCTAGCCAGTTCTCAATCCACCCCACTGTCCATCCATCTATCCCACACTTCCTAAGCTTGCCAGTGAGGATGATGTGGGAGACAGTGTCGAAAGCCTTGCCAAAGTCAAGGTAGACAACATCCACTGCCCTCCCCTCATCCACCCATCTAGTGACCTCATCATAGAATGCTATCAGATTAGTCAGACACGACTTCCCCTTATATATATATCTGTATAAACAACCCATAGAGGCTTGACTAGAGGTCTTTTTGTAATGAATACTGACATTTTGCCTGCTTCTAGAAGTATGAACCTCTGCTTACTTATTGTAAAATTGGTATCTTCTTGTTTGTGTTTTGGTTGCATAGTCAAAGTCCTGCCTACTTCCTCTACGAAATGAAATGCTTTTAATCCTATTAGCATGGCGGTCTAAATGCAGCTGGAGTGTCATGAGCTTGTATTGCCTCTTTTTTTTGGTTGTTTTTGTTCATGGCTTATGAAACACTAATATAATTGAGTTCCAGTTACTCAGTCTTATTGCTTCTGATGGATGAGCTGGAATGTAATGTGACGTAGGTATTTCAAGTTAAAATATAGATGGGCAGTGGCCAGGAGAAGAAAAAATAGAATTGAAAACATTTTATTTGCCAGTCAGATTTGTGAGTGCTCCTCGGAACTGTGCTTGAAGGTTAAATATTTTCATGATGTGACAAGGATTAAAAATTCTTTTCACTAGTGTGAACAGTTGCAGTGCCAGTAAACATTTGCAAGCTGGTTTGTGTCCACAGATCAGAAATGCATTTTCAGTTCCCCCATATTCTTAATTGCTTTCTTTTACTTTACATCTGGCTTTGTATTTCTGGCTGTTCTCTCTTGTCTAACCCAAATACTCTTACAGATTGCTCTGCCTTTATTTTAAGGATCGTGTTTATGATCATCTGTTTCCCTCAGCTGGAGTCAGCTTTCCTGGCTTGTGTCTCGCTCCTCTCATCATTGCCTGCCAGCTGAATCCGACTTTGCTGCTCTAAGTTTAGCTGTGTGGATAGTGATTGTTCCCATATTAGTGTTACTGATATTATGGCTCTACTGTACAGGAGATTTCTTGAGCATATGTTGAAGTGTTAGCGTTGCAGGAGAGCAGAATTTAATTGTGTCTACATTCTATAGTGAAGATAGATAAATCAATGGATTGATCAAAACATCAGTCTCCTTATGTGGTTGTAGCTGGTTCCTGTCTTCATTTGAGCTGTGTGATCACATCCCCTGGCTCTTCACTTCAGTGTGAAAGGAGGCGGCGTCTGAAAAGTCAGGGCAGTTTTGTCCTTGTTAGTATATATATAGGAACAAGAGGGTTCCGTCCTCCCCCCTCCCCNTATTCTTTCTTCTGTCTGTTCCTTCCTTCGTTAACTCAACTCAGTTCTTGCTAGAAAGACACTAGCATTGTATCCTCAATCAACATCTACACAACCTCAGCTGTTGTTGCAAAAGGCTCACTCACCTTGTGGCTCGATACATGCACAGCTCATAAAGTTCCGGAGGACAGTGGGGTGTGTATACAGAAGAAATGTGAAGTGTAAGTAGCTTTCTGTGAAGAGGGAGAGTTTTCACATCAGAACTGGCTCTATGAAGTAGAAGAACAACTTGTGCTATTCGTCTCGTTAAGCATGCTGTTAAATTATGCAGCATTGTGCTCCCCTTGATGAATGTTCTTAGTCTTTTGTAGGCATGCAGGGAGTCCTTCACAGAGTCCTTTTTAAGGTGTTTTTTGAAGATGTCTCACATCTCTGTCTTTTGTGTGCTCGTATTTTATTTTAAAATGTTTGAATCTGATTTCATTTTTCACCCCTTGTGCTGTCTTTATCTGGAGCTTTGAGTATGTGACTCATTGTCAAACCCTTGTTGTGCTATGCCTTGAAGAGACAGAATGGAGCGTGGCACAGGCATTCGTGTCCGTCTCTGGTTAAATAGCCAGAGGCCTCTGCTCAGAAAATCTTTTATAGGCAGAAGTTTCAATTTCTTCATTATGTGAGACTGTTTTCACAGAATTGTTCTGTACATGTTCAAACCTGGAGATGCGTTTTTCCTGGTTGCTAGATAATCCACAGTGCCCAGAACATCTTCTGTATGGTTCTCGTACTCTGAAGTGCACAACTTTTCTACTTGAAGTGTCAAATCAGTTTGAATCCCAATTAGCATTTAATTGTGTTTGTGCAAAGTTGTGCTGTCTTGGACTAAGAGTGCTTGTACTCTCTTGTCCCTTATTTAGTGCAGTAAGAAGTTCTAGTATGAATTTCTGTTTAGAAAAACACGATTGAATTCACACAAGGGAGTGTAATAATTTTTTCTGGCGGTACCTGTCTGACTTGTTCTGGGCAATTTCAGTTTGGGAATTAAACCTCAGAATGATATAGCAGAAATAAAGCTCCACAGAAAACAATTTAAAGATCAGTTTTCACAGACTGAACTCTGAGCAACTGGATATTGCAATCTCCCCTGCATCTGTCATAGCAGTTCTTTTTATCCTACTGGACAAAAAGAATGTAACTTCTACATAATATTCCATACCTGCAGAAGCAATATATTGAGACTTGCACTGTTATTCCCTGGGGACTGGAAATTCTTGACATGAATAGTTTGCAAGATCCTGTACAACAAATGACACTTGTTCTTGATAATTTTTTCTTTGTTTGGGAGACACCCTGTGCCTCTGAAGTAAACCTTAGAAACTGAGCAAGAAGAAATAGTGGCCTTTATTAGGAAATTTCCATGAGAAAACATTATTTAATTTATCAAAAATAATAGGAAACTGAATACTCAGGTCAGTGAATCAACAAACATGCTAGTACAGCTTCTGGTCAGTGTGCTGTTTGGACCTTAAATTTCACTAGCATAGCAAAAAAGCAAAATTGCCTTTGAATGATAGCGTTACTTGCACCATTTCTTTACATGAACACATGTATGACAACAATATACAGTAATGGCTACATAATGTGACATATCAAATGGAATTAATACAGTTCCTTTTGCAGCTGCTTTGGAGATTAAATTATGGGTGTATGAATACATGCCAGACAAATTAATTACATGACACTTACAAAAGATACTATATATGCCTGTATTAATTTGGCACCAAACTTTTTTTACATCCATTTATCAAAATCTCTTGAAGGAGGAGACACAAGTGTTTTCCTGTCTTAAACCATGCCATACTGCAATATTTAAGCTGTTAACGGTGTTTCGTCTGTCGCTGAAATGAAGCCAGAGATGGTGTCTGCTGCGTTGCTTAGTTTATCTACAGTAGTCAGGAGCTGGCTACATCTGGATGGGAGGCAGAAGATCCTGAGAGCTGGGGAGACTTCTTGAGGGCTCATTCATTCTCTCCTGTATCTTATGGATGTTGGTGCAGGAGAAGATCTGGATTTGGTATCTGAGCTGCAAATTACCCTTCTTATTGTTATGCTGACAGTGTTCTACTTGTGTCAGTCCAGGGGCAGGGATGAAATGTAGGTGAGTATCTAGGTGTGGTGTCTGTTGTTGGGCTAGTATAGCTAGGGGAAAAAAAATAGGTGAGCTTTTGGACAACCAAACGCTTGAATTAGAAGCGGCAGATTCCAAAGTTAAAGACACATTTATTATAATTGCTTTGACCTTAATTAGGTGTGTATCAATTAGATCATCCTGAAGAAATGGTATTTGGGGGTGCGGGTGTTAAATAGGAGTAGTGGAGAAGGTGAGAAAAGGAGGAGACAGGTAATTCGTTACCTGTGAAACCTGGGCAGGTTGGGAGAAAGGGAATTGTGATGCCTGGTAAAATGTGGCTCAAGTCCAAAAACTGTAGCATTCAGTTGCATTCCTAGGCCCCAGTTTTGACCATGTTTTGTCAGTCTGAGAGCCCCAGAGGTAGGAGCAGCAGTTCTGTGACAGATGTTTCCCCACTGTGACTGGGTAGTATCATCTTGACAACTCCTACGACAGCTATTCTAGCAGCAGAGCATCAAAGTCCTTGGCTCCTGCGGTTGTATTCTGGCTACTGCTTGATTAGGGCACCAAATGCAGTATGGAAACTATGCAGGTGACACTAAATTGCTGTATAGCAGACTGAACTCTCAAACTGTCAGTGGGAAGAAAGATGTAATTACCGGTTGAGGAAGAGATGATTTGTTGTCTTGCTTTCGTGGCTGTCAGAAATCTAAGCTCTTTCCCAGACTTTTGGGTGCTTAAAACCTCTAGCTTTTCTGCTGACCTGTGAAGAGTGTTAAGTATGCTAATCTGCTGTAATAAACAGTTAAAAAATGCCTACATGCACCGTAACAGAAGACATGAACACCAAATAGATCAAGAAAAAAAATCTATTGCTCGATCTGTTTAAAAAACACCTCCAGAGATCTTGCTGATTTCTAGATGTCTGAAGAACTGAACAGTGTAATGCAACAGAAAAAAGTTTTTTTCATTCATAATTGGTCTTCTCTGGAGCAAGCATGAAAGGTTTTGAAACTGTTTAAAACCTGCGTAAGCTGATTTGAGTCGTTTTAAGTTAAAAGATTCAAAGGACTAGTGCTAACTTTCACGAATGTCTGTCTCTCTTTTTTTTTTTTAAGTCCCTACTTACAGAATGCAGCGTGTGACTCCCCTGGGGATTCTGTCGCTTGTTCTGAACATCATGTGTGGAGCTTTGAATCTCATTCGAGGAGTTCACCTGGCGGAGTATTCATTTCAGGTAACCCTGATTGAGTTGAAACTCATAAATGAGTCAAAGGAATAGAGTTATTTGGGTAACCAGATTCAGGGTGGCTGTTCTGCTTCTCAGCAGAGCATACATCTTTCCACAAGAAGTGTTTTGTTTGTCCAGGGAATGTGCAGTTGATTGCTCACCTGCTAGACCTCATGTGTTTTGTTGTAGATCACAGCACATTGCATTTTATTCTTTTCTAGGGAGATTAAAATTTGGAGAAATATTTCAGTCTTGCCAGGCTGGCTGGATATATATATATATATATATATTTTCCATTCTTGAATTTGTTCTAGATGCTTTTGTGTAAATTTTTTTAAACAAGTGTGAAACTGTAACCAACTTTTAAAAAGGAGGAAAAAAAAAAGTGTCCTATTGTATGGTGGTGCAGTTTTATTTGACAGGAATAGTCGTGTAAGCCTCAGTTCTTGGTATCTTGTTCAATGATACTGATCTCGCTGTTTAACACTGTTACAGTCAATCAACATAAACTAGGATGAGAGGTACTTGATGAAATATAGTGTTCTAAAATATCAAGTAGTACTTGCTAAAAGCTGTAGCTGACGTAGTTGTTTGTCACTTCTTTTAATCCAAACAGGAGGACCATGAAGGACTTGGAAATGTCATAGCTTTTTTCCTACCTTTTCTAGCGTGTGTTTTCCAGGTATGTTAACTGCAAATAAAATGCTTTCTGATCGTTTTTATATTATAATGTACTAGACAAAATAATTTTCAACTAAGCAGAGGAACAGTGTGGTTTTCGGTATCCTACCTGGGTGATTCCACTGAGGTATTCCAGTGAAGTGGCACAAATACAGTTAAAGGCACAACTTGACCCTTGGCAAATGGCAGTTGGAAGCTTTTTCAGTGCTTTCATGTTTTGGGGTGCCAAATGGGGCTGAGTGTGATAAATAAGTGCTAGCCCAAAGTTTGTTTCCCAAAGGGGTAGACGTGATGTCTTTCTGACAGCGGCAGACTTAGTGATGGGCTTTTGTAGCATAACTACCTTGAAAGGCTAAGCAAATACAGGATACGACATTGTTGAAAATGTTCTAATTTACATTAAAAATTACTTTTAATTCTCAAGACAAATGTGGTTCCTGACTTCCTTGGATTTTTATTTTTTTTCTAATGGATTATTTTCTCTGACCTCCTTATGCAGAAGAGTTTGAATGAGGAAAATACTGTACGCTCCAAATGGGTGGTTCTTGAAAGGTTCCTTCAATGCCTAAACAGTGGTCCACAACCTTTAACTTGAGGGCAGTATGTTGTTTACAAAATCTTCATTTTTTAGGCTGTCATGGCAGGAAGCCGCTGTAGTTGGGTTCCTAGCTGACAGAAGGAATAACATAATGCTTACAGTGTATTCATTGCTTAGTACCGTTGCATTTGGCTAATGGTTTGGGGACCACTATCTGAAGACTTCTATTCATCTGTGGTATTTAAAACTTGCAGAGAGGCTATTTATGTTATCATAACGGATACAGTTTAGTGGTTTTCAGCCTTCTTACACCTCTGCTTACGGCAGAGCTTTATGATGGAGATATTAATGTGGATCTAAATACTTGGTGCAAGTCATTCTTCACAAAGAAAGGCTGTGACCTGCTTTTTTCCAGTTAGTACCTGAAGCTAGAGAAGCTAAATAAAGAAGAGTTCTCTCTTTTCCTTTTGATCTATAGCAGTCGTCTTCACAAAATGCCTGTGCATAAATTGAGCTCAGATGTGAAGTGTTTTCTACATGCTTATCTCTACTTGTGTCATCAGCACAGTTGGAAACTGTGACCTTCAGTGAGAAAGCATGATCTGTTACTGCCTGAGTTAAAAAAGTAACTCTCCTGCCAGCACTTTGTGAGATCTTAGTTTTCCCCTGTAAGGGTTGTTGCTTTTCACACATTTTGCTTAGCAAATGGGTTCCACCTGTTCTTGAATTTAAAAAGAAAAAGAACCCCAAACCCCAGCTAAACCTGTTAACAGAAATGATGGTCTTTCCACCAAGCCAAGTCTAGAGAATGAAGTCCTTTACTTATCCCAAGATCCAATACAGCAGAAGCAGATTTGGGTTTGCTGGTTTCCTGCTTCTGAACCTTTGTCTTGCAAAAATTATCGGTGGTTTTTGAAAGCTGGCTCAGCTTTCAGACTCTTTGTAATCGAGGCTGAGACGGGCCGGAGGGACACCAGTTGTGCTTACAGACTTCTTTTGATAACTGTGCGTACCCGGTAGGGTCTGCGTTGAGGGCACCACTCTGGCTGTTCTTGGAGGACCTTTCAACATAGGAGTTGAAGGGAAGCTTTGAGCTTCTTAGTGATCACTGTAATGGCGGGCACATCCACGTGACATGGCTAGGCCAGCAGTTCCCAGCCATGTCCTTTGTCTATATGTGTGTAGTTTAATGCTAACACTGTCTCTTTCTGGTCCTTTCGTAGTGTTACTTGTACCTGTTCTACAGCTCGGCAAGGAAGGTGAAGACGTTTGTACTCTTTTTCTCTGTTTGTTTATGCAACATTTACTTGTACGGATTACGGAACCTCTGGCAAATAGCCTTTCACATAGGAGTGGCATCTCTTTCGTCTTATCAGATACTCACAAGGCAACTTATGGAGAAACAGCCTGACTGTGGAGTATGAAAAGACTTTGGGTTTGCTACTCTATTTTTACAACTTGTTTTTGTATTAAACTGGCCAAAAATAGCTTGGAGTATTTTTAAAGATTCATGACAATGGTTAATGCAAGGAGGATATTTCAAAGCAACCTGAAATAAAGTAGGATACTGTAATCACATCAAATATACAGTGAGGAATGTGGCTGTATTTAACATGGCATGTGGTAACTGTACATGGTAGATCTTGTCAGGTGTCATCAACAGATGGAGGTTCTCCTTACCATAAACAGGCTTTTACTCCTTGACTAGTACCATCTAGGCAGCATTTTGCCGTTTGTCTTACTGGCTTTGTAACAGTTTGGCAGGTCAATGTCTTGCCCTGCCAGTGCTTCCAAAAATATTAAAATTGTATAGTAAAGTGAAGATGAAGTGGTGGGTAACATTTTTGTCTGTAGAACTTGTTAGGCGTTAAGATTCTTGGTAAATGTAAGTAAAGGAGTTGTTTGCCGTAAATAGATGAGTTCAATATCGGTGGGAAAAATTGTTAGGATGAGCTTCAAGGTAATTTGTCTAGGTTTTGAAGGAAAGGAAAAAGGCTGTGGCTCACTTAAAAACCATAAAGGCTATAAATATCTCCTGGCTAAACAGCGCATTATAGTTAAGTATGTGCTCATTGGTTAATTGCAAATATGCTTGGGGCAGCATAAAATAAACCAAGTGAATATAATAAGTGATCTTTCAACTCAAGTGGCCTTTATTTCCTTGGTTAAGGTCACTCTTAGTATAAGGGTAATTCCACGTTTGCTTGGTCCGTATGGATAATAAATCTTTCAAGCCTACTTATGACAGGCCACTGACTCCTTCACCTTTTTTTTAAAAAAAAAAAAAAGCGTAGCTGGTGAGTAGAAAGCCATTTCCAGTAATGGAAAGCAAGAGCAGGTTCTCTTTATTATATAAAACACCTTTAGTTAATGGTGTTGAGTTCTTACACTAAGCTGAATTTATGAGTGTGCACTTTTGAATATGGTACTTAAGGGTTGAAATTCTTAACCTCTGCTGCACTGGGTATTCTTCTATGTAGTGTACTGAGGTGCGTATGGGCATTTTGGAACATACATGAATAATTTAGGCTGTCTGTTTAAAAAAATGCATAGCATTTTGATGCAGCTGTCCTTGAAGGGTTGTAGGGATTCAAACTGAGAAGATGTAGAGAACTGTAGGTGTCTTATTATGGAAATATGGTCCTAGATTTTATTTTATTTTTTCTTAGAAAACTGTTTTCTGGTCGCCCCATTTCTTCCACCAGAAATCTCTCACCAAAGATTTATTTTCCTCTCACATGGTCTCTACCTCTAGTGGTTGCAAAGAGATTAACGTGATGCAGAGTTGTCTTCCTGAGTTTGCAGAAACGCTTAACAAAATTACTTTCTCACATCTCAGTGAATTTTCCTGAAATCTCCTGATGCAAACACGAGTATCAGTGGACTCCTAGACCAGAAACCTGCGGCGCTGTACCTGGGAAGCGTTTCTGCGATGCAGCTGACTGCAACAGTAGCATCCATAGGCAGCCCATTACAACCTCACCAGTTTCTAGGACAGCAAGAGACTTGGTGCCAGAGCTTTTTCCGGTAGTAAAATGTAGGTATTTCTTCTCCATCCCATATTAGCCCATTTACTGTAACAGTAACATAGTGGAATCCTTTAAACAGTGAGGGATAGCCTAGTAGGAATGATGGAGGAATATTTTAGCCAGCCAGTTAAGAAAACAGCTAGAGCTGTCACCCATAAGGGAATACCCTTCTGTTATAAGGGAGTGGATTAAAATTGTTTGTCTGTCATTACCCCAATTTCCTGCCAGAGTGTAAGTGGAGAAATGAAGACCAAATTCAACCACTGTCCTTGAGACACCCAGATGAGCCCACAGATGTATTACTACTGACAAGCTTTAAGTTTTCCTGCTGTTCCATCCCAGTTTTACTTGGTGACATGACCCAACTCCCAGCTTCTATCCTTTTAGCCTCCCTCAGGCTGAAGAGTCCAAAAGAGCTTTACTGTTTCTCCGTAGGCTTGGATAAAGGAAGCCTGCTGCAGCTTAAGGCACGTGGCGCGTTTGCAACGGGGTCGTAGGGCCAGTGAACCATTCTCTGCTTTTTATTCCTCATCCTTGTCTTGAGCTGATTGGAAGAAACTGTCATGTTCCTGATGCTTCCCGAGCATCTGACTGTTTCCTTTATCATAAAACAAATACATCCCTGTGCCAGGATGATAGCAACAGCTCTGCAGTAAGAGTGGTAGAACAAGGTGCTTAGATAGCTTGTGTAGTTAACGGAATTAGAGTGGTTGAAGATTAAATTGAGCTTTTGTTTAATATTTTCTTTTTCTTGAAAATGTTTCAGTAAAATCAAACAAAACCAGTTGGTTCAGTTCTGCCTTCGTGTAATTTTTTTGTGGATTAGATGGAGGATGCAACTAGATCTTTTCCACAAAATGAGCAAAGCTCTGGTTTTCCTGTTAGTCTTAATCCCTTTGCAACCTTTTTTTTTTTTTCTGTAATATGTGTAAACCATATTAAGTAATCTACATGGTTTAATACGTGTGCGCTAGAATCTGCGCACTTTGTAGGTTTGGACTGTGATTCAGGGATGAGGCAGAGTATGCATAGTTGGACCTTATTTTACCTTTTTTCTTTTCCCCCTTTCTTTTAATGTTAGTATTTTGAATGATTCCTCTATCTGTGTGGTATTTATACAGTTAAACTTTTTCTTCTGGTGAAACAGCAAGAGGAACAGAATAGTTTACATTGATCTCAGTGCTTTAAGATTTAATAAAAAAGAATGACTTGCAGTTTGAGTACATGAAATCTGACTCATAACGTGGGATTATGCCTGTATTGAATCAAATCCCCAAACAGGAATCCATCCCTTTTTGTTCGACTTTAAACTGTTTAATGTAATTTGAATTGCATCTCCTTAATTCTGTCAGTTTTCAAGATAAGTCTTTTGGAAACTCTTCTCCTCACCCAGCAGCTCAGCAAAAGAAAATTGGCAAAGAATAACCTTCATTAATTTAAAGATTTGCAGTGCTTAGTCACTTTATGAAGCCGATCATTTTCTGTGGTTTGTCTATTTTCCCTTTCTCCCAAAGACCAGTTAGGTTTGTAGAAGGTGGGCTGGTACCTTTTTAGACATTTTTGCACTGTATTAATAATTGAACCTGTGTAAATGTGTATAAAATCATTTTGCTTGTGTATGTATATATGTACATATATCTAATAAATGGCTTTTTTGTAGTGGTTGTCTTCATTTATAGTTTCGAAATAGCTGATTATATCAGAAACCAGGTAGACTAGCAGTTTCATTTTTGTACGCGTCTTTAGTGTTTCATGTGGCAGCGCTCAAAATATTTTAAGAATAAGCTCAGTTCTTGTCTTTAACAAATAGCTTCAAAATGAGTGTGGTTTCAAGTGCTGTTGTAGTGCGTGGTGGATTGCGTGTGGTCTCTTCTCTTCCAGAAAGAAATATCTGTATGAACTCAGGGTGGCTTTCTTGGAGACAGTGCGCTCTCTGATTCCTACTCTGCCTGAGTGTATACGAGCTCTTTTTGTTCAGCGGGATTTAGGTAGGATTTTTATTCAGTCATCTACACACTGAAAAGTGACTGATTCATCAGTTGAACTATATGAATGTTTTTATAAATATGTACACAGAAACTTGCTTCTCCAAGCAACAGATTGCAGTCAGCTGTGATATAATCTCTTTGTAGTGTTAACAGTCTTGCTCTTTGCTTTCAGAGACCACGTGATAGAGGCTTTTCTTGCAAAACTTGCAATTTGGAATGTTGAAGTATGTGAAGTAAAATGTACCACAGTCCCATAGGTCCTTTTCCAGCTGCCCAGCAGCGAGTAATAGAGATTTTGCAGATTGCTGTTAGATTTTCAGCCTCGTCTCTTAATGGAACTAGGCCAATTCGTTAGTCCTACCAGCCAGTCCCTGCTAAGATCTTGTGGACTTGGCCAATTTCAGCCACCTTTGATAACGGCTCTGGAAACACTGCTTCATCAGGCTTTGTAGAAATTAATGACTTTACAGGACAGAAAATGCAGCATTTCGTCCACCCCCCATTCTGAATGTGATGGGTTCGGGTATCAATGAATGCCCTTAGGGAGAGTGATGCTTTGAATGGCAGGACTCGTAGGGGACCCTGCCTAATCAAGAACCAAAGAATCGGGTGAAAATCAAAAAGCTGGAAGAAATCAGGCTTGTGGAAATGCTGGTTTCTTCCCATTTTTCTGCTCTTTGTTTCTCCACAGGCACAATACCTAGCAAAACCAAAACACGATGGGTAAAGGGCTGGGTTCTTTCACTGCTTTCCAATGTGTAAAAAGTGAAATCTTTCCTAATCCCTGAGGATTATTCTTTACAAAGAAGGCAGTTGAGGGTAAAATGGATTGGGGAGAACTGCGAATTCTTCAGTGGGATTCCTCTGCTTTGAGGATACATCCCACGATTCGCCTTGACTTGGCCTTTTAGCCTTGGAGCTTGCTCGGGTGCTGGCTTGCGGCACGGATGTGTCAGCAGCAGCAGGTTTGAGATAGTTACAGTGCTGCAGCGCTCGTGGCTGTGCTCAAAAGGGAAGGAGAAGCCTGTGTGTGCCCAGGTGATGAGGAAAGGCAGAACAGTCGGTTGTGCAGACAGGAGGTGGTAATAAGCAAAAGCTGACGGCGGGGGAGGGAGGAGAAGCGCCTTATTCTTCTGAACTTGCTCTGCCCTTTGAAATCTAGATGTTATTTTTGTTCTGTAAATAAATGATTGCTCAAAGCGTCTCTCTTCTCAAGATGCCGATGGAGAAGAACAGCAGCCGTTCCCTTTTTTTTTCCTAAGGTGAGAGGAGAAAGCAATTATAACTCCCTTCTTCTTTTGAAGATGCTGATAAAAGGAGGTGGGAGGATCAGAGGGTCCCTGTGCCAGAAGAGGAAGAAATCCTAAGGTGATAGAAATACATATTTTTATTTTAAACAAAGTAACACAACTTCTGCTGTGTGCTGACTTTCAAATGTGACCTAATTGCATGTAAAAACTGTTTGCAGGCGGGGGGGAAAGGAAACTGTGGCCACAAGAAAGAGAGCAGCTCTGTCTTCAAATGTGTTGCCTCCTCCTGGTGCTGGCTGTCTCCGCACTTGTGTCACAGAATGGTCAGGGTTGGAAGGGACCTCTGCAGACCATCTAGTCCCACCCCCTGCCAGAGTGGAGTCACCTACAGCAGTTGCACAGAAGGGCGTCCAGGCGGGTTTGGAATGTCTCCAGAGTGGGAGACTCCCCCACCTCTCTGGGCAGCCTGTGCCACTGCTCTGCTACCCTCAAAGGAAAGAAGTTCCTCCTCATGTCAAGATGGAACTTCCTATGTTCAAGTTTGTGCCCGTTACCTCTTATCCTATCACGGGGCACCACTGAAAAAAGACTGTTCCCATCCCACTGGTACTCTCCCTTTAAGTATTTATAAGTATTGATAAGATCCCCCCTCAGTCTTCTCTTCTCCAGACTAAAAAGACCCAAGTGCCTCAGCCTTCCCTTGTAAGGAAGATGCTCCAATCCCCTCATCATCTTTGTAGCCCTTTGCTGGACTCTTTCCAGCAGTTCCCTGTCCTTCTTGAACCGGGAATCCCAGAACTGGACACAGTACTCCAGATGCGGCCTCACCAGGGCAGAGTAGAGGGGGAGGATGACCTCCCTCGACCTGCTGGCCACACTCTTCTTGCTGCCCCCCAGGATGCCATTGGCCCTCTTGGCTGCCAGGGCACATTGCTGGCTCATGGTCATCCTGTTATCCACCAGGACTCCCAGGTCCCTTTCCACAGAGCTGCTCTCCAGGAGGTCGGCCCCCAACCTGTACTGATGCATGGGGTTATTCCTCCCCAGATGCAGTACCCTACGTTTACCCTTGTTGAATTTCATTAGGCTCCTCTCCGCCCAACTCTGCAGCCTGTCCAGGTCACGCTGTATGTCGGCACAGCCTTCTGGCGTGTCAGCCACTCCTCCCAGTTTAGTGTCATCAGCAAACTTGCTGATGGTATGCTCTACGCCTTCATCCAGGTCATTGACAAATATATTGAACGGGACTGGACCCAGTACTGACCCCTGAGGAACACCACTTGTTACTGACCTCCAACTCGACTCTGCACCACTAACCACAACCCTCTGAGCTCTACAGCCACTGTTCAATCCACCCCACTGTCCATTCATCTAACCCACGCTTCCAACACTGCTCTTGGAGCAAGACCAAAACCAGGGGCAGGCGGGAGGTGGGGACAGTTGGAACAGTCTCCCTCCAGTGGTGGTTGTTTTTAAAAGCAACCGACCACGTGTGTTAACCTCAGCAGTGAGGTTTCTCCGCTGAGGATGTGAGCTGGAGGAATCAGAGGCTTTATCCTGCGGCTGTTGGCTTTTACAGGTACCCCCGGTTGTCTGCAAATAAATCTCTGCTAAAGATGTGTCCCTTTGGAGAACATTTTGGAAAGAAGCAATATCCACCAGATGCTGCCAGACATGCCTCTTTTTCGCCAAATTACAGTGCTGAATAACAGTATGAGCTTGAGCTCATGCATGTCTTAAGATTGGCTTAAGCTAATTGTTAATCAGGAAGGTGCAGCTAAAAGGAGAGGTATCTCTCCATCCCTGAGGTTGCGGGTTTTTCCCTTGAGTCATTTTTTTTCTAGCCAGAGGAAGGCTGACCCAGGCTGCTTGGAAGAACCATTTTAAAAGCAATTAAATGATAGCACAAAACAAAGAGCCCTTAAAACTCTTTGCTTTCTGTTCCCACTTAAAGTACATGATAAGCAAAACACAGAAGCATATAAAATTCCCTTTGGTGGAATAAATGTCGTTGGATATAAGAACGGTAAGAAGGGCTTGAAATAATGACCATTAAAATGTAAAGCACCAGTCAGTATCGCATGACATACGGCTGCGGAGGGCTGAGATTTATTCTTTCATTACGCAAAGAAAGACATTAACATACAAAATCCCTCATTTCATGGGCTCTTGTAGGGGAAACACTAAAAAGCAATTATGCGGAAAGTTTAGCTCTGAAATACATTAGCTCTTATTGTTATGCAGCACGCCAAACAAACAAGAGGCCTTCTCCTGGCAGGTGCCACCTCCTCCTGCCTGCTGTGGCCTTGAGCGAGTGCTCAGGGCACAGATTTCTGGTATGATCAGCCCCAAACTGTTTGTATTTTTCGCTGGATGAGGCCAAAAAACCCCAGTGAAGGTGCCGGCTGTGCTGAAGAAGCCCGTGCCCATCACACCAGGCTTTCAACAGTAGCGCGCCCTGCGTTTGATGGGATGTGGTGTGCCCTGGCCAAAGCCGGGGTGGGGGGGACACTGTGCTCGGAAGATGTGGCAGTACCACTACCACCGCTAAGCCAGACGTGGTTCTGGGCAGCTGGGATTCCGGCGGCTCTGCTTCACCCTGGGTTTTACTGTCTTCGTGTATTAGCCTCCAAAATAGGAAAGACATGGACCTGTTGGAGCGGGTCCAGAGGAGGGCCACGAAGATGCTCCGAGGGCTGGAGCCCCTCTGCTGTGAGGACAGGCTGAGAGAGGTGGGGGTGTTCAGCCTGGAGNTGAGAGAGTGGGGGTTGTTCAGCCTGGAGAAGAGGAGGCTCCGGGGAGACCTTATAGCCTCTTCCAGTACCTAAAGGGGCTACAGGAGAGCTGGGGAAGGACTTTTTACAAGGGCATGTAGTGATAGGACAAGGGGGAATGGCTTCAAACTGGAAGAGGGGAGATTTAGATTAGGTATCAGGAAAAAAATTTTCACTCTGAGGATGGTGAGCCCCTGTCCCAGGTTGCCCAGAGCAGCTGTGGCTGCCCCATCCCTGGAGGTGTTCAAGGCCAGGTTGGACGGGGCTGGGAGCAACCTGGGCTGGTGGGAGGTGTCCCTGCCCAGGGCAGGGGGTTTGGAACGAGATGGTCTTGAAGGTCCCTTCCAACCTAAAGCATTTTATGATTCTATGATTAGGTGTGACCTGAACATGTGTGCAGCATCATGCTTCCCTGCAGGGGCCGAGGCAGAGGTTGAGTATGTCTACCTTGAACGTAGCCAGGGACTGGGGCGTCCTTCCAGAATATGGGTCTCCTCCCACGGGTGGTGCCTTTCACCTGCACACAGGTCTCATTTGAGACTGAGGGGAGACCTCATTGCTTTCTACCTGAAAGGAGGTTGTAGAGAAGTGGGGGTCGGTCTCTTCTCCCACTTTACAACTGACAGGACAAGAGGAAATGGCCTCAAGTTGCGCCAGGGAAGGTTTAGAATGGGTATTAGGAAAAATTTATTCACCAAAAGAGTTATCAAGCATTGGAACAGGCTGCCCAGGGAAGTGGTTGAATCACCATCCTTAGATGTATTTAAAAGCCGTCTAGACGTGGTGCTCAGGGACGTGGTTTAGAAGCAGCAGAGTTTAGATAACGGTTGGACTTGATGATCTTAAAGGTCTTTTCCAGCCATAATGATTCTGTGATTCTGTGACTCTTGAGAAACATTGAGATGACACGGAGCAGGAACCTCCGATGCTTGAGGCATCTCAAGAGCTGGCAGCGCAGTCGAGCTGGGTTGCCAGTTTGGACTCACAAGCCAAAATTCCCCAGACATGTCCCATATTGGTGCTGGAACTGCTGCTTTATATCCAACCCTTAAGTCATAGTGTTATTTTTCTCCTCCTCTTTCTCTGAAGCTTCTCACCGTGGCTGGCTTGCTCTGCCGACGCCGGGGTCGGAGTGAGCAGGTGAGAAGCAGCAGCACTTTGTGGTCTCGTACACCAAACCGATCAGGGAGGAGCCTTGCTGCCTCTGTTCCCAGGACTCCCACAGGATCTCCCGATCCCCCCACCTCCCCAAGCATGAGTGGAACACGACTATCATTTAGACTTAAAATAAAAAAAAAAAAAAATTATAACAATCTTCGCTGTTGCTTCTCAAGCTTTCTGCTTCTCTCTCTTGCAGGCACTGGGAGGCACCAGCGTACCAGCTAAGGCTGTGCGCACACAGACTGGGAGACCAGCCAAGCAGCTGACTCAGGCAACCTCCTAATTTTTTTTTTTTTGTTTGTTTTTTACCTGCTTGTAAGAATGCTACGGTTCTCCCAGCAGATTTTGCTGCGGGATTAATGAAACGGAGATAAAACACCCTGGAGACAGGAGGAGGATCACTTCAGGGATGCAAATCCACTTACCTACCGAGGCTGGAACCAATTTGTCAAAAGCAAAATCACTGCAGCTTCTTTTTTTTTTTTTTCTTTTTGGCCTTGCTAGTTTTTGAGGAGCAAAGCATCGTTCTTTGTGCTAAATATTAGCGCTCCTGGTTCTGAGCATCAGGGCTTTGTTCTGGGCCTGAGGGATTCTGGAAGGGACTGGAGGGTTTCTGAGAGGAAAAAAAAACCCCAACGGTGGCTTAATTAGGGAGAAGTCTGGAGGCACACACGCATACATTTCTGGTACTTAATCCATCTGTGGTAACTGCTCGGAAAGTTAAGTCAGGTGGAAAGGGATTTGAGGCAAAACCTTGTTTCTGAATCTCTGCTAATAAATGGGCAAAGGGTGATGCTGCCCTCTCCTGCGAGGGGGTGGGAAGGTGGGGTACCTGGATGGCAGCGGGTGGCTCTGGTGGGATGGAGGGGATGCAGAAGACACGGAGGGCCGCTTCCAGGCGGGACCTCCAACCTCGCTGTGTGTCCTGGGGTGTATCCCATCACTGCTGGGCAGAAAGGCCTGAGCTGGAGGTGACTGAGATTTGAGAGATGCTTTGTTGGTGCTAAAAGGGACCTTGCAGGATCCCACTGGTCCTTCCTCCTTCCCAGCAGCATACGCTCTGTCATTAACTTGTGTTTTATAACGACCACATCTTCCTCCTGCCCTTTTTGCTGGCAGCAGTGCTGATTTGTGTATCCCCTCCTCCACGGCGGCAGGGGAAATTCGACGGGTGCAAAGAAGAAACTGGACCTACCTCACCACAAGCCTACCACGTACGGGCACACTGGAGAGGGCAGCGTGGAGATGGAAAGGATAAATGGAGGAAAAGAAGGCAGGGAAGAGCAGGAACTGGGATGCTTGTTGGGGTGGCTGGACTGCACCCCGGTTACATCTGCTCCAACCTCATCCTAACCTCCAAGGTCCCTGAGATCCCCAGGGCATGTAGAGCTAGAGGTGACACTGGCCGCTTCTTCCTGGAGAAACCTGTGCGTTGGCCAGAGGAGGTGACACAGCTCGGTGCCGAGGCTGGGACGGGTAAACAGGATGGATTTTGCTCGGCTTAATCCCACAGTAAATTTGCTGCTGTTGAGGGGTGAAGGGGAGCTGCCTGGCTGCGGAGGAGAGTCATGTTGGTATCTACCAGAACTTACCTACATCTGGTATCACTGTGCGGTCAGGAATTAAATGCTTTCCCGGCCAAAAATACGAGGCTTTTTCAGCAATTTCTTCCCCTGTAGTTGTTTTGCTTTATTTTGAAATTTCTTACTGATCATTGCGTGGAGAGTGACCGGTGGTCACACGCCACGTCTTCGCTGGCAAAGAGCAGGGCTACTCCCAGATGGTAGCTGGTACCAGGTACCATCCTGCTGCAAAGGGGACAGCTGCAGTTTCAGAAAAATCCCAAGCTCCTGAGTGCCCTCGCGCACCGTGTGGATCATACAGGCTTACCTGCTAAGACCTTGCCTGGAAACCGCCTGCCAGCTTCCTCTGAAAGGATGGTGGCCCTAAGTGGGGATCGCTGGCTGGAGCAATGGCGAGTCAGGCAAGAGCAGCGACGTTGCTCCTGCCTGGATGAGGAGCAGTGGAGGCGCCCGAGTGCCCTACGGAAAGAATTCCCTTTGGGAACAGCCCTGGGGGCCACTCTGCGAGCCGGGAATACCAGCTGCACCACCTGACATCCTCTGCTGTGGCTTGGACACAAACTGTAGGGTCACTGACCGACCAAGACCGTTTTCCGTCGTGGCGCAGCTCAGACAGGTCCCAGCTCACCGTGTTTAACCAGGAACAATAAAACCCGTAATTGCCAGTTGGTGGTCTAAACAAGAGCTCAGCTCTGGAAGGAAACTGCAAGGAAAGCCGCGTACACCGCCACCTCCCAAAGGTGTTCCAGAGAGGGATGCTTTCTACTCACCCACACAGACAGCTCCGTCCTTTGGAGGAACAAATCAGCTGGAGGGCCGCTGAGCAAACCTCCTCCTTTGCTGCCATTCAAACTGGATTCTCAACGATGAGAGGCTGATTTTAAGCGCTTCTGCATTGGCTTCGCTGCGTTATTTTGGCATCAGCTTTAGCACTGATAGTTTGCTGTTGTCCCAGGCCTTTTCTTCTTCACAGCAGTGATTTGTGCCATGTCCCTTGGAAATGATCTTACAGGACGTGGTCATCTCATGATTAGTGAGGGATTCAGATCCTGATGAGATTGCACCTAAAATACTGAGTCCAGCTGGGCTTTTCAGTCCGAAAGGAATGTGAAGAAACTGGAGAGGGTCTGGTGAAAGGACATCGAAATGGCCAGGGACAAAAGCCCATGATCCACAGGGAAAGGTCAGGGAGCTGGGTTTGTTTAGCCTGGAGAAGAGGCTAAGGGGAAATCTGATGGCAGCCTACGACCGCCTTTGAGGGAATTGCGAAGATATGGATCTAAATTATTCCCAGTAGCAGAAAGCATACGTGAAGCAACTCGTTGCAGCTTGGGAGGTGTTGGTTGGACACTGGATGAAAATCCCACCAGGAAGGAAGTGCAGCTCTGGAATAGGTCACACAGGTTGGGGTTTCTCCATCCCCAGAGGCTGTCACATCTTGGCTGGACAAAGCCATAACTGGTATGAACTAACATTGGTGTCAGCCCTGCCTTGAGCAAAAGGCTGGACTAGATGTCCCTTCCAACCACCAGCTCTGTGATTTTATGTCCTGGGACCTATTGCCCAGGTGGCCAAGAACACCAATGGCATCCTGGCCTGTATCAGGAATAGTGTGGCCAACAGGACCAGGGCAGTGATGGTCCCCCTGTACTCGGCACTGGTGAGGCCTCACCTCCAGTGCTGTGTTCAGTTCAGTTCAGTTTTGGGCCCCTCATGACAAGAAAGAAATTGAGGTGCTGCAGCGTGTCCGGAGAAGGGCAACGAAACTGGTGAGGGGTCTGGGGGACAAGTCTTACAAGGAACGGCTGAGGGAACCGGGGCTGTTTAGCCTGGAGAAGAGGAGGCTGAGGGGAGACCTTATTACTCTCTACAGCTCCCTGAAAGGAGGGTGTAGCGAGGTGTGGGCTGGTCTCTTCTCACTAGTAACAAGCGATAGGACGAGGGGAGATGGCCTCAAGTTGAGCCGGGGAGGTTTAGGATGGATATTAGGAAAAACTTCTTCACAGAAAAGATTATCAAGCATTGGCACAGGCTGCCCAGGGAAGTGGTGGTATCACCATCCCTGGAGGTATTTAAAAGATGGGTAGACGTGGTGTTTAGGGACATGGTTTAGTGGTGGTTCTGGCAGTGTTAGGTTGATGGTTGGACCTGATGATCTTAAAGGTCCCTTCCAGCCTAGACGATTCTATGATTCTACTGTTGTTTAGGGTTTTGGATGCTGCTTAGCTACTTCACAAGGGTTGGTTCTTAAATTAGCGTAATATTAAAAAAATCCCCACCAACAACCCTAAACCAAATTGACCTCCCTGAGGGCTCTCTCACTCTAAATTGAACATTAATGTAATTTAGAAAGAGCAGGAAGGCTTCACAGAGTAATTTGAGGACATTGTTATCATTTACTATGTGCATTGTCTGGCTGTCCTGTAGTTGTGAGACATCTGACCCTACGTGTGCGGAACAGCCGGCCTTACGGCAACAGGGAGCAAATTAACCTTGTGTTGGAACGGTGCTGACTTGCCGCGCATCAGATTTATGACTTAGGATATGATCTGAGGGGATTGCTTTTGCTTTAATGATCTTGCTTCCCATTTAGAAAAGTGACCTTAGGGCCTGCTGGTAATGAAGCAGCGTAATTACACTTAGATAGTTATTTAAAGTTACCTCAACTACTTAAAAAAAAGACCATTTTTTAAAAAAATGTTGTCCCTACATCATTTTCCCCAGTTATCAGGAATCTGACTTAATGAACTTCCAATTTATGTTTATGATACATCTCTGGGAGAGTTACAATAACCTGGCAACTCCAGTGCCTTCCCCAGGTGGGATCCAATTTTGTTGTGGGTTATGCATGGGAGAAATGTGCTGTTGTTCCTGTGCCCGAAGGGAATTATTTTTCTCTGATCTTTGAGACACATCAGCCTCCAAGAAAGACCCGAACGTACGTTGTACCAGAGACTTACATGACCATGTGTGTGTGGAAGGATACCACGTGCAACTGGAAGCACAGATGTCCCCTGGATGCTATCAACCCTATGTCCATAGAATGATTTATATTGGAAGGGAACTTAAAGGTCATCTTGTTCCAACCCCGATGCCATGGGCAGGGACACCTTCCACTAGACGAGGTTGCAAAGCCCCATCCAACCTGGCCTTGTTGCCTCCAAGGATGGGGCATCTACCACCTCTCTGGGCAACCTGTGCCAGTGTCTCACCACCCTCAGAGTAAAGAATGTCTTCTTGATATCTAATCTAAATCTCCCCTTTTTTAGTCCCTACTCTTGAGAGCTTCTACTCTCTGGAGGACGTCCAGCCACATTTAGGCATTAATTATGACACCAAAGAAGGACCCTCTGCCTTCTTGACTTCTCAGTTTTCTTTGGGGACTTGTTATTTGAACTAAGAGGACCATGCTGCCTCCATGCCTTCCACTGGTCCTTCTCCCAGGCGTGCGTCATGGATGTGCTGACACAGCTGCCACCTCTCTCTGTCCACCCAACACTTGCACAGCTCGACACCACCACCAGCAACTGCTGCTTCGTTGCAATGCTGTTGACTCAGTGTGATTACGGGATTTCAGGTTATTCTTTAAACCCAGCTGCTTCCCAGCTTGGGCTGAGTCTTGCTTGCCTGCTGCCATGCTGGCTGGGAGACAAACATCCATGTGGACCTTCAGGTCTTTTCATTACCTAGGAGGTGAGCGAGTTAGATTAGTACAGAAATGAGGTTTTGATTTGATCACCTCTGCTCATTTGAGAGCTCAGAGAATCATTCCTGATTGTTGACGCATTACTGAGCTGATCTGATGGCATGGAATGACACTCATTAGAGAGGGGGTGGATAAATAGGAATATCTGTTGATCATAATGCCTGCTGTGTTGAATTTGGACAATCCTTAATTCTTTCTCACCCTTCCCTCTGATAAATATTTTAGAACGTGTCAGGATCAAGCACGATATTTCTGCTGGATATTTTACTCAGGAAAAAAAAAAATAAAGAGGAGCTTTTCAAACATGAAATGAATTAATTCAGTTGTTTTCCTCAAAAACGGAAAAATCCAAAGTTGATTTTTTTTTACACTTGAAATGCTGCAGTTTTCATTCAAAGTGATTCTTTACTTCACTGTCAGCTACGATCTCAATAAAAGTCAAAAAGAAAACATCCTGAAAGCAAAATATTTTTTCTAAATCAGGATGTTTTTGTCCGGGAAGGCCTAGAGCCAGCAACAGTAAGCTGTGATCAATGAGTTTGATCACATAAGGATTTTAAAGGCAGGAAAACAACCGGTCTCAGCCCCTGTTTTGACGGTTTCAAGTAGTTAAAATTCAGCATTCAGTCTTGTTTGGACCCCATTGCCTTTTAACACTGGCTTAAAAATTGAAATACTTCATAAATAAATGGTAGCAGCTAAAGTCATCCATTACTGGTTGGTCAGCTGTATAGTACCCAAATCCACTGATATACTGAGTAATTACAGGCTTCAGTTGGTTAATCGTGGGACCTACTGCTACTTTAGACACACTTGGATATGTGGGCAAAAAAGGAAAAGCGCTTTGAGAATATCTTTGACCCAGGTTAATAAGCAGTTCTTCCCCCTGGATCCTACCTATCCATCCATCACTGCCTGGGGAGAAAATCAATCCTTTATATAGCAATGAGCATATTCAATAATGCAAAAGGTCGTGGCATTATATGCAACGCGCTGGTGTCTTAAGTGAGTGATGGGCTATGGCTTTGCCTTTCAAAACCTGCACATTTGTATTTCAATTTGTTGTCAGCAACTAATGCATCTCTTGGAAACCCACCTGCCTCAGCATGCTGTGCTGTCCAGGAAACCTCCCGTGCGAGGACTCCCTTCCCATTGGAGTCCACTCTGTCTGTTCATATCGAGAGGAGTCTTGGCCAGGTGGGATTGATTTTCAAGCTAGCAGAGTATTTTTTGTTGTTTGCAATGGAACAGGCATTAACCTATGGCATGGCAGAAAAAGATTCTCAAGGGACATCTCCTCTGAGTCTTGACACCATTTTGGACACAAAATAAATGGCCACAGTGTTTGCAAAGATAAATATATATTGGTTTTTTGTGGAGACTGTCTCCAGATTTTGTGGCAATGCAGATCACGTTAGTACCAAAGATTACTAGATGGGGGGTTTATTTCCACTTTTGTTCACCTAGACACATCTGCAGTAGGGTATAACCTAGCTAGCTTCGTTTGTGCTGTGGTGGCATTGAACTGAAGGCCGCTGCATGATCTTATTGGATATTTGGGAGGTAAGGTTAAGGCCAGCTCTATATTGAATTCCAAACCTGAGTTCCACACCAGCTGGCTGGGGAGCAGCTCTGTAGGAAAGGACCTGTTTATTTTAGTGAACAAGTCAAAAACGCATCATCAAGGAACCCTCACAATGACAACGGCCAGCAGCATCCTGGGCTGTATCAGTGACAGCGTGGCCAGCAGATGAAGAGAAGGGATAGTTCCGTCCACTCATGAGACTGGTTCTGGAATGCTGTGTTCATACAATAGTTCAGGTTGGAAGGGACTTTTAAAGGTCATCTAGTCCAACTCCCCAGCAATGAGCAAAGACATCTTCAACTAGATTAGGTTCGGTTTTGGACACCCCAGTAGAGAAAGACATCAACATACTGAAACAAGTCCAGTTGGGGCAAGATGGTTACGGGGTTGGAGCACATGGCGTGGAAGGAGAAGCTGAAAGAACTGGGTTTGTTCAGCCTGAATAAGGGGTCGCTAAGGGGAATGTAATTGCTGTATTCAACAATCTAATGAGTGGTTACAGAGAAGACAAAGCCATACTCTTCTTGGAGATGCCCAGAAAAAGGATGAAAAGCAAAACCCAGAAGTTGCAACAAGGGAAATTCCAGCAATACATAAGGAAACATTTTTTCCCCGTGAGAGTGGTCAAACACCGCAACAGGGATCTGGAGAGGTTGTGTCATCTCCATCCTTGCAGGCAGTCAAAACTGGACTGGACAAGACTGGGAATCCTGGGAAATGTTGAAGCTGGCCCTGCACTGAGTGGGGAAGTTGGACTACAGATGTCCTGGGATTCCTTCAAACTAAATTGCTCTGTTATTTTAGTAACTCTAGTTGCTTTACAGTAGCAGAAATGTAAACCTTCTTTATGACAGTCATGACTGAATATGGGGGGGATAGAGGCAAAAATGTGAGCTGTGGTGTGATGGATGCAGAGATTTGTGCACAACTGAAAGACCAAAGAGCTGTATAGAGTCCCTAAGAGCAACTGCTTAGATGGCTATGAATGGCTCAATAGAAAGGATCTCAGCTGTAGAACTGTAACATTATAGGAGGTTACAAACAAAGGGAAATGGGCAAACCAGGCAAGTCCCAAAGGTTTTAATTGGCCTGTGAGTGATGAATGCAACGGACTGGGTTTGGAAGCAGCAGTAACTTTGGAGTACAGATAATTTCTGCCACGGATCAGTTAGCACTGTTTGTGAAGGCATTTGAGAGTTCGGTAAAGGGTCACAGAGGTAAGGGAGATGGTGAGGTCCCACGTGGCCTTTGGCTGTTGGGAGCATTTGTCACTGTTTGCAACACAAGGAGAGAACTGAGGATTTAAGTGTAGTAAAGATGGAAGGAAAGCTGAAGCTTGAGGAACACAAGAAGAGGACCTGGAGTCAGGTTATGAGGTACATATTGAGGAACCTGAGCAGCAGGACTAATATCAGAACACCTTTGAGAACTCAACCCCTTTCTTTAGGTATATAGGTTGGATATGGGGACAGATTTCTAAGACTCCTCTTACTGAACCCAGCTTACAACATTACTCAAGTTGATACTGTTTTTCCAATTTGAAGACTTAAAGGATTCCCATTTTGGAGAGACCAACGGAGAGTCCCATAAGCCAAAGAGATGGACAGGCTTTGACACAGCTGTGGAGCTGAAAGGACCAGCCTTCAATTCCTGCTCTCTAAGGGTTCCCTGTGTGACTCCAGGCAGTTCACTTAGGGCTGTGCTCAGGCTCCATGAGACAGGCACAGAAATCAGTCGTCATGGCTAGAAGTGTGTCTGAGCTCAAGAGAGTGAATTAGAGAATCTGCTCTCCAGGGTCAAGTCCCCTTGAGACCCATAAATCTGACACCAATGTGAGGCTCTTGTGGTCCACACACAGGATATGGGGATTTCTCCCTTTCTCTGTGTCTTGCTTCCTCCTACATAAAACAGCTGCAGAACTTTCTCATTGGACTGTTCTCTGTCAAAGGAAAGTTCAGTGGGAACATGCCTGTTGTGATGAAATCTCACTCCAAAACACCAGACAGAGCATTTTGAAACTTCCAGTTTGTCAATAGAAGAAAAGAGAAATTGAAGTCTTGATACAACATTCCCTTTTATTGCTGTGGGAATGTTTGAATGATCCTGAGTAGGATTTAGTTTTTTTTTAAAAAAAAAACAAAACAAAACACCTTAGCTTATTTTGCTTCTGTTATGGAACAGCAATATTTTTGCAGACTCATTTAAGCAGAAAGGAATAATCTTATTTCCAAGCAGCTATTCCTTTCTCTTATCCTTCCTTTCCTCTTAAATGCAAGATTCTCAGGAGTGCCTTTGAACTGCATGAACTTAGGTTGGGTAAGTTTTTATCACGTATGCCATATTTGCCCAGAGAGAGGTCAAACTTTTATGATCGCAGCCTGCAATCCGCGAGCACCTGATTGCCGAATAGACAGACATAGTTTCAGTGCCTGAATGCTTGAGGGCAAAATCCACAGCCGTTGTGTCACTGCATGTGGCACGTACAGCACCTTGCCCTCTTCCCAGCAGAGCTTCCAGCTGCTGTTGTATTAAAATATTAATTCCACTAGCAACTTATTTCCCTAAAGAGAAATCGTAGTGTCTGCAGAGCACGTGGATCCACTGGAGAAAATTCTCTCCATGGTTAAAGGAGCTGTTTCCTGATTTCCACCAGGTTAGGACCTGAACAGTGGTTTCCTTTAACCCAGGAGAATCAAGTTAAGCTCAAATTTCTCGAGAAAAGCCTTCTTGTTTAATTTCTTCTCTCTCTTTTTATTGTTTCATATAAAATGTTGCGGGGCTGTGTTTGCCACAAGCCTCCTCAACAGAGGAGTAATTACATTTATTGGAAATGCTTCCTGATCACATATTCATTTACCAGCTGCTAAAGTAAAATGAACTGGGCAAAGTGCCACTGAAGAGTTGGATTCATAAACTGGAGAAAGCAAATGAAACAACTGCTCAGTGTGCAGTTTCTTTCCCTCTCCAGCAATTCATTATCCTCCTGTTCAGCTGATTTAAGAAGTTAAAAGGCAGTCAGGATGGCAGCATGTGACACTTTTTAGCTTGAGCATAGCTTTGGGGGCGCCAAATTTACCTTTGACTGCACTGTAAATAGCACAACAAATACCCTAACTTCATACCTCAAATGTGATGTAATAAATAATAACAGTAATGGAACACTTTGTTCTTATTTCTTGGTTACTCTCCATCGCTGTCATTAGTGTTGAGTTGTCACTGACCCATTTTCATCCTCCTTGTCCACCTTCTCCCTCCCACTATCCCAGGATCTGCTTTCTGGACCCCACAACCAGCATGAAAAACAACCAGCTCCAATTCATCAGGTGCACAAAACCCCCGTAGCACATACAGATGCCACTGACACCTTCAAACCCACCAATGACCCAAACCTCATCGAAGCGCTGTGAAATACTGCTGAAGCCATGAGAGTTGTGGAGACCACCACGTTTCATTATACAGAGATGACTTGTGGGACCCACCTCTCCGGTCTGCAGAGGACCTCTACTCAACTGCTCATCCGGGGAAATCGATCTCGCCTTCAAAATGAGCTGCCTGAATATCCAACCAACCTTCGCTGCAGTGCAAAGCAAGAAGACCCAGCAGCAGTAGACTCTTAGATGTCTGTGTGTGTGTCTGTGGTTTAGCGTACCAAACTATGCCAGAGCTGTAGCAGAAAAGCATTAAAGAATTGGAGAAGGAATTTTTACATGGACAGGGACTTTTTACAAGGGCATGCCCAGAGAATGGTGGTGAATGGAGTTAAATCCAGTTGGCGTCCGGTCACAAGTGGTGTTCCTCAGGGCTTGGTGCTGGGGCCAGTTCTCTTTAACATCTTTATCAATGACCTGGATGAGGGGATCGAGTGTACCCTCAGTAAGTTCACAGATGACACTAAGCTAGGCGGGCGTGTTGATCTGCTTGAAGGTAGGATGGCTCTACAGAGGGATCTGGACAGGCTGGACTGATGGGCTGAGGCCAATAGTATGATGTTCAACAAGGCCAAGTGCTGGGTGCTGCAGGCTTGGGGCGGAGTGGCTCGATAGCTGCCCGGCAGAGAAGGACCTGGGTGTGTTGGTGGACAGCCGGCTGAATATGAGCCAGCAGTGTGCCCAGGTGGCCAAGAAGGCCAACGGCATCCTGTCACATTTGCAGTAGGGTATAACCTAACTAGCTTCGTTTGTGCTGTGGTGACGTTGAGCTGACAACGCGGTGGATTCGCCATCCCTGGAGGTGTTTGAAAAAAGGGTAGACGTGGTAGTTGGGGATGTGGTTTAGAAGTGGTTTTGTCAGGTTAGGTTAATGGTTGGACTCGATGATCTTAAAGGTCCCTTCCAACCTTAACAATTCTATGATTCTATGTAGTGATAGGACGAGGGGGAATGGGCTTCCAACTGGAAGAGAGGAGGTTTAGATTAGATATTAGGAAGTATTTTTTCACTTTGAGGGTAGTGAGGCACTGGCACAGGTTGCCCAGAGAAGCTGTGTCTGCCCCATCCCTGAAGGTGTTCAAGGCCAGTCTGGACGGGGCTTGGAGCAACCTGGGCTGGTGGGAGGTGTCCCTGACCATGGCAGGGGGGTTGGAACTAGGTGGTCTTTAAGTTCCCTTCCAACCTAAATCATTCTATGAATTATCCTCGCAGAAGATCATACCCTAAAAGAAGATTTCAATGAAAGATCTCCTACAAGTCTCCAGATATCTTCTCTATCCCTCCTTGCACTGTTTAGAGCTGTCACATGGACCAGTGCAGGCTCAAGAGCCCAATGGAGGTGAGGAACCAAATACAAAGCTTATCCGTATGTATCCATGAGAAACACACCAGGACAGGACTGCCAAAATCCACCAAGTCCTGCACAAGCACAGACCAGAAAGGGATAGATTTCCTTCAGAGCACCAAGGACTGCCAGAGACCCCATGAAGATGAAAAAACCAGCCAGAATGAGCGAGATGGGCAAAACAGTGCGGGCAGAAACCCTCCAGTATTCATAAGAAAATATGTTTCAAGGCATGACCCTTTTATCTCTGATCACTCAGTCTTCATCCCCCAGGGAAGACCTATAAAATCTGACAAAACATGAGCCTACCAAGTAAAATATATGAATCTACCAGATGTGAAAAATCAATAGACATTGATTTTATGGTATATTATCCCCCACCCCCCAGGAGCTCATCCCCCTGGCAGTGGCAGGCAAGAAATAATTAAGTATATTCCTACTCTCCCTCCCCATCCCATCATTTTGTGTCTCATGAAGGCCAATAAGCTTGTAGCCTTACCTGAGGTCTGCAGGTGCTAACCACTTACTTCTTTCGACTTGCCTAAATGTCCAGCATAATTAGATTCAGAGCATTTCCTCTCATCTTATATTTAGCTTCAATATTTATGTTTTGATTTCAGTCTGAAGAAGGAATGGTATGTTCAGAAGTTTCTCTTTTTTCCAGCCCTGATGGTTCATCTAATAAAAGGTATGAGCTTACCCTCTTTGGTCCTGTTTAACACATGAAGGGAAGGAGCTGGATGGTGTCTGTCTGAAGACTAAGGGAGACTTCTCTTATTCTAAATTTAAAAGTCTTTCTATCACCTAGCATCTTGGGTGCTCTTTGACGATGTGGATGCATTGCTTTTTATCCAGAAATGTAGTCAATACCTGTCAGTATGAAGATTGCTTATTAGACTCATAAAATTCAAACAGCGTGACAGTACACATCCCAGACAAGCAGGCACTGGAACTGGGCTGATAAAGGCTTGAATTACTTGAAGAGAGCTTAACATAATTGCTGGTTTTCTCCTGCAAAGAGATTTGTACAAAGCATATAAAAGCAGCGCTTAAAGAGAAATTATTTGTGGCATAAGTGGTGTGATAAACATCTGAATATTAATGTGGTTCTGGTAAAGAGCCATGTGAATTTGTGTCTTTAAGCATTTGTTTTCCCTAATTTAGGAACACTGAGATTTAGTTGTCTGAATATCACTTGTCTGTCTAATGTCACTTGAGGGTTTCCTATTTGATCCCATGCTCCCAACCTTGGAGAATTTGGGTCTACTGTAGGTTGTGCTCTTGGTTACTCTCTGTCAATCCTGCGTGGACATCTCAGATGTCCCAGCATTTCTCAGATGTCATTAGATATCTGTGTTTAGGCAAATGAGTTGAGTCCCATGTATCATAACCTAGCTCGTCTATTTTCTAAAGTTTGGCCTTTGAAAGAGATCACCAAGATTTCTATAGAAATCCCAGCTCTTCTGTCCCGGGACAGTGGATGGGGAAAGGAGCTATCTCAGCTGGGGCAGGTGGAACCACTGTGCTCCTTTTCTGAATGGGACAGAAGGGACATTTCAAACTCCAGGCAGGTGCTGTGTCCCCAAAGCCCTTTGCGACCCTCAGGCTGGGTGTTCTGTTCCTGGTGGCATTTTGGACATTGAAGATGTCCACTGATTTGGTGGATGCTCAGGCTCATGGAGATCACAGCAGGAATAGGTTGACTACAATGTCCACTCCATTCCTGTCGCAAAACTGGAATCTTCTCCTGTGTTGTCGTGGATATTTTAACCTAGACCAAATGAAATAATTTGAGGGGATTTTTAAACTTTATGTGTCATTCTTTACTTGGTTTGTGACAACTGTACTCTGTATAGTGCATGTAAGTCCAGGACACCAATGACAGTAGCAGCTCCAACAGTGAGAGATCTTCTGCTTGTTTCTACAGATGCTCATTCTATTGTTTTTTTTTTTTTTTTGGCTTTTTTTACATATTGAAGTTGTTTTATATATATTCCTGTGGCTGTCCATATCAGCACTTTGAAGGTACATGTTAATCTTCTCTGCTTGGATGTCTGCTTTATTGCAAAATGATCTGTAGTTGGACTGCATTTAGCAGACCCCTGTGAGGTGTGGAGGGATCCGTGGGTGACACAAAGACACGCACGGACAGACATATATGCATTGTGTAGGTATGTAAATGTACAGAGATACGTATACATGAGTGTTTGTGTGCAGGTGTGGAAGATGAGGTTGTGCGTGTCCATATTTCACAGGTCCATCATCTTGCAAACCTGACATGGCCAACATAACCTTGCTCTTTCTAGCCAACAAAATATCTTCAGTCTCATTCACATCTTGGCAGTAGCTGGGCATGTAATTTTATTGGGGGAAATTAATTAATCTCTGTCTTTTCTGTTGAGCTGGAGCCAACCTGAAGTCATATTTGTTTGAAACACTTCCCTCTTGAAGCCTGGTTATTTTTCCAGTGCCCTCTGTTAACCTTTTGCTTGTCTAGAACTGTTGTAGCTCAGGTCCCCTCCTGTTTTCATGCATCTAAGTTAAAAATAAAGGGCCGGATTCTCAGCTGGGATAAACCAGTGATACATACTTAACAGTGAAGAGGCTGCAGGGATTTACACCTGCAATAAGTGAGAAAGCCAAATGAACTGGGCCAGCGTTGTAATGGGCTGTGACAGCTGGAGTCTCTCTATTGAGACTTTCCCATCAGCAGCAACTCAGCACTGAGGTCATTCAAAAGCAGCACCACCACTGTTCATTCCTGAGAGATCGCGTACCCAGGGAAGACCGGCTGCAACATGTCATACCCAGCCAGGGACTCCTATGGCTTCATCTGGCGTCTTGGAGGATTACAGTGCTTTTAGGGATCTTTCCCTCTGCAAGATCGGGTGATGCTCCAGGGGTGGTGGCAGGAAGGTAGGCAGCTGGACAAGCCTTTTCTCACTCCATCCAGCCTGTTTTTTTTGTGCTTCAGCTAAGAAAACCTAACCGCAGCTCTGTTTGAAGCTAACCTCTATGTTGTGAAACTTTGCTCCTTTCTTTATTGAGGCTACTGTCCTGTGTTTCCTTCTTCCTTCAGGAGCACAGCCAAATGTATGTGAATTTCCCAGAATAACTCCTGCTTTTTGCCCCATCATCTCCTGGAACATTTCCTCTAACCAAAGCCAAGCTCACTGTCCCCATGCCAAGCTGAGCTGCTGCAAATCCAACTGTGAAAGGCTCTCGTGTGTGAAGATGCTCTTTTCCCACAGCTTGTAACAGGTGTGGGTGGAAGGACAGGCTGCTGTGCCGAGCCAAACCCAACTGTGTTGTTTGATTGAGATAAAATTGATATTATAACCAGATAAGTCTGCTCTGTGTAGTAAAAATGCCGCTTTTTCTCACAGGTACATGGCACTAAGTGTTTTGCAGAGCTCTGATTTCCTCCAAAGTTTCCTAAAGTAACATTAAAAGTCATTTCCCACTTTGTTCTGAACTCAAAGCTCTGGAAAGTGTCTTTGCTGCTCAAATGTCTTCACTGCTGCGGTACCAGTGTGGGAGACCCCACATTCTTCAGGGCCTTGCGTCATCCTCATCCTCAGATGCTGTTTGTCTGCTTGACTCCGGCAATGTTTGACTTCTGCTGAGACATTCAGAAAAGCAATTAGTTAAAGCTGAGAGGCCACCACTGATGAGACAATCCGTAAGTCAACAGATAAATAACCTAAACCAGTTATTATTATTATTAAAGGAAATATCAACAAATTACAAAACAGCATTCTTTCTCTGGCTTGTAAGGTACATCAATCCCAGCTGACGGCTAGTGCTGTAATTGGCAATTTGCATCGCTCTGTGCAATGTGGAGAACATCTGGAGCAGGAGGAGTTCAATCTGTGATTCAATCTTTTCTCAAAACACTGAGTGCAAAAATACATCTCCCTCAAAACACAAGACTTTCTCACGAGCACTCCAAAGATGTCACCAAGCACTCACACACCTGATGGGACTGGCAGTGGGGTCAACACTGCCCAGTTCCTCTGGGATCTGCTGAGTGGGGGTCTTTCATTCAACTGTTTTCCTATTTTATACCAGATTTTTAGTGTAGTCTGTCACTATGGCCATTTCAGCCCAGTTGTGTCTTGTCCTCTGTAAGTGAAGTTATTTCTTTCGTTATTTCTTATTGCTACAGTTGCACCTTACTTTTGGGTTGGTTTTACTCGGACCGAGTTACCATTTTATGTCGTCACTTGAGGCAGCTGCAGCCTGGTTTGAATGGGAGGACTGGGCAGCAGTGGGACCACTCCTCACGCCATCAACTGTCCCAAACAGAAATCACAGCAGGGGAGAAGGCATCAATGGACTTGGCCTGCTGAGTCTGCATCTACTTACATTCTTGCACAATTTCAAGATCTGAAGCTTTAGAAAAACTGCAGGTACAGCAAGATGAACACATGCTGGTGAGCTGACAGCAGTAGGAAGATGGATCTTATATTACGGTAATTCTTTGCTTCTCTGGGTTTGTACTGGGAGATGTCACAGAACGGTTGGGGATGGAAGGCACCTCCGGAAGTCACCTGGTCCAACCTCCCCTGCTCAAGCAGGGCCACCTAGAGCTGGTTGCCCAGGACCACGTCCCCCTTAAACAAGTTTAATTTTGTTTTGAACTACAACTGTTGCCTCTAGAACTTGGGTGAATCCTTAAAAAACAGTGATGAAACCCATTTATCTTTCCAAAGGGAGGTTTGCCAAGAGCACTATTGCATTATCTTTCACATGGGCTATTTGCTTTGTTTTGATCTAAATTTTATCTATTATCATTTTAAAAGACTGTAAATTAGCTATAGGTAACAAAGCAGACAGTCATGTTGTAATGAAGTGTCTTCCAATCTGGAGAAGTTGTATTCAGTCTCAGTTACCCCTCTCATCTATTAAGTATTGATTTGAGGAGAGAACATTTAACAAAACTGCCAACTGGTTCCGATCTGACCAGCGTAAATCCAGAGCAGCTCCTTAGAAATCAATGCACTCACATTGATTCAGAAACGCTGCAATTAAATGAGCTAATGGATGAGGACTCAGTGGAGAAGGCTAAATGAGAGTGATCTGATCAAACTGGGAAGCCGGCAAAAGAGGTGGACTCAGCAACTTCACATTTCTTGGGTGGACCATGAGGGTGCTTGGGCACGTATTTGTACGGGTGTGTTTGCTTGTTGGTTACTGAAGCTGGTATGTGGGTGGCTGTATGTGCGAGAATGTGCAGTGGGTGTAGGTGGGAACCCAGGAGGGAGATTGCTATATTAAAAGGAAACACTGAGCTGAGTTGATCTGGAAAACCTTTCCATCGTGGTAAACAAAATGGTTCTTCTAGACTGCAAAATAAAAGAGCCAGGGATTGAGCTCAAGGGCTAGGGGCTGTATTGTCCTCTCTTCTTAACTGATTGCCCACTCCTGGGCTGTGTTTTGAACACCTCCAACTATGCCTTTCCAAGACCAAGGCATTATTTGGGGAATAATTCACTGCAGTGGTTATTTCCCCTCTGTCTGCACTGCCTTCCAGTCCCACCTGAGCAGACTTAGACCCTCCAAGACCCTTTCATGTCTTTGCATCCCACCCCAGGGCACTCACCTCAACCCCTCACCGTCAAGTCATGCGAACTCCACTCTGCTTTACTTTATACGAACTGAACTGAAGAAATAAACAAAAATAATGATAACCATATTTCTGGGCCACAGAAAACTCAAGACCAGTTGCTCTGGAGTGTGGATGCAGACTGAGGGGGCCGGCCCTAAGGAAAACAAAATTGATTGCCTATAAAGCATTGCTTATTGGTCTTGAACTGTGCCCGAGAACTGTCTGTCCTCGGCCAAATCTCTGCCAAGGGCACTTGTACCTGTCAATGGTTCAGACAAGTTTCAGTGCTCAGAAACTTTCCCCAGTGCTGTTTAATTCACTAGTATGGGTCTAGAAGTCCCACCCAGAGATGACAAAAGGACCATATCTGAACAGCTGACAAGCCCTTGGCTTTGAGGGGTATCTCTCATCATGTAAAACTGGCTAACCTGGCAGTAAATAATTTCCTTCAGATCCCTGAGATCTGTGTATTTGTACTATAAGGATGGCTGAAGTAGTCCCAGATTCTCCCAGATTTGTGAAATTACTTTTCCAGTGATACTGCTCGTGATAGCTGAAGCAAAAAGTACTTGGTGTTTGAAACCACTGAAAGTTGTCTATCTTTTTGTTCTCCTACTGCATGTCCCTGGAGAAGGACATTGTGCATCCTAAGGATTCACAAGGTTAGAGTGGTCAAAGAACAGATATTTAAGGAATGGGGGAGACAAGGAAAAGTCCTGTGAATGAGGCTGAATCAGATGAAGGGCAATTTTTCAGATCTGGTGGAACTAAGCGTGTCTGAACACCGTATGACCCATTACCATGTAGAAGAAATGGACTTGTTTGCTGTTGGGGCAGAGAGCTGAGAGCGCATTATTGTCTTCAATAAGGTAATAGGGAGCTATAAGAAAAGGGAATAAACTCTTTTTCACATCCAAAGGAAGAAGGATAGATATCGTAGGTTTATGCTGCAACAGGGGAGTTTTAGTTAAAAGTTATGAAAAGCTTCCTGATGGTGAGGGTACTTCAAAATGTGAAGGGATGTGGGGAAGGGCTTCCATCCCTGGAGGAAGAAGGTTACAAACACATTTTCAAATACATTAAACATTATCAGGATGGTTTAGGTAGAACTAACAAAGCCTTGGAGCAGAAGGTGGACAAGTGGCTTCTTTATGTCCTTTCCCATCACGTTTCAGTCTCCAGTGCTCAGGGCGATGAGTACATCTGCATCTGAGCATCATCAAATCTTGCACCCGTCCTTGTCTCTAACATCAAAGACAGCTAAAAACAACCAGAGGGAAGGCAAGCCGTTAGGAAAGGGTGATCAAAGCTGTGACAGAGCCAGCACCACCTCCCTCCTGCTCTCTGGATTGTCCTTCTGCTGGGAGTTGCTTGTTGGCCTGAGGCACCATCTCGCTTTGAGGAAGGAGCTGCTCAAGTCAGACACTGTGATCCACATCTCAGCCCATTGCTCAGAGCACAGGAGACCAGCGGAGAGATAGTCTGGTGTAATCAGCTGATCCTTGGCCTCCGGGATTGAATTCTCCTCTTTGCTTTGCACTGTGAATTTAGGACAGAGCTCTGATAGAGCCTCCCTTAACCAAAAACTGTTCTGTATGTTTTCCAGTCAGGACAAATCCGCCTGCTGCATGCAGCTGGGCAAAGCCATTGCTCTGCTGATACCAGCACTGGCCTATTCAGTCATTTATTCATGGAGTAAGAGGGGAGAGGAGCAGAGAGAAATCCTGTTCATAAGAGGTGTGCAAAATAAGGTGAACTTTAAAAAAGATCAGGAGACGTGGGATTAATTCCTTGCTCTGCTATAGACTTCCTGAGTTTCCTCCACAAGTTGTTCAGCCTTTCCATGTCTTGGCTTCCCACTGGTAGGAATAGTTTTGTGGACTCGCAGAGTGTAGTAAGGATGCAGTTGTCAAAGGAGCTCAGACACAAAGACATGAGAGCATAAGGATGCTACACTCTAGGACAGTGACATTGTGAGCAGTCTCATGCTGTCCCAGAAGAACATACATGAATTCTCATGCACCACCCAGAAGAAAGTTTGTCTAACACAGAATATTGTTTGAGGCTTGGAGAAGAGAGTTGAATAAACACCTTTCTATGTATCATGTTTTTTCTAATCTTACCCAACTGCACCAAGGTTCTGGGTTGCTCACAGCTTCTGGTCTGCTGCTCATATTCTCTTTAGTCACGTTCTTTGCTTCATCATTAGCAGTGGGCAGAGAAGACCTTATGAATAAGAATGACCACAGAGGGCTTCAGAGCACTCTGTTTTATTCAGTTTAGTTTAAGTAGAATGACAATAAGGCACTGAGCTGTTCTTAAACTAGGACCTGCCTTATGCTTTATTTGTCTGAGTTGGGCCTCTTTCTTAATCAGAAATTATGTCAGATAGTGTTGGAAGACATTGGACACTTGCCTGAGATCTCTGGCCATGCCCTAGGAATGATTGGGATGAACGGAGCCACGGAATAGCTGGGCTGCGAGGGATCTCTGTAGGTCTCTCGCCCACTGCCCCAGGGTTGACCAGGGTCAACAAAAGCAGGTTGTGCACCGTCAGGTCTTGAATATCTCCAAGGATAGAAACTGCACAACATTTCTGGGCAGCCTGCTCCAGGGTTTGACCATTCTCACAGTGAAAAGTTTTTTTCTTATGTTTAAGTGGAATTTCCCATATTTCGGTTTGTGCCTCTCACGTCTTGTCCTGTCAACGGGCATCACCAAGAAAAAGCTGGCTCTGTCTTCTTTCCTCTCTCCACATCAGGTATTTGTACACATTAACAGGATTCCCCAGAGCTTTCTCGTATTGAGGCTAAACAACCCCAGCGTTGTTAGCAGAGGATTAATCTTACCTAACATGTAAAAAATGAACTTCAAGACTCAACCAGTCACCATGTATTCTTTTTAAGGGGGGAAACAGATGCCCGTGGCACATACTTCATCTCCCTTATCCCACAGGGTGATTCAATTGCCTATACATAGCTGCCAAATGCCATTTGACATGGTACCGAAGACATTTTCATGGGACTGGCAGGTGTGACACAGGATTTAGAAGAGACCAACATCCTTCCAAAAAGGCAGCTGAGGTCCAGGAGGAATATCTTGGAGATTCAAAATGGGTTTACCTCTGTGTGAAAGCAAGTGACTCCACTTTCAAGGTGGGAGCCACTTGGCACACTGAGACAGCTTCATTTGGATGTGCACATGAAGGTGTCTGTATGTGAACTAGAGGCAGGATTTATCTGCTCAGTATTTGCAGTTGGAGCTGTTTGAGAGGGGTGCCCTTGGTCTTTGTGCAGAGGGGAAGGAAATCCTTGGGAAGAGTGCAGCAGGTCATGATTAAGCCAGGGTTAAAGCTGACCTCTGAATCCAGTCCTGGATGTCAAGAGGGTTGTGCAAGTATATGAAGACAGCAGCAATAGAGATAGGGAAAATGAAATTACTGGTTAAGAAAACTGAGCTTCTGCATGGGGAAAATATTGTCCGGTTTTATTACTTGGGACCAGAGAGCGTATGTTAAAGTTGTGTTCTAGAAAGGGCTTTACCTCTAGAGGTTAACAGCAATAGCTATCAATAATTATCCCCACAGTAAAACAGTCCCTCTGCCCCCTCAGGAATGAATGAGAAAGAGGAGCAAGGAAACTCAAGAGGAACACCTTCTGTGTGCCTCCTGATGTTGAATTTAGGAAAACACAACCAGGACCAAGGTTCGGAAGGTTTACGTTGAGGGAGGAGACAGCAATGAGTGCTCAGCTGGATTTTACATGTAAGGCTGGCTTAGCTGTGGGTGGCCGAGGACTCTTGAAGCTGGTGTGAGGATCCCTGTGTCACTGGAGAGAATGGGAGCTGCCAGACAGAATCCTCACCTCATCCATCATGACATCTGTTTCTCATCCCCATGCCTGGCTGTTAGGGATATGCCGAACTCCAAACCCTCCCAGCCCCAGCAGCCCCTTGGGGAACTTTGCAGGCACCTAAAAACCAAAGCAACCTATAAACCAGCTTAAATCATGCCAGAGACTCCACCAGCCCCATGCAACTTTTGGTAATGGGGGTGTAAATTTACACTTTTGCACCGCAGTGACGAGCTCAAGAATAATGGGTCCGGAGGTGACAGAAATTTGTATGCTGTTAGCAAACAGAAGGTGTCGAATTGCCCGTGTATTTTCACTGTTGGTTATGTCTGTACAATGTGAATACAAAAGGTACCAGGGTGCTGGTACTTTCACTTCTCTTTGCTCTGTAGTGCCAGGGGAGAACAGGGCTAGTTTTTATTTGACCAAGGTAAATGTGTTGCTTGTTTTCTTTCTGCGTTCCTAACAAGCGAGGAGCAAATACCCATGTCAGGCATGACCGAACAGGGAAAACCTGCTCCGTCCCTGCCTGTGAAGCACAACGACTTGTAATTCAAAGTCTTTATGAAAAGGCAAATAGAGCTGTGAAATTGGGTGTTAGCAGAAAGCAAATTTAACCTTGTTTGTGGGTGGGGGAACGGAGCCCTCTGCATTAGCAAGCACGATGCAAAGCACCATAAATATTTTTAATGAATAAAAAAGATAAGATTTCTCTTGCTGGAGATGTAGAGAGGGTGGAGTAAAAGCAGGTGCCTTCCCTTGAAGGAGTGTTGAATGAAGCCACATGTGTGCCCAAACACTGCTGTTTTCTTCCTCCTGTAGCACCATCATCAGCTGGGGATCGTGAATGGAGCAGAATTGTGATGGGGGTTATCGGTCCCAGTGCTAACAGCACCCATCACTGTGTTTCACTTTCATCAGGGCCTTTCCACAGTCATGATCAACACCATGAGTTCCAAACAGGGGGAACAGAAGCACAGGTGAGAAGCCACAGTCACAGGTTTGGGTAGCAGTAGAGGTGGAAAAAGAATCACCATCTTTGTTGGTTTGGCCCTTGAGCTACTTAGTAGTGGGCCAAATCTCCCCAGCCTGCCTTTACTTTCCCCTACCCAGGGCAATGGAGTTGCTGACAACCTGAGAAACATGGGCAGCAAAAAAGAGGTGTTTTAAGTCACATTTGAGTTCAGAATGCTGCCCTTGTCCCCCAATTCCTCTACCCTACCACTGTGCCCCAAACTAGGAGCCTTGGTTCTTTCTCATGACTCTTTCCTTTCATTCTTCTTCCAACATCTCTGAGATTGTGACATCTTACTGGGACTGGAGGGCAGTGGAGCAGGACAGTGAGTTTCCATTGCCCATGTTGGGCTCTCAAGGATGGATGATTTCCCTCTTCAGAGGCCTGGGATGAGGTTTAGCTGTAGCCGAGCAAGCTTTCTCCCTGCATGTCGCCCTTCAAGGGACAAGACATCCTTGACATGCCATATAGCCTGATTCTTTCCTTATGTTGCCAGTGGCTTTCAGCTCTGGCAGACCTGTCAGCATCTCTTTTTATTGTGCCTGAAGGTGCCAAATGATGTTTTTTGTTTTTAATCCAGGGAAATGTTTAAGCCTGGGTGATCTCTGGAGGGGAGATGCTCTAATTAGCTGCTGTGCATGGTGAGGAGGAAGATAGCATTTTGTCACCTCCCAAAAGAGCAAATCTGAGCTACCCATCAGCCAGGCACGGATCTCCTTGTGCCTGCCAGGGGATGGTTTCTGTTCAGAGATGCTAAGGAGCACCCCAGTGAAGTGCTGACTGGCCCTGCACGGGCTGACACCCAAAATGGAGACAAATATCTACCTTTCTGGGCAAGGTGGGTGGTTGTGTTGGGTTAGAAGGAGTCAATGGTCAGGAGTGCCTGGACACAGCCTTGTCCGTCCACAGCTTTGCTGTACGCGTTTTTGGTAAAGCAGGTGGGTTGCTCCTGAGTTAGGCTTAACTTTCACTGCTAAAAAAGTCATTCTTACGCTATTTTGAGGAGGAGAAAGAGCCAAGATAACTTCTGGCTTTGTCTTTCTCAATGACACAAGTACTGTCCTCTCTGGAGAGAAAACCCACAGTGTCTCTTCTTGAGGAGGGTTTCATTGCTAACCTAGGCAGGCTTCTTGGTGTTGACCTTGCACTTAAGTTTCTCATTAAAGAACTGCCTTGGAGTACTAAATACCTCCTGGCACCAAAAATCCATGCTGATCAGAAGTGCGGGATTTACTGGTATGGAGACTAAACCATACAGCATCACTTCTGTCTGCAGGAATGTCAGGAAAATTATATTTTGAATGTTTTTTTGAGTGAGACATTTGCAGCGTTTCTAGAAACAATGCAAAAGGGAGGAATATCTTGAGGAAAAGAAAAAGGTAAAGTAGATCGAGCTTAGATGTCTTGTTCATGGGCAGGTAAGTGTGGGCAGATGACTCGTTGTTATCCTGCCCAGAAGCACCAGGTGAGGACCTCTATAAGAAGAATAGCTTATGGCTGGTGGCTTTGCCTTGCTGTAAGGAGGTGGTAAAAGGTCCTTTCCCAGTGCCATTTAATGTCTGTACAAATCTCTTTGGAGGGACTTGGCTGTACTCAGCAGTCCTGGACTGCCACTGAAAATCAGTGTAAGCTGGTACACTCACACGCACACACATGAAGAGGGGAAAGAGCTCTGCATGCTTCTGCAATGATGATGGAGCTGAGTTCATTCCCTGTGCTGCATTGCTCCCACCCTTTGATCATTTTGCTCTTCTGGGTCTCTGTTCCCTACAGTAAAATGCAAACAATAACTTTTTAACATCTGATTTGTTTCCCCTGTCTGTGGACTGGTGGGGCAGGACTATTTTTGGCTGTTCTGGGAAGGCCATGTGCACTGGCGCTGGTCGCTTGAGCAAATCCGTGGGACAGAGCTGCACACAAAGTCCCACAGGTGCCTCTGTGGGAACCTGCTCTTATAACACCGGTTATGCAGAATTTAGCAGGATCTAAATGCTGTTTTCTTGCATGCCATTAGGTGGTGATGGAGGAAGCAGAACAGACACAATCTGGAGTTTCAAAGCAGCATAAACTGGAAAATTCCTTAAACTTCTCTCAGATGAAATATTCCATCATTGGCCGCTCAAGTAAATGAAAAATGGATTGGGGAGGGTGATGCCGCATGTGTAAGAAAGAGGGAGAGCTGAGGAAGGGGGAGCAGACCAGCAAACTGAGTCACTGCTCTCCTGCTCTTGAAGAGGGCAGCCAGCATTTGATGGGGAGGACAAAAAACTCAGGCTTTTGGCAGGGGAATTACAGGGGGAGGAGAGGGAGAAGAGCAAAGAGATGAAGCTCTGCAGTTTTCCTCCCCCGTGCTGCTGACACAGGCAGGGAATGAGGGTGGGAAGGGGTGGGAGGCATCCTGGCAGTGAGGTGAAAAGGGGTGTGTCAACCAAACAGGGTCACGGTAGCTTGATCTTGGGAACAAAACCTTCCTCGATTGAGGTCTCTTAAGGATTGGTGTGTGAAAAATCAGAGTTTGAAAGGAATGGGAAAGGAAAAAAAAGCTAACTCAGGATAAGCAACCAACCACATGCAAACATCTCAGTGCTGCTTTGGTCTCCATGGCTTCAATTGACTGTGATGGGCTGGTCTGGAAAGTGATAAGTCATGTCTTCGCCAGCCTCATGGTGTCACATCACCAGCCAAGAAAACCTGTTGGGTACCATGAACACTCTGCGGGATCTATGTCTTGCAGTGTATAACATTTATCATAGAATCATAGAATGGTTTGGGTTGGAAGGGACCTTTAAAGGCCATCTAGTCCAACCGCCCTCCAATGAGCAGGGACATCTTCAACTAGATCAGGTTGCTCAGAGTCCCGTCCAACCTGGCCTGGAATGTTTCCAGGGATGGGGCATCTACCACCTCTCTGGGCAACCTGAGCCAGGGTTTCACCACCCTAATTTTCTTCCTTATATCTCCTCTGAATCTCCCCTCTTTTAGTTTAAATCCATTACCCCTTGTCCTATCACAACAGGCCCTATTAAAAAGTCTGTCCCCATCTCTCCTATAAGCCCCCTTTAAGTATTGAAAGGCTAATGTCCTCCTCAGTGCCAGCAGTGAGGGACTAGACCTGAACACCCTCCTTTTTGCTGCTAGTCCTATTCCAATGCAGCAGTTAATATTTTTGTTTCTTCTCACCTCTTTTCTTTTTTTTCCATATCTGCCCCGTATACCTAACAGGGTTAGTTTCCACTGTCTTGCTAAACGAAGTACACGGAGCAGGGCTGAAAAGACCTACAATAATTAGAAGCTCCAAATCTATGGCATTTGGTATCTGTTCCTGCAAAACTCCAGCCTCGAATAGCACTTTCTGAGCTAAGCCAGTGAGGGATTGGAATCAAACCAGTGTCACACCAGTGCAGGAACTCTTTGCCTCCAAGAAGAAGCCTCCAAGAAAAGCCAGCACCGGGACTGGAGGGTAAGAAACCACTGCAACCAGTTTTGCTGTAGCATGTCCTGCATCTTTTCCTGAGACTTCAACAATGAGAAATTGAATTAAAGCCTGAAAAGTTCAAATGCTTTAATATGAAAAGCTTCTGGTCCTATGGAGAAGAATTTCCTTGTGGATATTTCCTTCTGGATGATCTTCTCAGCACCCAGAAGGAAACATCCAGAAGGAAATATCCAGTGGTGTGTCCACTGTGTCTTGGGTGCCAGCATGCTGCGTTTTTCCCTTTCTTCCCCTGCTCAGAGCTTTTCTTTCTTGGTGAGAGAATAACAGCCCTTCTTGTCTGGAGGAGCCTGTCTGGTTTCAAGCCTCACTTGGGTGTTCGAAGCTGCTCTGTATAAAAGTGAAGTGCCCTCAAAGCTAGATGACGGTACTTGAATCCTGAGACCAAACTCAGCCAGTGAATGGGGCACAAGAGAATTGCAAGGAGTAAAAGATGTTGCCTGAGGCTGAGGTGTTGAAAACAGCAGTGACGGAATTGGGAGGGCCAGGCTGCAGAAGCTGCTGATTTTGGCTAGTCTGAACCCAGGAATTGCCCATGTTTCATTTAACCTGGTTCTCTCACAGCGTTGTATAACTGTAAAGCCTCTTGTATCAAACCTGGCTCTTGGTTTTCAGACACATGGATGTTTCTTCTTGGGTCAGGCTGGGTCTTTCTCCTTTAGAGTTATAAAAGCAATTCAGAGAGCATCAGGAGAGGCAGAGGTACCATCAACTGCACCAGGTGCTCAGGAGACCTCAAGTTCATCGTTATTTCATTTTTGACACAGTTTTCTTGAATTGCCCAAAAGAAAGGGCAGGTGGATGCCGTTAAGAGACCTACCGTAGGCAGAGTCGGAAGTGCACTTGTACGTGCGTGAGTGTGCATATTTGTGTGCTCTGCAACCTCGGAGAGACTGGAATAAATATTTGTCTCAGCAGGGATTTAGCAGTGCCTGTGTTAGCTGACCTTGAAGCTGTCACCAAGCTGTGGTCATCACCCCATTTTCCTGATTACTTCTAGAAGTCTTCATGGGTCAGCAGGCAGAAATGGTGCTGCTGCCACATCAGTGATAAATACTGTCCTTGTGCTGCTCTGGTGGCAGGACAAAACTCAGGCTTTACCGGTTGCCACTGGGCTAACTGGGATTTGTTCACATCTTGAATACTGGGGCTGGTTTATAATGCTTCTCCCCAGAGAAAAGACATAAGGAAATGATGCGGTCAGGTGTGGCACTGCTGCGCTAAGTATACTCACCAAAGGCTTTCTTTTTTTTTTTCTTTTCTGTTTTGTAGGATATCTCTGCAGCATGAAACAAAATTGACCTGGTTTCTCTTGAAAAGAATTAATAAAATAGGAATGCAGGCTACCTGGCGTCGTTAAAAAGCCAATTTTATGTTGTTATAGCATGAGCGACACTGCTCTAGCCCAGTTTGCATCCTGTCATAGACGTTCTTCATGACCAGGAACAAAGCTGCTTCACCTACGGGTAGGTTGTTTAAAGAAAAGTAAATGCTCAGATGCTCTAGTGATGACACCCACATAAATATTTGGATAGGCAGAAGCGTCCCGTGGCAGGGGGACTATGCAAAGAATGCTGAATACTCAGTGAAGGACAGAAATGGGTGGTGGAGCAGTTCACCAGGTTATTCCTGATGTAAACACAGAAATGTGTTTATAACCCAGAAACCATGAAATGATTCTCAGTATTTCAGAAAAGCTTGATCCCAGTGCTTTGGTGCCTCTTCCGTGAGCCGAAGGCAGGTCTGGTACAGTGGAGGTACCAGTGCAACATCTGGACTGTATGAAGCAGTTCGCTGCTTTTCACCTTCTTACTTCTGCCTAAATTGTATCAAGCTCACCCCTAACCTGTGCTTATTGGTTTAGTAGTCATCTGTCTGAGTCTGCAGCTGTCGGAAAGGAAGGACCTTCCCTTTCACTAAGCCCAGCTCCATTCCCCTTATGTGTTTCTGATTTCCAGGTTAAATTTGTCCAGCTTTAGTTTCCACTCTTTAATTTTTGTCCTACTAATGAGCACACCAGTACACAGGGTTACCTCCCCATGAGGCATTTAGGCACCTTGGTCAAGTCTCCCTTAACATTTCTTTCCATTAACTGAAGAGATTCAGTTCTTAACTTGTGTAAGGAATTTTCTCACGTCTGTGAATCATCCTTGTGGTTATCTTCTGTATCGTCTGCATTTTTTTTTTCTTCTTAGCAGTCTGTTAAAAATAGCTGCATCACTGTCCTCTGGCTGCAAATTGTGACCTTTGGGATATGTAAATGACTTCTTTGGGAGATCCATGTTTCCATTCGCATCTGCTTGTCATATTTTTTCCTCTTTCAAGCAAAATACAAAGTGGCCAAGACTGCCAATATGTCCCTGTGACTACCGACATTGTCCTGACTGAGGTGGGACCTCTCAAACATCCAGACTGCGACATACTGGTTGGAAAAACTCAGATGTTCTGGAGGTGCTGGGGAGCTGAAACAAACTCGTCTTCCTTCTGCATCAGCTGGGATACAGCTCCTGGGATGCACATTCGTCTCTGCAGAGCTAATCCATTCCATTAATGACCCGGGAGAGATGGTCTTGACTTTCCCGGGGGCTGCACTGGGTTTCATCTCCAAGTGTGCCTAATAACAAACAGCAGTGTTTTCACTTAGGAGGAATCTCAAGAGCTCCCGTTGGTCTTTCTGTTACTCTCTTGAGCAAAACCAGTCCAAAAGAAGAAACATAATGGTTTCATAGATCTGAAATACTTTGAAGATGTCCAGTTATTTATACTCTAAATGAAGAACAACTGTCATTTTTCTTCGCTCTGTTACCATGGTTGGCAAAAGCCCATCAGATAGGTATTGTGAGATCAAAGCAATTTATTAATGGTGTATGTGAAGGAAGGGAATTGTACCAAACTCCAACCTGAACAGGAGCTGCATGTTCCTCGCTGGTTAGTGTGTGTGTGGCCTCACTCCCTTCGTGCCCTCAGCAAAACCAAAGTTTTTACTTCTATGCAGCCTGCGAGGGGGAAAAATGGAGAATGAGCTGTCTAAAACCTCATGTTGATTGACCACAGCTTATAGCTTATGTCCAGAGTATCACAGCTTGGAGACATTTATTGCTGGTAGGGAAAAGCAATTGTCCTCCACATTTTTGGGGCTGGAAATGATTTAACCTGTCAGACTTTGCTGGAGACTAGGTAGCCCAATCTTGTGCTGAGGAGGATTTACCTGGCTAGATGATCTTCAAGGTCCCTTCCAACCTAAACCATTCTATGATTCTATTTGTAGCCCCGTCGTAAAGCCTGGATTTAGACTTTTGTGACTGGGAATGCCAGGGAAAGGCAAACGGCTGATGAACAGCTCTCTGCAGGGCTCTGCTAATGATATTAAATGGCTGTGGCCAAGAGATAAATCTTCATTTCTTTGCTTTCTGGAAAACCCTGCAACCTACCTCACAAGCAGGAGCAGCACAAAGGCTCGGTGCCAGGTTTCTTCGCTGGGATGCAGTGGCATAGAGCCAGTGCCAGAAGTTTTATTTGTTGTCTGCTCAGCGACCCCATATATCTCTGCCCTGTGGTTTTGGATGGTATCCTTTATACCCACACTGTGCCGGGAGCTTTGAAAAGGGGCAGGATTGTGGCAGTTGTTGGATGACAGCAGGATGTTCTCCTACTGTGGCCATGGCTTTGGCCTCTGACCACCTGCATCTTCTGGACATGCTTCCTTCTGAGCTGTGCTGTGTACAGAAGTAAATCCTAAGAGCCACAGCTCATTTAACTTGGGATATCAGTAGCTATCCTCATATTAAACTGCATTTCCCAGGGATTAGAGGTGGCCTGAGAGGACCAGTGGTGCCTCTTCTGAATTGTCCACTGATGCCTAGGAAATGCTGTTGCTTGGATCCCAGCCACATGGCTACGTGGTGGCATGGAGAGAGATGCTCAGTGTTTCTCCAGCCCTTTGTCTGCAGGGTACCTGGCTCAGTGCAGGTATCTTGGTCAAAACTTTTTGTGGAATTTGGGTCAAAGGTACTCTGGATTTTTGCCATGTACAAGCCAAAGCCAAGGCTGCTTCCACTGCGGGACAAGGAAGGAGAGAAGCAGGCTGTGGCATGAAGCTGCCTGCTCCTTCTGCTCCTATAGCCAGACCTCACTCTGGTGTTACGAGGGAAATGTCCCTATTGAAATACTCAGGAGGAGGACCGAGCACTGTTGAGGTTTCTCCAGCAGGAAGGGTAGATGGTGAGGAGGGTTTGCCCTGACCCCAGGACTTAGGACATGTTGATTCTCATCCCAGCGGTACCACGATTTTCAGAAACAGTGCATATCTCCTCCAGCTAAAGCATATGTCAAGGAGGGGTGAATAAATGCCACAGGCAGCTGAAAGCCCTGATGGTGAACTCAGCTCTTGCACTTGCAGGTTGTGGGACCAAACAAGGGGCATTCTTCCAGGGGGGTGCTGGAGAGGTGTTGTTTCTGAACGGAGGGCATGGCCAGAAGCCCACAGCAGGCGTTTTTTTTCTGAGGTTTCTGTCAGTCTTAGGAGCAACGAGATAAGGGAGAGCTTTGTCAGCACAGTCAGCATTTGCAAGCTGCTTCGTATCTCAGGCAGCATCAGTTTTGGTCAGCTGCCTTTTTTTTTTAAGTGGGCTGTTTCTTTCCTCCCCTCCCCCCCTTCAGGCTTCACAGTTACCATCTCCTTTCCCAATCTCAAGAGGATGTCTGCGTTCTATCTTAAAGTTGTGGTCAGAAAACAGAAAACACAGAAAACACCGCCGGAAGAAATAACTTGAAGACTGCTCTGAAATAGTGCAGTTGTGCCATCTGATGGCTGCACTTGGGTCTTGGTTACACCTTTACCTCTGCAGTCCACACTCCTCAGAGCATTCCTTTCTTGGGGCCCGCCAGCCTCTGTGGCCGGGGGAGATGCCTGTTGCACAGCACTAACAGCTGACCCAGCAGGAACGTCAACAAGGCGTTTGGGGACATCTTGCTTACCTCAGAGCGAGAAACAAAAACATTTAGATAAGCAGATAAGTGAGGGGGTGTTTCAAGGGGGTGTTTCAAATAACTTTCAATAAAAGTTATTGCAGTCATGTGCATGTACTCATAAGCCATGATCCTGAAACACGTAACATGTCCTTGCAGTCAGCTTGCTCTGTACTTTCAGAGAGACAACACATACACATCAAGCTGATGTCTCTGGGAAGGACCAGGGCTGTCCTTCCCTTCACTCATGGAAGCTCTCTTCTCCTCTCTTTCCACTCTGTCGTCCAGCACTCTAGCGAATGTCGTCTTTGCTGTAGTGAATGTTTTCTTCTTTGCTGTTCTCCTTCATTTTGATTTAGCCCAGATCTGTCCCCACAGTTCCCCATGTGTTATCAAATATTCTCTGAGAGCCTCTCCATTGAGCAACAGACCATGCTACTGGACCACGATCACTGGAAAGTGCCTGTTCCTTGACTTTACTTGTTTACTAGTATAAAAACATCCTATTTAATTGGAGAGGTCACGTAACCACAGTTTTTTATCTGTCAAGTGAATATCATACTGCTTTTAGAGAGCAGTTGTGAAACTAAAGGTTTGAACTTGGTGAAACTCTTGGTTATGAGGACTGTAAAGACCTCAAGTGCGCCTTACTGTAATTTCTCAGCTTTGGTCAGGTTTTTGAGATCACTGTATTTCCCAATACCTCTTCTGCGATGGTCTCTGTTGCTTCTGCTACATTGCAGCCTGGGACCCAAGAGCATCAAGAGGTTTCTCGACTGAGGTTTCTTGAATATTGTGAAATGACTAAGATGCACACAGGAAATACAACAGCATAAGACTGGGTCTGTAACACGTTGGTGAGAATTTCCTCTCAAAGACTGGTGAGAATAAATGTCTTCAGTAAAAAAGATGTTCGCATATAGGGGAAAAAAGCACTGATGAAACAAAAACCCAGCCCATGTAAGAAACCCAGCCTATGCAGGTGCATGTTGCATGCCATTCTGATAAGAGTCGGGTTTGATTTTGCAGCAAACAGACACACTGACTTGGACCACCAAACTGACCCTTCTGTAAAAGGAGATTGGGGATGAACATTTCCCCCAGGCCTCCCCAGGGCATGGGACTAGTCACCCTCCTACCTGCTTCAATCCATCTTGACAGAGTTGAGGCTGCTCCAGCTTAGCACTGTGTTTTCATTGAACTCCTTACTAAATCTGTTTAGCTGAGCTAATTCTTCTGATTTTGCCTGCAGTGATTTGGGAGGACTCATGCCAGCAGCTTGGCCACCCACCAGCAGACTCACCCAAAGTAGGGGAGGAAACATGATGGGGTGGGTTTTGCTGCCTCTCACCAGCACAGCTGGGTCTGGAAGAGTTATTCTTTTTGCCATATACTTTTCTTTTTGTAATTTGCCTACAGCCTGAGGTCTTATGTTTCACCACTGGAGCTCAATGCATGCAGCAGAAATTGAGTAATTACACCACCGTAATTGCACCCACACTAGGGGCTGTACTGGTGCAACAATGCTGGTGTATTGAAAGCACCATGCACGACCAAAATGGGTACAACCAGCAGCTCAAACGGCATGTTGTAGATGTTTATACCACACTGGCCCTTCTCAGTGCAGCAGGCGAACTGTGCTGGTCAAACTGGCACCACACTTGCCCTTTACACAACATGGGGCTCTGGAGGAGAAACTTCCGTAGAAGGCATGTCCACTTCCATCACTGGTTACACTGGTACAAACACAGCATTCCCCAGGCCTTGTAATACATTCTGATAATTTTTTTTTTCTTTTCTTAGTTCCATTTGAAAGAAAAGAAATTTTCATTGTTTTTCTTTAACAGGTTCCACAAACTGAATTGATGTAGCCACTCCCCTTGGTGCCCTTTGAAGATCTTTCATTACTCTGCCCACCCCACCCCCCATTTGGTACAGAGGGCAGCGATACAGAGAAAGGGATGAGGGATGGAGTCAGAAAGCTGCTGAAAGTCCTGATTTTTTGCGTTGTCCTAATCTTTAATAATTCCTGGCAATATTTCATTTATATAGCACCTTTTACCCCAAAGTGTATTACAAATGCCATAAATAAATGCAATACTGTGCTAATGAGGTCTTAGATCTGTCAAGGATGCAGCCGGAGGCTATGTAACTGCAGGTATTTCTCATCAAAATCACTTTGGTCTTTCTCTAACCTTCCTCCTGTAATAAAGTGCTTACAAGGCTGCCTTGAGCAAAGGTGGACCCCTGGCTAGCACCAACAGGAAGGATGAGGATGCTCTCTGGGGCACAAGGGTAGAGGAAAAAGGCTTAGTTGAACTGAAAGACAGAGGAAAGACATTGCACTGAAAAAGAAATGCCCCAGCCAACCCTTGTGATTAAGCCTGTGCCTCTCAGAACTGGTGGAAGCAGAAAGGACCTATAAATCAGTGCTGGCCTGCACCAACATGGAGGTAATGAGATGGGGCGTTTGAGAAGATGGGGGTTGTGAGCGGAGGGCCATGAGTGTGATAATGCGAGGGGCGGGCAGAAGCATTGACTTTTTCTATTTGGTTGTAAACTTATTAGCCCCAGAGCCAGAGAATGTGACCTAGCAAACAACTGTCATCTGGGAAGTGGGCATTTCCCCCACTGCTGGGTCATTATAGGGATCAGACCACAACAGCCAACAGACTGTCACGTACCCCAGTGATGGGACCACCTGCTAATTGCCATAAAGTAAAGGGCAATGTGACAAAGGAACGAGACAGGCTGAGCTCCTGCTTTGAGAGTTTCTCGTTTGAAATAATGGTGGATTAGAAATTGAAATGTTATTGCTGCCATAAAGTCAACCGAGATGATATGGCTCCCTTGCAGTTTACTCCCTCCATTTAGAGGTGCTTTGACTAACATTCATAGAGGCTGTAGTGGTAATCGAAACAGCTTCTCAGTTATTAGGAGCTCTCAGAAGGATCTTTGTGTGCCAAGCAACCGTGCTTTTTATTAACATTGATGGTATGTGTCAGTGGTTGGCCTCTGTTTATGCTGGCATTAACAAGCGTTGGGAGGAAAATTGTGTTGTCAAGCGCAAGTCAAGCAGAAATAATGGCACTTGAATTCTTTCTCTGCATCCATGAAGTGATAGCATTTCTGGTCTTTAGCATCTATTTTATGTTTATGTGTGACAGCAAAAATCTTGGCTTACAATATCGCAGTTTCCCTAGGACGAATTTAATTTTGCCTTCTGTAAAAATGTTCTTGTTTCTGGGGTTAGAAGCCGATTGTTTGCAGCCTTCTCCTCCCCTCTGAATTCAGCCTATTTCCCAACAAGTAAAATCTGGCGTCCAAGCCATATCTGGACTTCATAACTCAACACGAGCTTCTGCTGCCCTACTCTTTCAGGGAAGTCCCGTCATGCTGAGAGAAAATCAGCTGATGTGTGGCTGCATTTTTCAGGGCATGGGTATCTGTGCTGTATCTGGAAAGAAGGGTATGTTCAAGGTTTTAGTAGTTCAGCACATTTCAGGAGACCTGGATTTAGTCCCATATTCTGCTACTGACTCCCCAGGTGATCTTGGGGGGGTCCTACATTTCATCTGTGCTCCACTTCCCTGTCTGTAAAAGAAGAACACACTCCTTTCAATTTTTCTGTCTTATATTTGGATTAGGAGACTTTTGCAGCAGGAATTGTCTGTTACTTTGTGCAGTTTGTGCCTGGATCAGTGAGGCTTGGACCTGTGCCGGGGTGTGCAGGCAAGTGTCAATGCATCGGTGCTCTCTCTAGACCGCCATGACAGTCCGTGCTGGGTTTCAGCAAGGAATTTTTGGCTTTGAGGCACGCTCCTGACAAAAGAACACACTCCAGCGTAGCAGCACCCCTGCAGCTGGTAATGCTGTGGTGCCTGACAGGAAAACATCTTTCAGGTTGAAATCGTTGTGGTCACAGTTGACTTCTTGCCCTAATGAATAACACCAAGCAGCACATAATTATCAATTAATTTAATTTGTCTTAGCTCCTTATTTAACCTGAAAAACCAAGATGTGTTCAAAGCTCTCCTCAGTTACTCACCCCTTGCTGTTATTCTTTGGAGAGTGAACACTAGCATATCCCTCGTTTCAGCTTGGAACATATGTTTGAAAACCATCACAAGCAAGCTCCGCAACCCCTTTTTTCTTTTTTCTTCAGCTGTGTGTATGCCCAGACAGCATGGCCCTCCTAATGCATTTGCTTGATAAAAGACCTCAGTGTAACTGATTTTTCACTGCTAATATTAGTCCAGGAAATCCGAACTCCCATCCATCCTGCCAAAGGAGGAGAATTTATTGTTGAGGTGGAAGCTGTGCTGCCTGGTGTCAGGTCATTCCTGCCTTTGGTTGTTTCTCTATGGCAATGTCGGCACGCTCAATTTGTTTGCCAGATGTCACTGCTGAGCGTTGGTGGTGTCCTCGTGGATGACCCTGCAGTGACAGGGAGGTGCGTTCAAATGCTGACGTGTGCTGAACCCAGCGTAGTGTGGTTCTCCTCAGGAGGAAGAAAGAACACGCGTGTCCTTCACATAAGCCTCTGTACTGAGGGCTGGTCTGTGCACAGCGGGTGATGTCCTGGCCTTCTCAATGTCTGGTTAGACTGCCCTGGACCTGTGAAGACCTTCCCCCAGCACTTCATGGAGCTGTGCTCCTCCTCCATCTAGGAACAGTGGGACGCATGAACTTTAAACCAGGTCGTCGCATAGGTTTTTGCACCTATAAAACCACTTGGGTTAGTAGGTGATGTTTTCTTAAACATGACAGCTTTATAGCACCTGAAGCAAAGGCTGATGTGCTGGCAGGAAGACAACCTATCCCCTTTTCTCTCCTCTACTCTATTAGTAGTGGCAGTCTTTCCAAACTATTATGTACCTCTGGCCTGGTGTTTAGCACCAACTCCTTGTTTGGCCTCTGGGGACCAGTGACTTTTAATATGTCTCACCCAAGCTCACCGCCATGCTAAGACAGTCCAGCTCCTAGGAGCATCCAGCCTCTAGGTGAGCAGAGGATGGCCAAGGCAGAACATCACAACAGTACAGTCTATACTATTTTTCTATTTTCTCTACAGAAATAGGTCTAAAGCCTGTCCCAATCCCAGCTGCCAGCTTGGTGAAGACATGTATGCTTCTGTAACTGGTGTTGTTCAGTGGCACGATGTGTCGTCTAGAATGATTTCTGAGTCTTTCCCAACCAATGGGGCAAATACCCATTTACACCTCAAACGTCTAAGACGTAGGAGTGGAATGACATCCAGATTTGCACTTCTGGATCTGAAATGATTCATCCCAATCACGTTACCATCATTAAGGCTTGTAAGAACCAGCTATTTTGACATGCTTACTCCTGCATTCCTACGACCCTAAGGCTGCTTAATAGCTTTAATTGCAGTGAACTGAACACCCCAACCTTTACGATGGACTGGTGGATAAGTTCCCATCTATCAGCTGAGTGATGGTGACTTGTCACAGGCGAGCTTTCAGCAGGGAGCAAATGTGAAGCGAGGAAAGAAGTTAAGACAACTCACATTGGCATGAACCAAGAACACATCGATTAACCGAGGACTGGTAACTTGCTCTATAACTTGTCACCTGTTAAAATATTGTATTTATATTCACGCTGATATACTGCCAGTTGCATTAAAAATAGACCAAATGTGTAGCTTTTTGTCTGCCAGAAGAAGAGTTTCCATACATTTCAAAAACTTCCCCGTGATTAATTCTTGCTTGGCTTTTAAGTGTCCCCAGGCAGTGTATTTTTCCAGAGGTGTCCACTACACCTTGAAAGTACCCTCTACAAAATAAAACAAATGAGAGATGTGCTGTTCATCAAAGCCCCATGATATGCAAACCCCCTTCAGCCAAGCAAGTCCCAGTGAGGGGAAATCAGGCTGTTAAGACACTGACAGCCCGATGTGGATGCTGGGGAGCTGTGGGGGCAGTGGGAGCATCGTGGGCTGCTCCATCGGCTCCGCGTGGGTGGCACAGGCTGGCAGGAGGTGAGCGCTGGGGATTGCACAGAGTTCTCCTCCGTGCAATTAGCAGCTTGAGCAGCTGGAGTTGATGGTTGATATGGTGCCTGCTGTGGAGGGTTAGGCTAGGAAAAAAGATGATTTTCAGCCTCTTTTGGATCCTGTTTATCAGGAAGCTGTTGACAAAGTAGGGAAGTAGGGGGCTGCTGAAATGCACTTGCTTTGGAGAAGAGTGGTTTCATCAGTCCTTCTTCTGCAAGCACAGAGGAGAAGGAAGAGCAGTCTGATGAGAGAAGACTTCACTGAGCTAAGTCTCCGCTGTTTCATTAAAACAAAAACAAACACAAAAACAGGTCAATTAGAAAATCAGTAAGATACTCATACTCCTAAGCTCAAGCAGTCCAAGTAGCTTGTATGACAGGGCCATCCTTTTCTCCGACCATCTTACCTTTCTGACTGAAACAAAAGGGGAAGAATACATTTAATCTAACATCAGATGTTTGAAAGACAGCTGCTAATTTTAAATTAGTCATCCATTAGCTCTTTCTACATCAATCAAGAGAACCAGGTACTTCCAGATGCTAGTTCATTCTCCGATGATATATTTTTAGGCAGCTGGGTGGGATTTAGACATATTAGTAGGTGTGTGACCTTCAGATAAAAATTAGGGGTTGAACCCCTGAACTGTATGTTTTACGGATCTCTGGCCAGCTACTCCACAACCCTTATCTTTTAGCTTTCTCTTTCTTTTAATTTTCTCCCTTTTTTTTTTTTTTTCTTTTCAGAGCAGTGATAACTGCTTGTACCTCTGTTCCTGAGTGTTCCTGATATTGCTGGTTCAGTTCCCTCCTTGGTCAGTCACGAGGACATTTGTCACCTGTGCCCTGCTAAAATGTGCTCTGATGTATTGCATGAGCTAATTCCTCTGACTCTGCCTCACAAATCTGTTTGTCTTGTTCATTAACATAATTACTTCCCTGCATTAGCTGACGCCTGTAATAAAAGTCTCTGTTCCTCCTGTTGAAAGCTGTAGAGGTTGATAGCACAGTAATAAAAGTCAACAGTACGGGTGACTTAACAAATGACTTTTCCTTCAACTATTTGGCTGGTTTAGCAAAGCTCCCTTTCCCCAGCACCCTTGGTATCAAGGGAACTCAGGAGTTTATGTGCTAACACTTTTCCTCAATGTAGAAGGCACTAGAAACTCCTTCAGAGAGCTCACCTTGATTGCTTCTTGGTATGTAAGAGCAGACGGAGCAAGAGGAAACTCCTTTCATTGCGTGGAACAAAGTTCATTCCTGAATGCAAGAATGACATTCAGTGCTAGAAATGATGCTATGAAGAAGAGGAAATTGGTTTTTAAGAATAATTTATTGTACACTTGCAATTCTGAGTCCTGTGAATTACGGGCATTGACAGGGAATTAATTCTCTTTAAGAACCAGTTTCCATTCAAAGATTATTTTTGCCCTACTTTGCCTATTTTTGCCACCCATGGAAATTATTTCAGAACTGGAAAATAGATCTTACAGTAAGACCTCACAAAGTCTATCTACTCTGCTGCACTCAATAGGGGGATTGATTGCTGTCTTTAAAAGTACATCACTGTGGGGAAAATATTGGATGCTAATGGGCTCTTCAATCTAGACAAGAACACAACACAGCAAGGAGAGATATATTGATGGTGAGGGTGATTCACTTACTAGGGCAAACTCCTAAGGGAATTATTGTTTTCTGTATCTCCTGAAGTTTGTGATCAGCTCTATTCTGTTGACTAAACATATGTGTTTAATGCCTTTTTACATGATCTGGGGTATCTGAGGCATCGGTGTGGGGCTGGCAGGATCTATGAGGCACTCAAGGTCTTCTGAAGTGGCAGCTAGATGCTCTGTGGGAGAGCCCCATGGGTCTCAAACGATACTAGAAGCCTGCTTTTAGGCAACTAAATTAAATCCCTGGGCTCTGATTATGGATTTAAGGGGAGAAGTTGGTACTTTTAGGGACCAAGATATTTAATATATTTATACATCCTCTTTGGGATGAGTTGAATTGCCTTTACTGATTTCATATGGGGTGAGGAGCTCAGAGAGAGGCATCTGTGCCTACTGAGACGGATGCCCCCCAGAAAGCCTAAGGGAGGAGCTGAAACTGAACCCTGGGTCTCATGTCCATCTCCATTGCCTGTCTCACAAGAGCAACCTTTACAGAATTGCATGCTGCTTTTATCCTGGTTAGGAAGTCGTGGTGACCTGTGAGCTTCAGCTCTGACTCCTAGGCCATTTGATACCTTCTGCACTAAGCAGGCAAATTGCCCTGTCTCTGCAATTAGAGTAATTAGGAAAAGCGATGTTTTGAGCTACTGGCAACTCTAAGAATAAAACATTTCCTTTGAATCAAAGTGCTCTGATCAAAGTTTGAGCATTAAGATAACAATAGAGCAATTAAGGAAATTTTCAAAATGAAAATCTTGTGTGGGTGGAAATAGTTTCTTTCAAAAATGTCATCAAAACATCTGAACTCTTTAAGAATGCTCCTTTTCCTTTTGTTTTGAAATGGCTCATTTAGGAGAACAACACCGTAACATGGGTGTATCATAGGTTGGTATCATCTGTTCTTCTCCATCTTTCTTCTCCATTCCCCAGAAAAAAAGTGCCAAATCCCAGTATAATGTGGGCAGGTCTGTTTCCCAGTTGTGGGTCTGAGAACAAGATCTGACTGCTGAAATTTCCACCAGCCTAAACACACAAGCACCTAGAGCACATCTAGGGACAAACGCAAACAATAAGTTGTCCGGCAAAAGGTTATTCTCTTAGGCTCTTGTTCCTTTCTGAAGATGAAAAAAAATATATGGCAAGACCCATGGGGGCTGAAAGCCTATCTAATGGGCTCCAACAGTGTGAATTGTTCCAGTCTGCAGTGCTGCTTTGTGAAAGAAAGAACCTGAGGGTGGAAAACAAAGGAAATCAAGCCTGGAAAATAGTGCAGATTGCACCTTGCTGCAGGCAGCGAGGTATTTATTGTAAGACACCCTGTCTCAGGCTGATCAAAAAGGCTCTGTCTCGCTGACAAGAAGTGATTTTCCCAGTACTGGGAAAAAAGATGAACTTCTAGTGAATGCCTCTGAGCATATATGAATGCAGAGCGCAGGAGTCGCTCTGACTCTGTGATGAGTCCAGCTCAGGCTGAAATCATCTTGCTGCACGGAGGGGGATTCAGGCTTGCTGCCACTGTAATCGTGCAGTAGGAAACAGCTCTCCCTTGATGGGGTGTGATTCAGCCAAGATCAGCTTCTCATGCAGTTGAGATGATCTTATAAACCTATTCCCAAGGGAAGGTAGGAAAAAAGGACCCCAAGCTCTCTAGGAAACACTGAATTTCATTATATGTCCTGTGATTGAGGGCTCTGGAGGTAACATAAACACACGTGGCCTTAACTTTTGAAGTCCTGGTTCCTTTAGTGGAGTGATCCGGTGGGATAATCAGGCTCAGATTTGCCAGGAAGGTCATTAGCTTCCCATTAACCTTCAGTTTGTACTTCTCTTGCTGTAGCTCAACACCCACCCATCCTCAGCACAGAGAAATGGGTTGCTTCCTTAACTCCAAGTACAGGGAGTGGGAAAGAGTCTGATGTTCCCTTCAGAGATGAAGGATGGTACCTCTCCATCCAAACCAGCCCTGAGGTATGGGGACATGGCCACACGGAAGAGGACAGTCTGATCCCTTCACGTGATATGGTCAGGAGGGACAGGGATGAGATTCAAAGTGAGAATTGTATTTTTTAGTTTTAGGGATCTAGAAGTCATATGACTGCATCTGACTTCTTCATGATGTGGGGTTGCCCTATAACTCATAGCTGTAAGTAAGTCCTTCCAAAGGATCTTGTTCAGACTGACCTTAAATACTTATTTTAGGGTGATGCAAATTGCCCTCTGGATGTGCCCATTTCTCTCTATTGACTATAGAAGGAGACTGGGGTGAGAAGCTCAGGCTTAAATATCTCCACTTTAGATGTATCAGAGCCAGAAGGAGGTTCTCACCCTCATCTTCCCCACTGCCATCAGAGCTGCACCTACCCCAGGTCTTCAGGAGAGCAATATTTGCAGAGAATCGGGCCCATAGCCACATCACAGGATCCAAAATATCCATGGTATCTTTAATCCTTTGGTTGCTGTATGCTTGTAAACACCTAAGCGAATCAGGACAGCTTCTAATAGGAGAGAGCTATGCTGATGAAAAGGTGCTGAATACCAGCCTAACTCCTAATCTATCTCTTATAGGAATACACTAAACTGGATATTTATGGACAAGCCACAACTAGTGGGAACTGGGTTGGCATATGAGAGGTGGCAGCCACTGGAGATGATCTCTCTGTGCTTGTTCTAGAGGCAACATTATGGCTGTTCTGGACACATTCACTGAGCAATCTCTATTACAATTTTATCTGCAGGAGTTTGGCATACCCAGAAGTCATGAGCAAAACTTTATCAGTTCAGGCTTGAATATGGAAGATAGTAATAAAGCAGTAAAGATATTATGAGGAGAGGTCTTTGTGACTTTTAAATATGGAAGATAGTAATAAAGCAGTAAAGATATTATGAGGAGAGGTCTTTGTGACTTTTAATTTTGCAGATATTAGATGGAGCAGAGATGAATTTTCCAGTGATTTGACTAAGATGCTACTGGATGTGGCAGCTGGAAGATTTTTTCATCAAATCTGTGTCCAGTCCTGAATTCTGAGTAAGAGAACCTGAACCCAACCAAAAATAAATAACTCATGGGAACGGACTGAAAATTTGACTGGCTGAATAGCCACTCCTGAAAGGTTAATAAGCTGTCTTAAGCCTGCATTCAGAGAATGGGAAAGACAGCCAGTGACTCAGGAGAGGATGACATGGACCATTAGCTGAATTTTAGTATGTAAATGGCAAGGAGCAAGGTGTGTGTGAGTCCAGAAAAAAATCCTACAATTTCCCACCTTGGGGAGAAAATCAACTGGTGCTCACTTCCTAAGCGAGACCTCGAGCTCACAGATGTGCCTGGGAAGCCTTCCTCCTGCCTCTTCTGCTTTACTAGGTCAAGTTTCATGACCCAAATGTCATCACAGAACCTGTAGCTGTCACCCTCTGGACTGACAGTTATGAAGTACCACCTGCCTTGGATCAGAGTTAGTAGAGGTTCCCCACCCCAGTCAATCAGTTTGCAGGTGAGCTTATGCTAAGAGGATCAGCCTCCTGTCTGATCATCTGAAACACTGAAAATTACATCAGTAACAGTGAAGAGGATTTTATCTTGTGGTGAAAAGTTGCTTAAATTTTCAACTCCAGGCCTTCAACTTGGGATAAGAGACCCCTAGATTAGGTAGGGGACTCATCTGACTGGACAGACCCCTCCACTGTGGTGTCATCCACCCCTAGGTATGTCAGCCTAGATCTACACCACAGCCATGCAGCTCAGCCGGTCCGAAAGAAGACCTCCAAAACAGGTGAGAAGAACCACTCATTAAAAATGCCCATTTGTCTCCACTGACTGGGACCTGCAGTGCTTAGCCCAACAGGAGATGTTCACAGTAGAGGTGTCCAAAGTTGGGTGAACTGAATCCCACCCAATACAACCTATGGACCTCTCCCAGGTAGGCCACATGGTCTCAAATGCTGACACCGTGGTGCTGTGCTTTGTATTGTTAAAATGACATTAGAGGAGAGATATCAGCTGCTGTCTCTTTCCCTCCTGTCACCTGTGAACTCTGAATTTTAGTGATCACAACTGTGGTGCATATTTTAAGCAAATGATCTCTGTAGCACCCCTGCTAATATGGGCTATAACTTTCTGGTCAAGAAGGGCATATTCCCTCTAGACCCAACAAGCAGTTCTTTGAATTAATCTTGTATTTCAGCTGTGTCCTTACATAAGTCAATTCCTTTTAGAACTTGCGCTCCCTGTTGCCAAAGCTCAATAAATTGTATGGGTTTACATCAGCAAAACTACAAAAGCTTGGTTGGTGTATACAAGGCATTTTGAAGCAGAATTTTGGGCAAGAAGGACCTTGTTCTTACTGTGTCTACTTAAATGTGGCACTTCACTCAAGCTGGATTATTATCCAGACACAGGAAAAGCGTAGCTTTTTGAACTTTCACATATAGCTTGATGAAAGCAAGATACAGTCTTCCACAAATCATGATAAGTGGTTCCAGTGAAAGAGAGAGTCTGTCTTGCTCACTCACTTTTCTTCATCGCTGATTGCATACATACGCATTCAACATCCACAAAACACAAAAGTCAGACAACCGAAACCTAATGAATGCAACAATGAAGGTTGCCTACCCATCCTGGGGTGAAGGTTCAGGGTTGATACTCTTTCCCCTCTGTCCTACTTTTCTCCTTATTTTCCCATTTGTGGTGATAAAACTGGAAAAGGAAAAAGTGAACACCAGAGAGAGGGAATCAAACATCCCAAATGCTGAATAAGCAGCAACCAGTTCCCTCCTGAGACTTGTAATTGGAAAAGGGTTTAAATAGCCTCCATCCAGTCCTCTCCTTGCCTGCTGCTTGTCTCTGTTCAAAGTGCATTTGGCTACGTGGTAGAAATTGTGATTATAACACTGAAAGCACATCTAACAGTGATGCGTATCAATCCTAAAATGCCTTTCTCTGCTGGGAATATGAGATGGGATTATCCATCTTAATCAAAATAAATCAAGAGCCTTTGTAAAAAAGATTTCCAGCCATAGGTCACCAAGTCGCCTTGAAGCTGCAATTTGCGAAGAAAAGTGTGATTAAACTTCTGGCAGTTTCTGATATGGGGGTCTGTGGAAGAGCGTTTAGGCCTGTGGAGTTACACATGGCCTCAACAGGCCTTGAGGCATTTCTGTATGTCCCCAGTGGAGACACAATAAAGCCGATTCGGTTACTCCCTTGCTAATTGCATTAGAATTTGGGCCTTGCTGAATCAACGTTATTAACAGTGATCAGAGACTTTTCAGCAGTGGTACCCAGGAGCTAGGAAAGCATCCTGTGTTATTTCTTTGATTGCATCAGGCTGAGATGACAGGGAACTCAGGGAGAACAGGGAGCTGAAGGGATGGTAGGCACCACAGCTCTGATACATTATTCAGATGTTACGATATTGGAGCTGAAGTTACACAGAGAAAATGAGACTTCCTTCTAGTAGGGCATCTGTTTATAGCAGCTGTTTGAGCACCACTAAGAGAAAAATAACAAGCTCCTGTAGGCTCCTGTGGAAACTGAGACCAAGCAGGGGAAAGCCATGTGATGTGCTTGCTGGGAAAAAGAGTTTGAGTCTGACCATCAGCTCTTCACCAAAGAAGCATCTGACTGATATCACTCTAGCTGATTCCTAAAGACATCCAGTGACAGAGAGATACTGAAAAACTGGCTATTCACTTGTTCTGGGTGGGGGTTCAGGCTTTTTTTGAGACTGAAGCTGAAAAGCACAAAGAGCTAGGAGGGTTTGGGTCCTCTCTGTATAGTGGGGCAGATGAGAAGAGGCAGAACACCAGGGTTCAACCTGAAAGGACGGAATAAGAGGAGGAGAAGTCACCTCTTTTGCTGAGCGTGAGCACACCTAGGAGAGGAAACCATGAGAGCAGGGCCTGGACCTACACGGGAGTTGTTTCAAAAGCCATTCAAAGTTTTGGGGCCCTGGTGCTGGTGACTGTGGATGGCAACTCCAGAGCATCCTCTGGCAATAGGTTCCTGCCCTCCACTCTTTGTAGCTGGAGAACTCCGCTTAAGGACTGTTTTGAAACTACATTTGATCAAACTCTAAAACTTGTATGGCAGTAGTGGCACAGGTCAGTTTTGCCTAGCCTTAACGGGCGGTGGTACTCTTCTTCTGCCTTCCAGCTTATCCCTGGGCAAGCAGACGGGGCTGAATTCTTCTCCTCAGTTTGCTCAGAGTTGAAGAGAAACCCCAAATACCCCCTTCTCCCTTACCATAACCTCAAGTGACTTGACAAAGGCTGTCTTGCCTGTAGTTGCTCTTCCTCCCTCAAACAGCCAAAGAGAGAAATGTTTCCCCATGAACAGATGGAGCTGCCTGCTCTGCCTGCCCTGGTAAGGGACAAGGAGATGGGGTCCTGGGTGGACAAGACCCCTTTCAGCCTCTGTGAAAGGAGGCTTTTGGGGATCACATGGTGCAGGAGTCACAAATTCAGATTCCTTCAGTTGCCCCAGTGTAGAAGTTGCCATGGATTAGACCACTACCTGTTCATGACCGTTGAGAGAGGTCCACACAATGTAATTTGGGATGAGTTCAACACATGTTAGTGCTGGCTACTAGGAGTCAAATTAGCATGCTATTGCCACAGCATGCACATGGAAATTCCTTGCTGCTCAGCAGTTACGTGGTAGCTTTTGGAGGTGCCATGTCTCTGTCACTGTCCCTGGGGATGAACTTCTTGTTGCGAGTGCAGGCTGATGGGTGTCCTTGGGAAGAGCAGGAAGGCCCCTGAAGAGCATCCCATCATTGAGGAAGGAGCGGTGCCATCCTTCAGTACATCATTCCTCCCTCCTGCTCATGGGTCTAGCACTATGAATGGTGGAGATGGCTGATTTTCACCCTCTTGGATCAATACATTTGCAACTATTTTAATTCCAGGGCTGATTTGCTGTTTGAGTGGCTGTTTTCTGCCTCCCTCACTGTACAGCACTCCAGTTTCCTTTGAATAGTACATTTATCTCTATTTCTCACAGAGAGGGTTGAGGGTGATGTGAAGATATCGAGATACAGATACATGTAGATACATGAGACATGTACTGCAAATTCTGGGGACAGTTGCTATGATAAATGCATAAAGCTTCCTCAGAAGAAAAGTGCTGTCTGTATAGATACTGTCACTCTGACGGATGAGTGCATGGGCTTATTCTCTTTCCCATTTGTTGCTGAGGGCCAGGCCCAGAAAGGGTTTCCCAGCACAGACAGATACACTTCCAGTCTCATGTCTTTGGCTTTGCTAATATTTCCCCATATCAGCCACCTCTTTTTGTCCAGGTTAGCAACCCTGGAGTCCCTCCAAGTCTGCACACATTTCCAGTAGTCATTAAAAATCCAAACCTCAGCGCCGTTCCACGGGTGATTTTGGGAGCGGCTGATGAATGAAAGTAGTCATGAAAACTCAGTGTGTTGGGTGACACCAGGGAGGCAACCTGGTGTCTTGTCCACCTCCTTGGAAGTTGGCTGTTCAAGAAAATAATGCCGTATTAGCTATTTTCCCATTATATATTAGAAGAATCCCCCAGCTGGGGGAGGACAGACCTTTTTGCAGCAGCAAGGGTAGGTCATGCTGGGCCAGAGAACAGTCTCCAGCCACCTGAGGTGAAGGAGAGAACCACAGGCAGCAGAGCTGAGAGCTCACCTCCCTCTCCAGGGGTGATGTACACACAGCCATCATGCGTTGCGTTGGCATGTTGCATTGGCACACTTATATTTTTCTTCATTTCCACTTGCTTCCACCATGTTGGAGCAACGTAACTGCACAGCTGACCACGGTACTTACAGCTCTCCAGGGTCCACCATGAGATAGTCTAAGGTGGTGGCTTCTTGATTGATCTGAGCTGATATAAGAGGCTGATTACCGATTGCACTATAATGTGCTTGAAGAGATGGTGAAATTGTGGCCCGAGTTCAGCCATCGCTGTTGAAAACACCAGGGAAGCAGCAGATACAGTGGTGGATTTTGAAGGCTTCTGGGTCTTGCTGTACCCCCAGACTCGATACAGCAACACAGAGAGTCCAAACAACCCCCTCAGAGAAAACAGTCTCTCAAACAAATAGGAAAGGAAGGAATGTTTGCTTAAAATGTTAAATATATCCTAATTAGTAAATAAAGTGAAATTCAAATAAGGCACAAAGAATTCCTACACGGCAGTATTATGCCACTTGTGAACTTTCTGTGTGTAGTAAGAAAGAAGAAAAAAACACCAAATAGATGCCAAAGGAAATAAAGTTTTACATTAAAAATGGAGATTTAGATTTAAATCTTTCTTTGAAGATCACTTAGAGTCTGCAGAGGAGAAATGTTCCTGAACTAACTCAAATTCAGAAACTAAGGTTCCAAAGAGCTGGGGTCTCTGCAGGTGGGAACTCAGGCATGGACACAGGCTCCATGACACAGCAATGGCACCTCTTTTATTACCACAAATATAAACCAGCATAAATCTACTGAAGACAATTGGATGTTACAAACACCAAGCAACCTTCACCTCTGTAAAGTACATCCACATAACTCTTTATAGCACCAAGTTATCTTATTTTGTGTAAGTCAAGCTGTTAATCATTTATTTGATTCTACTTTCTGATCTATGATCAAGGAAAGTCCCTGCCTATGTTTTCACTCCTGAACCTTTTACCCCTTGCAGACCATTTTCTGCCGGCACGATTAAAGTCATGGGGGGGTGTCTATTATCCCTTATGGTTGTTCATACTCTTCTAAGTCACTGTATATGTTGCTATCTGAAGCTAAGCTGCACTAATAAATATACTAGCAATACTAACGCACTCCGTGCTGGTTATGGAGGAGAGCATAGCCTTGCGAGATGTCCTCCTACCCGGGCAGCACGAAGCCAACCTATATTTCTCCAGGTAAATTTTTGCCCTTCATTGCAGTGAGGAAAATCAGAATCCAGTTGGTTTATAGCAAGAGGCCATGCTGGAAGAAGTGGGATGTTATGGATAGGGACAGAAGCTGAAGACCTCGGAGGTCTATATTTTGCCTATATCCATGGATTGCCAGATGTGGTGGGGGCTTCTGGAGGTTTCTTCCACACCTATACTTTTCAGCCTACATCGAACAAATTGCTTTGTTTTGACATCATTCTAACAACACGGCATTTGTTTAGCGACACGCAAAGTGAGCTAGGATAGACTTTGGAGGATATTACAAGTACATGAGTGCCAAGAGCATCTACACCTTGCATAGCAGCTGGGCAGTCTAGTTAGGAAAAGCCACCAGGTGTAATTTAGGTCACGTCTTCTTCCCAGGGGGTCACTGGTATCTCAGGTGGTGCTCGAGGCTGGGTGGTTAGGGCCCTGTGCGGGTGGCAGGATGTGGTGGGATGGGTGTGAAGGGAAGCAGGGCACTGAACAAACAGCAGGGGCTTCTAAATTAACTTCTCCCACATAATTTTCAGGGATTTTTCTCCCACTGTTTCTGACACTGAAAAAGTCTTTCCACTTTGGACTCCACATCTTATAGCTTTATTATTTATGAGTCTCTATCAGCTGAAGAGAAGCAGATCATGTTTTATTGATGTTCTTTCAGATTAATCACAGGCTATATGGCACTTGGAGCATTTCCATTCCTCTGCTTTGTCAGGGATTACAAGGCTTGGAACAGCCCTCCCCACGGCAGAAAAAGTTGTAGATTTCCAAAGCGGTTTAGTTGGGAGATGCTACAAAGACATTTTCTTCTTAAGAATAGAGCGAAGAATTTTCTTTCCTCCTTTTTTTTTTTTTTGGATAGTTATCATGACCTGGAAGAAACAGACAAATACACACGAATAAACAAAGGAAGAAAAAGAAAACCAGGAGGAAAATAAGCAAACTCACTTTGTCACAGATCTCTTTCCCCCCGCCAATGTATGTGCACGTGCTGCTGTACCGCATGTAATTTTATATGTCTAATGGGCAACTCCCCTACCTTTAATCAAGTTAGCAATTGGCAGAATCAGGGAAAAACAGCACTGGGAGGTGCCCTGGGGCATTTGGGGATTTAATAAAATTTTGTAAAAGCAGTCATAAACTCAGGCTTGTTTTGTACCTTGTCCTTATAAAAGTGGGGCTGCTTCCCTGGCTGTGTTAGGTAATAAATGGTGGTGTAAGAAATCACAGCTCTGTATTCAAAGTGCTTCAGTTTCTCAGAGACTGCTGCACGTCCAATACACAGAATTATATGCATATTATATGCATATGTGTTGTTCTTATTAATATGCAGAAAGCAACAGCTTATCCTTTTTCCTCTGGAGTCGTGTTCTCAAAAAGCAGCAAACTCCACGTGATGGAAGCAGGTAGTTCCACGCACCCGGATTGTACGGGCAAGAGCAGCGTGGTCTGGTGGCACACGGAGTATTTCTGTGCTGCAGCTGGTGTCCTCTGTAGAGGCACTGCCTGCAAACCCACAGCCATAAGAAAGAAATAGCTCCATCTCATTTTCCTGGGAAATTAGCAGCACCAGGAACTGCCTTTTTGATATTTCTTTGCAGACTGACAGCAGAAGGTGTACAGAGAGGCAACGTGCCTGTAGCTGCCCTAGTTTTTGTCAGTGTCAGAGAAAATCTGGACAAGAGAGGGGTAGTAATCTCATCTCAACCCTGCTTCTTACCCAGGCGAGGTGGCTGGGGTTGAGGGTGGGATCGTTTAGCATCACTGGAGCTGTAGTGAGGCTCCTTGCTGTCTTTGCAGGTGTCTGGTGTGAACAAGAGGTTTCTGCTCAAGGTGACACAGTGGGGAAGGTGTCAAATTCATGGCAGGTCCTGTGAGCCTTTAACAGCTGCTGGGCTGTAGGTCAGTGTTGGACGGTGAGTGTAGAGGTGGTGGTAGCTGCAAGGAGCCCAGGTGGGATGTGTACAACCAGACACCAAACCTTCTTACTGACCTGGTAACACCATCTTTGGCCATTGCTGTTGCACAGCAGACAGAGAAGGTCTCTGTTCAGAGCCTGGCCATGACCTCCCGGGCACTGCACCAGCAGAAGAAAGTTGTCCTGAGCGCTGGGAATATCTTTCATGAAGGCTGGTATATCTAATCCTAGGCTGCCCCTCTTTCCTCCTGAAGGACAAAGATTTCTGGTCCCTCCTGTTCCAGCCAGCAGCGCTAATTATTGAGGCTCTCCAATGCTCACTGCTGATTTGTACTGATCCTTGCAGGCCTGTCAACTCTCACGTGTTGAATGCGAGCTGACTCAACGCAGACCCACAGTGAGAGTGGTGCCTCGTGCTGTCCAGTGGTGTCCCCTTGCCTGGTCCCTGGGCCATGAGCCATGGACAGCTGAGCTGCATCTGCTGCCAGCAGTGCTGGGGGCCAGAAGGGCTCAAGAAGGCAGGACTGAAGCTGTGGCACGGTACAGCTCCTACCAGGCCCTAGGGCCACCTGGTATCTCTACCTGTGCATCATCCCATATAGCCCGTTAAAGTTGTGGTGTGGTGATCTTCGCATCTCAGGTCAGAAGCAATGTGAAGAGTCTGGTGGGTTTCAGTGCTCTTCACTGCTGAGAAACTAGGTCTGCCTGGGCTGCCTGCTGGTCTGAGATTAGGAAAATAACCAACCTGAACAACTTCCAAACTATTTCTGTGGATCTTTAGGCTCTGTGTGCCTCTAGGAGGTCCCCGTACAGGAGGACTTTGCAATTCTGACCCAAAACTCCTTTCCACTCCCCAGTTCAGGGAAGGTTATTTCCCCTGGAGGGGACCCTGCCTTTCTACTGAGCTGTGGGTAAAATCCCTGTGGATCCTTTGCTTTGTTAAAAGTGGGAGTGTGTATGAAGCAAACCCAGCTCTGGGATTTTCCCAGATACACCCAGAACTTGCTCTGACTTTGATCAGCAAAGAGGAGTCATCTCAAGAGGGTTTTTATTTCTTTTATTTTGGGTTAGGACTGGAATGTCTTTGTCGGGCAACTTCAAAAGCTGCACTAGCCCCAACTGCTGTGCAGATAATGATGAGTTGCTCTTTGAAGTTGGGATCTGTGTGCCTGGTGTGTCAAGCCTTAGTAGCACTGAAGATCCTTGCTTTGGGATCAAGGGCTCCTCCCGCCTCCATTGAAATATATGCCAGGCACGAAGCTGCAACAAGTCCACACAAGACAACACAAGTCCACAAAGCTAGAGAGGAAAGTGGGGCTGTGACTGTAAGTATTATCTTGGAAGAGTAAAAGGGGGAACCCCATTAATATCTTTTCACATGAGGTGCTTTGGTGTGTTGCTGGGGTGGGATAAATGGCCAAACTTCCCAATTGAAATGTTTTAAGGTTCTGCAGAGGTATTACCAGGTGCAGGTGTCATCTTCTTCTCCCCATCTCCTTTCAGAAGATGCCTGGTTCTCTGGAGCCCTTTTTACACCCACTTGTTTTTTTCTCCACAGATGGATCTGGCTTAAGAAAAAGCATCTCATGCTTGACCTTTTCGTCATTCATGATCGTACAGACCATCTTCTCCTTGCTGAACTCATCCAACCCAGCCTGTAGTAGTACTGAAGCAAAGACAGTTAGTGGACCAGCACCGTGTAGGAGTTTCATCTGAGTTCTCATGGATTCTTTGTGTCTGGAAATAAGGAGAAGGGTCAGCATTGTGTGACTTGCCATGTTTTCACACACAGCCAAAAGAAATGTCCAATTGTCCCAATCTGAAAATGCTCCTACTCTGAAAATCCATGTCCAAACTCCTGCAGGCATAAACTAGCACAACTCTACAGGATCAGGCAGGGCAACAGCAGCTGGAGAAACTGATTTTCACTAATTAGGATATTTGCTTGCAGAGGGAATACATCCATTCATACCAGTGAAGACCCAAGGTGTCTTCCATCTAGTTACTCTGACGTATACCACCGTGCAATTGGCCAGGAGCTGTATTAACTCAGGATCACAGAATCATAGAATCATAGAATCGTAGAATCATTAAGGTTGGAAGGGACCTTTAAGATCATCGAGTCCAACCATTAACCTAACCTGACAAAACCACTTCTAAAGTGGTTCTTAGGATCTGGCCTTTCGTGCTGCTGTACCCTTCCAAGATTGCCATGGTGTAATTAACCTGTTGTAGGGCTCACTCTCAGCTCCTAGCAGGTGAGAGGACTCACATCCTTCAGACTGTGGAAGTGCTCCCACTGCAGCCCAGCACCGTGTCCACATGAACTGCAAAAGCTACTTAGGTTTACTGTGGTTATTCTGATGGTCTCTGTGCTAAGTAGAGGCAACACTGCAAATACGATACTACAGAAATGTCAAGATCTTAATGATGCCACCATATGTTCACTAAAGGAGATGCTCCAATTTCAGTTTTGGAGAAGATGAAGGGTGTGAAGAATGGATGCACGTGGCAGAGGAAAGGCATGCTACCTGTCTGAAGTTAATAACATATTTGTGATCCTTCAGCCTGATTGTTTTTCTATAAGGGCAAAATGATTTTTCTACGAGTCAGATATTGGAAGCTTTTGTAAAAATCCTCGTAAATCTTTAATGCTAGTAAAGAGCTCTAGTCAAGCATCCTTAAAGCAGTCGAGCTGCAAGTAACTGTTGGGTCCTCCTTTACTGTGAAATTCTCCATTCTTCCTCCAAAAGAGCTGCAGGCAAAACCACAATGCTTTGTTTTTTCTGAGCATCTGTGCATTTGACCCAATTACTGTACAGTATCTGTCAGTTGAGAGCAGCATCTAATAGACGTGCCTGATGCTGGAAGCTAATTAGTATTTCCTTTGTAACTTACTTAGGAGGGGGATGAGAAGGAGGTGGGAAGAGGGGGGTATGTTGAAGAAAGTATTTCAGGAGCTTGCAGTAGTTTTAATTTCAAGTGTGACTAGGGTCATTTCTGCCCACAGTTTGATGCTTAACTCAAAAAAAAACCAACCCAAAATATGTATCTATCTAACTATCTATCTACACACATGTGTGTGCATATAAAAAGAAAGAAATATATCTGGAAAATCTGAGAAGTCTGGAGTGACAGCATATAATTAAAGAAACAATCAATCTGTAGCATAACAGACCAAGCTGCTCTTACTGTCAGTGAAGAGAGCTATTTAACCTTTTCTGGACCAGAAAAGTAACAGTGGTGGAAATCTTCACTGTCTAGCTGATTTGCACTAGCTAGGGAATGACTTTTAAACCCAGGCTTGAGAAACTACTTCTGGGAAGAGCCAACATCTGGGAGTTCCCTTTGTTTCAGTGTCAATGCCATGCACAGCTGGTTTGGCAGCCTGGAGGATATGGAGCACTCTTCACACACTTTGTCCTCAAACTCCTGCTGTCCAAGGGTGTCTTAATCCTGATGAATCCCTGGGACCGGACTTGTGCTGTGAAGTAGCATTTGTAGATCTGCTGTGTGGGCAGCTCTGAAAACAGGAGGGATATTGGATTATATTCCAACCCCTTTGGTTCTATACTATAAAATTGATTTGCCCAGCAAATGTGGTGTGCCTTGGAGGACCAGACTTGCTCCCCATGTCAGATGGACCATACGTTGCATGGACGATGAATCCAACATGTCCAGGATACATGGGACTTACATGCATATGGTATAGACACAACATGCATGTGCTAAAGGGCCATTTATCCAGGATTTCTGTCCAGCTTGGCTTCATGGGTGACCCACGACAGAGGAGCCGGTAGGTCTGTATTTACAGGGGATGTGTTAATTAACAGATTGCCTCCCTGGAGTGATCAAAAAAGACCCAATGGTGGAAGACAGCACAGGCTAGGAGGAGTGCTGCTTCTCAGACCAAACATCACTCCAAAGCTTTGATGTCGCATGGCCATTAAAATGAAAAGCCACTTCTCAGAAGGCTAATGGCCATTTGGCTGAGTTCTCACTCAGGTAATTACACTAAGGACCATTAGAGTCTTGACATGGACTTCTGGCTACCGTAACATATACTGCAGTTTTGCAATTCTCTCTGCTAAATAGAGACAATACTGCAAACACCTTATTGTGGAAATGTCAAGATTTTAGTGATACCACTATATATTTCTCTGAAGTATATTTGTGCTCCATTTGCAGTTCTGACTCATCCCGTTTGCTCAGAAAAGCTGTTCTCCTGTAGCTCTGGATACTGTATGGTGAGCAAACGGTGTCTTCTCTGGAAATATTCCTGGGCAGGGAACAGTGTAGTGAAAAACTGGGCAACATTTACCACCAGAACTTTTTTCCAGGGGAGATATTCAGATTTAGAGGCACCAGAATGCTAATTGCTGGTATTGTCAATTTATTTATGTAGAAACCAGACAAACAACATTTTGAAAAGCACTTAAATTGCTCCTTTTCCTGCTTTTTAGAGTTAAGTCTTTCAGTTTTTTGATTTGAACAGAATTTTGAATTTTACCAGTGTCATTTAAGCAAAAAGCCCTTTACTAAAGAATCCCTTAAAGAAAACATTTGAAGCTGAGACTGAAAGTGTTATTTACCTCCAAACAATGTTTTTGAACCATTGTTTAGCTTTAATATTTTTTTTTAAAGAATGGAATTTGGTTTATCCTGAAATGATTTTTTTTTTCTGTCTGAATTATGCACAAGCTGAGAAAGCAATGCTCTTGGAGTTCTATTAAAAAGTGTTACGAGAGGCTGTGGGCTGCAGCTGACGAAAAGCTATGGTATAAGTAGAACTTCATATTATTCTATATATCTATAAAATATAAGTATTTTTTCCCCTCTTTGACTTGTGCTACTGCATTTATATGGGAAAGTGGCATATTTTGCTTTAGGTGCTAGATACTTCTATTTACAGATGCAACTATAAACTTGCTTTTTCCTGCTGTTGAAATTAAGAGGAACAAAAAAAATCTGTGGGGTTTCTGCCTGTCCAGTCAGGTCTGTGTGGCTTGCCAGCGATATATGCAAACCCTTTTTGAGGTCTTGCATTCCCTGGAGTCTCTGGCCTGAAGGGAGTCTAGACCTTAAAATGTAATTTTGCTGACATCACTGGCTGTATTTATAATTGGGTCTGGAATGGGGTTTTAGCCATGATGCCAACATGGACATAGCCCTTGTTCAGGCAGCTGAGTATGTTCATTTTCCAGATGGGCACAAGGGACGTCCCTTAGTGACACAGCAAATGGTCCCTGACCCATGGTGACTCCTAACTGTGCCTGGACAATGGCTGGGAAAGTGCTGGCTGGCAAGTTGCCCTGGGCCAAAACTGTAACAACAGCCTTTCTAACGGTTTAACTGTATATGGGTGAGCCCATGCTAGTGTTTGGTTGCTGGTAAAGGCGTTGCTGGAGAGTTTCTCCTGTTTTTTCTCAGGTCAGACTTCTCCAGTGCACCAGCTTGCTCTGGAGGGTTTGTCTTTGTAGGTTGCAAGGAAAGAAGGATTTGCTTCTAGTAACAGGCCACAGCATGATCTGGGGAGAGTTCTGGTGTTAATACCTACCTCTTTCAGGGCCAACATTCAATGTAATTACCAAATTACATCATTAGTCATTACTTCTTCAGTAAATAATGAGAATAATACTTTTGTTTTCTCATCTTCTTTGAGACCTTCAGAACAGGCCTCCAGAGACATCCAGAGCATCCATGAGAAGATGGAAGTTATGATGCAGATGCTGTGAGATACCTGTGTCCTTCTGCAGCAATATTTGGAGCCTGGTGAGATATCCTGAAGCATCTCAAATGGCACTAGACACTTTTGTGTTGATAGCTGAACTAAGTCTGTTTCTCAAAAGCGGTGACCATGTCCATAACGATGCTGCCTATGGGTGAGATTCAGGTATGAATTAAGATACTTAGAGGCTTTCCAAGGCTTGGAAGACTGGGCTGTCAATCCGTCAGCGGATTAACTCAGTGGATATTTTTTTCTTTAAATATGGCTGATTCCCTGAATACAAGAAGAAAAGTTTGCTCTACACCTTTTTCTCTGACAAGGAAGTCACTTGCAAAATTCAGCTGAATTCCAGAGCAGTTCAGATTGATGATTTCATCACAAAATAGTCATGACAATGCATAATCATGGACTCAAGTATATTTATAAAAGCACAAAAGATGAGACCTTTTCCAGTGAATAATAGAGGGCACGGATACATTCAAAATTATTCTGCCTTTCTTTAGATGTGCACTAAAAAGAATCATCTTTATCCCAGCTCCTTTAGCATTCTTTTTTTTTTTTTCATAGGAGAATCAGGATTTTTCCCAGGCTGCTTGAATAAAAAGCTGTTTCTAACACTTGCATATTGATGCCTACAGCGTTGCAAATTTAATGGATGCACCTCATTTATATGAATCATTTAAGAGCATAGCTCCATAGGGGAACATAGAAAGATTAGCCTCTATATTTGTTCCAAATCCTAATGAGGCGAATGGAGAGGTGCGTCCTCCTAGACCATTTCTGCCTTATAACTGGAATCGCTGCTGCCTAGTCACTACTATGGTTGGACTAGGGTGCAGAAGGTGCAATTTTTCTTCCTACCTTTGGCCACTGGGTAACCTTTAATTCATTGTGCTGCTTCTTTATGACTCCAACATCATTATCTGATAAAGGAGGGAAATGTTAATGAATTCCTTGAAAAATGGTTCGGGGTGCATGCCCAACAGATCAGGTTGGTTAAGTTATCCTTAAACTGAGATAATCAAAATTAATGCTCAGCTTAACCCCTGATGGATATAGTCAGATGCTGATAAGACCCAAAGCCACTCCAGGCAGAGGGGCTTTAGTTGCCTTATTCAAAATTAGCCTTGTTACCTTCAGGACACAGTATTTTGTTGTAGAAGCTTGCTCCAAATCCTGTGAAGAAAGCCTCTGTACAAGCACTTGTTCTTCTTCTGATGCCAACACGTACAACCTCCCGAACCAACATAGCCCTTCTGGATTTGATAAAGTAGGTTTTCAATTATCTCTGGTTCTTGCACAGCCTGATTAATTTGGCATGCGGGGAAACCATCTGCTGGCTTGGGGTTCGCATAAAAATACACCCAGGAAGGAGGCTGGGCAGTGTCCCTGTGGGTAAAGCCCTCACTTAAACTGTGAGGCCAAAATCTCGATCCCAGTCTAAAACCTGCAGGGCAGCAATCTGAATGCCCTCGCGTGGCATAGCTACCAGGCTTGCAGCTGGATGCTTGACAATCGGATGGAAGTTGATTCATTATTATAAATATTGGAGTAAAAAATATCAAGGGAGGTTTTTATATGCTACCTCTTGCTGAGAGCTCACTAATCACCCAAGGAAAAAGTGAGTGCCATTAATTCTGTGAATGAAACCATAAATAGAGGAGGAAACATAAGTGCTAAATTTAATATCTGTATTATCTTCCAAAGCATGGAATGTGCTAATTGAGCTAGATGAGAGTTCTTGCTCTCTGAGGACAGCAGCAGAGATAACATTCTCTGTTACCCATCAAATGGATAAGAAAGATTCAGGTACAACACTACAAGACAGGGTTCATGAAGAGATATTGGAATAAGGGGTGCGTCCAAGCCAGGAAGCCCACAGAGGACATTGCAGCACCCTGTGGATTGACTAAGATAGGCAGAATTGCACTGTTGGCCACACAGACTCGTTCTCCATTAACACAGGATGTTTGAAAGGAGGGACTTGGACTTGTGTGGAGAGTTCTACATCTCATTAGGTGAGTCACACCAGATAGATCTATCTGTATGGTGTGATCTATCTATCCAGATAGATCTGTGGTTAATATCGTTTGACAGGGTTCTCTGTTGTGACAATGCTTGGATGAAAACAAAGCGTGAGCAGTCTACTGAGAGCTTTTAAGCTTCCACTTGGCCAAAATGTTCTTTTGAGGTGCCAATGCCGTCATCGCCAAGTTCAGCCAGAGCTCCAATTAGCACCATGCCTGCAGCTGACCTCCATGAACTGTCTGTTTTGATTAAAAATCATCAAAAAGAAGTGATCTGAAAGGCTGAAAATAGGGAATTACAGGAAAAAGGATGCCCAGTATGTAATCATGTAGCCCTGTAATACAGTATTGCCATTACTACTAAAAGGCCATAAGCTTTGTACTGGATTTGCAAGATCTCAGGAGTGAGACTCGCCAGGCTTACTTTGTCTGAACTTTTCTTGACCTGCCTGTAACTTTGTTTCACTTCGTTTAGCCATGACAGCAATTTCTTTAACTAATCAGGTGCCTGTGGCTAATTTATTTCACTTTTATAACCACAGTTTTATATAGACAGCAATAACAAGCAGAAACCCAAATGCAAGAAACATCAAAATAACACTCAATTAAAGATCCTTCTCAGGAAACCAGTGCTTCACTTCCCAAAACCTTGCTGCACAGCTCAAATGCAGGAGCCTGGGAAACAGGTGATCAAAACATCTTTGGTTTCCTGAACTGTGTCCCACAGGGCTGAATCCTCATTCTGGGAAGCAAATCAAATAGTGCATTCCAGGACTGGATGGAGAAAGGGGAACAAGCTGGTGATTTGGGGTGGGATTCATCTATATCTGTTAGATGACCTTGCTGTCCAGCCCAACCTAATTTGCTAGAGCTCTGAACTCTTGCTAGAGTCAACAGACGGAGGCAGATGCCTCTGGAGAACCGCTCAACCACCCCACCTGAGACCTGGTAGAGTTTATTGTGAGTTGGCAGGTAGGTAGCTCTCTCATCTGGTCTGGAGGTGGTCTATAAAGTCAGTAGACTTAATGTCTGTTTTTTAGAGCAGTGCAGATAGATGAGATGAGTCCCAGGTCTCAGGAGCTCAACCTCTTGAGCTGGACTTCTCACCTCCTTTTTCTTTGTCCCTGGGGGTGTCGTGGATTCAGAGCTAATGAGCTAAACGCAACAGCAAGGCAGGTCACTTCAGCAGCAAAGCAGGCTTTGCTTTGCTTTGCACTTACTCTGCCAGGAGACATCTGGGACGTGGCTGCATCACTTGGAGGATGGAGGCCCACCAGTGCATAAGCTCCTATGCTGGGGAGCCAGTGCCTGGTCCAGAGATGAGGGTGTGAGCAGGCCGTCACCACTCTCAGCACATGTAGTCATTGGGTGTTTTTGCATAAATTTACTAACACAGCAGATGAAGAGACTGTTTTAACACAGTTACTGGTGTCAAAGTATTTTACTGAAGCACTGAAGTGCTTTGTGAGGTCTCAGCTTGGCACAGAATCAGGCCTGTGCCCGAAAAAACACCTGCTTTTGCTTGCAAGAGAGCACATTTTATTTCCCATTGTCTGTAAAAGCCTGTGGATAATCTCATTTACATTCCCTCCTTTCATGCAACCCCCACGCCTTGCGACGGATGCGACCGGCTGAAGGAGCAATAACCATTTCCGCCGCTCGGATGGAAGCAAAGAGGATTTCCAAACTCAGCAATAAAAGCACAATTACCTCAGCGTCAGGTCTGCCTGTCAATGAGTGGTGAAGATGCAGCTGCCTCAAAATTTTATCAACGGCACAGAAAAAAGTCGGCAGTGCCCTTTTTAATGTGCTCAGCAATAGCAGGGAAGAAATGAATGAAAAAATCTGTGGGTTTTTTTGGTAGTCCTTATCTGAAGCAAGACAGGTATGACAAAGATGGGAGATCTCCTGCAGGATGGTCAGCTGGGATTTTAGGATGCTGGCATTACTCTGTAATCCTTCTGTGTGTGCCTTCAGACCGAAAGAAGCTGCTCTATCCTAAAAAAGAATAATAAAATCTGGTATAGAAGATATTCTGTGGTTTGCTTGAAGCTGGATAGATCTTGTTTAGTGTGAGGATAGACTGCATAGCCAATTTGCCTGTGAGTTTTCCAAGAGTAGACTTCACAGTAGGAATCAGACCAAGAATCACAAAATGATAAGGGTTGGAAGGGACCAATTTAATACCAATTTACCACCAATTTAATATGTAATCTAGGACAATTTTTACCTTTCACCAAAAGTGCTTCCTTACCAAATACAATGGCCTGGGGTATTTCAATGATAGCTCAGATACTGAATGCCAGATTTGTGAGGCAGCCGTGGCAGGTGAGGAGGAAATCAGCGCTGGGTTCTTTCATTGCCCTCAATGGCTGTTTTCAGTTTGCGCCCTCAAATGCAGCTCCTGGAGGATTTTTTTTTGCCAAGTAGAAACAGCAAATGCATCCCCTGGCTCTGCTGCATGCTGCAGCTCTGCACACTTTCCTGCGGTGCCAGGGCTGCATTTGAGCCTTTGTGCTCAGGGGGGATCCATCGAGTGGATCTGCCGGCGGATCACACAGCAGATCTCCCTTTCTGCCTAATAGAAGTTAAAAGCACATTACGAGAGGCGTCTCCCCACCACAGCCTGGTGCATCTTAGAAGCTGTAAAATGTTAATATGCAGAACAGGCTGCTCTCTCCTTGCTGAAGAGGTGCAGCACATTGGCTGGGAGCCCACAACAAGGAGGAGGGTCTGGCAGCTGTAAGAGGCACTTGGAAGAAGAGATCAAAGCATATTAATTCATTTTCTTTCTTTTCTATTTCCACAGCATCCCAGAATAAAGAAAAATCTGATTTTAGCCCCGTGAACTATGCAGAAAGCAGCATTTCATAACTGCAGGAATTACTCTTCCACTTGGTGCTTTGCTGTGCCGTGATGAAGGCACAACATGATGAGAAGGTTTGGACGTGGTTGAGGGGACACGTATTGTGCTTTTACCTGTTTGGTCAGATGGCCTTTTTCCGTGTCTCTGCCCAAGCCTCAGTTTTCCAATGTATAAAAGAAAAGGCTGCAGTCTTGGCCTCCCTCAAAGAGCACTTTGAGCTTTCTGGCTTGGAAGCCCTGTGCTGCATCTCCGTATTAAACCCCATGAGCATCTCAGCATTGGTAGGGAAGAAACAGTGTGAACTGAAGACTTTCACTGAAGCTCTGCAGCTCCTTCCCCAAAGCACGCCCTACCACTCTGGCAAAAGGGCTCTTTTTTTGTCCAAGCACATTTTTCTGAACTTTTGTCTCCATTTATCCAGGCACATTTACACTACAAAGACCACAACGGCGTTGGTACATTGACCTGTGACCCTGCTACAGTAAAACCAGGTTTGCAGCTAGGATTTAACCTCCTACATAGTCCTGTTAATGCTCGAGGTTGTGTCTACAAAGTGCCAGGGAAGATTCCCGGGCACTGGAATTGATCGTCTATATTGTGAAATTGTTGTGATACTCTTTGGTGTGTGCCTTGTGCCTGGGCTCAATAGCACTTTTCCGAAGAATTTCTGGGGATGTCTCTGGGGGCAGCTAGTGTGACTTACTCCTGACAGATGGTTTAGATGGAACCTCATAATTTGCAGACTAAGAGAGTTCAATAAAATAGCAGTGGGCCATTCCAAGCCAGCTGGCCTCAGTACCAGAAGAGGATCCTGAACCCATTTCACTTATTGCAATATCTGTCACCTTATTGTTTATTCCAAGTGTTTTCTGGGCCCCCTTTGCACTGTCAGAGCACAGAGGGCATTAGGGTATGCAGCATATTGCTTAGAGAGCTGGATCGCATGAACAGCATCCCTGAGCTGTCCTTACTGTGTCTGCACCAGAAAAAGTCATGATGAAGAAGCCTAACCTTGCATGAAGTAGGGCAGCCCCTGCCAGCCATGGGTTAAGATGTTTTTATTCTCTACCCAAGCTTTTCAGAAATGAGCAGGTTCAAAACTTCATGTATTGGTGAATGTAGGATTGATGAATTGACTCCTGGATCTCCTCCTGGTAAAGTTTTGCATGATTTTTTAATTTTTATTATTTACTTATATTAGTATACTCATACATATATTTATTTATATTTTGCTTATACTTATTTTATGTTTATATAGAATCATAGAATCATCTAGGTTGGAAGGGACATTTAAGAGCATGAAGTCCAACCATTAACCAAACACTGCCAAACCCACCGCTAAGCCATGTCTACCCGTATTTTAAATACCTCCAGGGATTGCTACTCAACCACTTCCCTGGGCAGCCTATATTTATATTTATATTTATATTTATATTTATATTTATATTTATATTCATATTCGTATTCATACTCATATTCATACTCATATTCATACTCATACTCATATTCATATTTTGTTATAGTTATATACTTTCAGCAGCAAATATTTCACAGACCCAGGCATTCCAGCTTTGTTCGGCCTTGCAGGCAGTGCAGTGACTCATCCCAGTCTTCTGTGATGCCTCCTTTCTTTCAGGCTCTCCTCAAGGCAGAAAAAGCATGTAAATGAATTGGTCTGGTTTGTAGTTTGTTTATTTGGTTTTCACCTCAGAGGCAGCATGAGCAGTCAGCTGCGGGAGCATTTGTTCCTCATCCTTCTTCTGGGGATCGTCAAACTATTTTTTTAGCTCAGGGTTAAATCCAGCAAAACAGGCTGAAAGAGAGAGATGTCCTCCAAGGAATATCTTTTAGGGTGACTCATTTAAGGCCCTTGAGTTTGGAAATACTGGCCTTAACGCTACCGAACTCCAGTTTCTCCTCTTCCTGCACCTGCCTGGTTCAGTGCATGGACAGACCATGCTGCCGACGTCACTCTTGGCAGTGTCTCCTCTCTCCTTTCCACTCATGCAAAGGTGCAGTCCCTGCTTTTATTTCTTGCATATTGGCTCAACACAGACAGGTATCCTTCATATTCTGGCCCTGCCTAAATTTTACAGGCTTGACTTTGCAACTTGAAAAGTGATTTTGAAATGCAATTGTTTCAACGGGTAATATTGTAGCCAGTAGAAAGAAAGAAAGAGATGGAAAAAAACAGAACCTCCATCCTGTGGCATCAATCACCCTTCCGGCTCTAATCCCTCTTCTGCAGCAGGGCTAGGAATCCCTCAAAGAAACAGATTGCAAGATTAAGGAAGAAAAAGCTGCCCTCGCTGTTGGAACTTGCCCAACCATTTAGAAACACATTCCCTCTAAAAACATTAGTCTCAGGAGGAAAACTAGGATTGAAAAATAATGTCTAGCCCAAACTGTTTAATTTACGAGCGACAGCGGAAAACAAGGTGAGCATGGTGTTAAGTAGTGATACTTGTTGTATTTTTATTAAAAGATTTGGGAAGTCTTGGTAGGCTTAAATTTAGATAGCTTTTAGAGGTGACTATGTTAAAAGAAGAGTTTCTTAGCTCCATCTGTATTCAGTGGGGAGAAACTCATGCCCAGGTAGTGGTTCGGTACAGGAATAATTTAGCATCTCTGCGGTACTTCTTGGTACTGTCCTTTTTCTGCTCTCAGCCTGACTTTCACAGCCAAGGAGAGGGGCCCAAAGGCTCGGGGTGACTGTCGAAGAGTCAAGGTAATTTGATCATGACCTGGACTGTTAGACCCACCTGCAAAATGCTTTTTTTTGGCAGGGAGGGAAAATGGGATAACACACCATGATGGTCAATGTGGCATGTTGGGTGGCTAGGGAAAGAGTCTGGGAAGCCTTTTCTCCTGTGCTTTAAAAACCAGTCAGGCTTGACTGTCTTTGCTCCTGCTAAATACTGCTCTGCTCTGTGAACGGATCTGTTGATGAGATTTTCAGGTGGCTTAGGTGCTAATCAATAATGAAGTAAAATCAAACTGGCACCATCTGGTTATTTATAACTTTAGATTATTTTTTCTTTTAATGAAACTGTACTTCTTCCACATACTTACCTTAAAGCTTGTGTTAGCACTGTAGGAGCTTAATGCAGTGGCCAAAGAAATAAATGGAAAGACTTGTTTTGACCTCAGGAGGAGGTCCAGAAAGCTGGATGAGGTGAAGCCCGGCACAAATAGTGACAAGGCTCATACCAGTGTGGTGCAAAATGAGAAAGGTCCTCATGAAGTCTCTGGCTATTCCTGTAGTGCTGGCAAATCCTTTCTCACTTCAACAGACCACCTCAGAAATTCATTGATTTAACCACAAAGCGAGCATTAGCCGCAGCTGTAGACTCATCTGTAACAGTGACCTTTTGTCTGTCACAAGGGGACACTTTCTAAGGCATAACAAGCCTTTCCTCCTAAGCTCGTTGAGGATCTAGTCCAAAGTCATTGGATAAAATGTGCTGCTTTTTGCTGTCACCAGTATATGCTGGGACACGGCCCAAAATATTTGGTTTGTCCAGTAGTTGACCTTGGAGGGTTAGGATGACGTGCTTCTTGGGGACCAACATTTTCACTGAGATTCACTTCGTTTAATTTCAGGAGCTGACAGTGTTGGTGACCACATCAGAGGTAATTGCTTCAGACTATCTTCATAGTCACTGAGAGGAACAGGCCGTGTTAGCATGTAGCTTATTGACCTTAAAATGAGAGGAATTGCTCTTTAAAGCTTCTTATTTCTCTCCACTGTCTGTGAAGGCAGCTTTGAGTGACTCGCTCAAATGTAGATCTCACCTTGTATTCACATTTGGTCAGCATGGTCAGTGATGAGTGTCATCTTCTGACTGCAATGACCTTTATTGCTCTTCCCCCCTTCCTGACCAGAAGTCCTCATACCCTCTTCCTACACAGAGACCCAACTCACCCAAGACCAGTGGCTTCAATCCTCATGGATGTGTCAGCAAGCTTGGCTTCCAGCTGCCTCCCCCTTGGGGAGCAAGCATCCCTTGTGACTCTCTGGAAGTCTCAGATCATCATGATGCCTATGGATGGGACCAGAATGATGCTAAGAATATTGAACTCATGCAGTCTCCACCAGCTATGGACTTACAGAACCATTACAGTGAAACTGTGGGGTCTGGCACTTTGGTGGTTCAGAAAGGATGAAGAAAGCATTGGGGTAAAGATTCAAGTAGATAATTTTCTTAACTGTTGCAGTATCAGAGCCTGGACAGACTCCTTGGAGAGAAAACTTCCCCGAACTAGGCCTGGATTTCCAAATCTCTTGATTAAATCTTTCTTGATTAAAACTTAATCTCTCATTAAATCTTTCATGTGCATCCTGATTTCATGCTACCATTTGGAAGTTAGGAAAAGATGTTTCTCCCTTGTCACATTGGCCAAAATTGCTGGATTTTTTGTCATTCCTTGGGGTGTGGGGTGTGACTGGCTTCCGAGGATCCTCTGCAAGTTTAAAAAAAAATTTCCCTGCTACTGCAAATACCTCTTACTCTTTTCCTATGCATGTTATAGTAGCCTTTTATCTTTTGCTAGAAGCGTCAAGATCATGACAGATTTTGGGAAGTGTCTGCAGTGTATAGCACGTGGTGACCTTGTGGAAAAGGACCTGTATGGGATAGCTGCCCATGGTTATGGGAAACTAGACACCAGGTTCCATATGGTCTTCATTGATTTTAAATTCCTATGCTCAAACGACCTCTCTGATTTTCTACAAAGCAGTGCAGATCTCAGGCATATCCATGGTCTTTGGTTCCAGAGCTTCCAGAAGATGAAAACCCAGCCCAACATGAAATCTGGCAGGCTGTTGTGCAGCTGATGGCAAACTTGTGTAGGCACTCTATGAGTAAGTATCTCTAAGGAGTAGCACTAGATTGAGCTGGTCACACATTACAGTCACTTCTATTTTTGCGGGGTCTAAGGCAATCCAATTAAATTCCCAACAAAAGCAGTAGACAGCAGTCAATTAACTTGTGCCTGCTCATTTAAATGATAGATCAGCAGAATCAACCCATGGTCAATCTTGAAAAGTTTTATTGGCAGGAGTTGAATGTGTTGGGACCCTGCCACTAACTCAGTCTGTAGACCATCAGTATCAACTGAATAATAATTGTAACAATGAATAAGGGTTATTCCTCAAATGATTTCACATTTATAATCAAACATGGCATTAGAGTTGGTAAGATCAGGCATACCGTGTGAGGTCAAAGACCCAACCAGCCCAGCAGGATCTTCTTCGGGTAGATTTTAGGTTGTAAATCCTTTGCAGTCCAGTGTCATGGCTCTAACGATGAACACTCTGTCAATCATAAAGCGTGGAGGAGAGATGAGGGAGAGCAACTGCAATAGCACTGAGCTCCATACAGATACACGATTCTGCTACAGACTGTAGGGTTGGAAATAAGCAGAACAGTTATCCAGTTTAATCTCTTGTAACTGCAGATGACTAGCTTTTAGCTGTCTAGTTTAAAGAGATGCCTGAATAACCTGAAAATAGTTTTTTCTCCATAGTTCATAACCCCCAAAACACACTGGATCATCATGCAACACACTTGACACATTCTCAGGGTGCCTTCAAATGCAGTGGGTGGCTGTCTTTCAAATGTATACCTGAAAACGTCAATCTGCCTTCTGGAGAAGTTTAGCTTCTGTCATTTAGGTCTTGTAGCAGAGGGACGGCTGAACTGACCTTTTTAGATCTGATCCAACTCTGTTTTCAAAGGTCCCAAACCACAGATGTGAAAAAGCATTTCTGAGGCATTTTTTAAGGCAGGTTTTTTTTCCCATGTAGAGAGCTAGGCATGATTTAAGGCATATTTTGAGGTTTCAATAGAAGGATGTAGATCAGTGAGGTCTGCCAGTACCCATACCTGAGCAATTTAGGAATCACTGCTGTCCTGTGCACTAATCCAGGAGAGGTGTCTGTTGTCAGAAATAGAAAATTAATTAGGACAGGATCAGCTCAGAATACTGGAAGGACACTTTTCACAACCATCTTTCTCTTTATTTATTTATTGCTTTCCCCCTCTGCCTTAATAGTCTGGTTGCCTTTCTTTTAATCTTCTCTGTCGTCTGGGAAACAGGTGGTGAGAGAAAAACCATTTTGCCTCAAAGATTCGGGGTGATTTTTCACCTAGGACAATGTTTTCGTTGTTGTCCTTTTCTCTTAAGGAGCCAGTGCAGAAGGTCTCTTTGCTGTTGCATGTATTTGGAAAGGAGGAAACTTCCTAGCATTCAACAAGGCCAAGTGCAAGGTCTAGTGGAAGGTGTCCCTGCCCATGGAAAGGGGGTTGGAAGGAACCTTAAAGATCATCTAGTTCCAACCCCCTTCTGTGATTCTATGATTCAGCCACTGCTTGCTACCACTGGGTCAAGACTTTAACAGCAACACTGAATTCCTGCATGAGTTAGAAGTTGCTCTAAATGCCACCAGTCACCGGGAAACTGGGAAATACCTAAATCTCAATTGTCTGACTTCCAGTTGGCTTTTTTGGGGGTGTGTTTGTGGAAATGTTCCTGGAAGGCAATATGGAAAATTTAACTTTTTTCCTGCAGAATCAGAAAGTTTATCTGTAAGGGTACAAGATGTCCTAGGCCATTTCTCACAGGGACAGTGAAGAAGCCCTTGACCCTTCTATTCAGTAGCACAGACATAAGCATGCTGATGAGGGAATAGGTGAGGTTACACTGTCAGCCTCTTCTTCACTAGGAGCACCTTTCCCCATCTGTGCTTCCCTCTTTGGCATCCCATAGCTTTGTGGACACCATGAGGTTACACCCTGTGATGTTTTTTTGGAGTCCAGGGCTGGTCTGGAGAAGCATCAGCAGCACTGACCTGGGCTGCTGTGAGGAGAAGGGCCAGCAGGGAAAGGCAAAGCAGGACTATGGTCATCTTTGCTATCTAAAGACATCTCCTGTTTAAGGTGGCTGACCCTTTTGCATACTAAGTTCCTAGATAGTATGAGGAACTGAACCAGGAGAAAAACTCCCAGCAACAAATCCTTCTTCTGTTGCATGAAGTTCTCAACTGGCTTCGGTGTTTTGAGTGTGATGACTCAACTACGCAAGGTCATCATCTCTGAGAGCAGCCACTTCCCTACCCTTCGTGCCGTCTCTTGCGGTTACGGGCAGTGACGTAATGTGCAAGATTGTTTACATCCTCCTTAAGACTAACAGTCTACTGAAAATAAAACATGGGAAAAAATGCAATTCTAGCACTGTCAAGTTCTTTGATAACAATAAGCAAGGAAATAAAATTAATATGTTCCCAGGTTACTCAACAGCTGCGGTTCAACTTGAACTGGTGGGGGAAGAGAGGGGCTCTGACAACCACGTTGAAAATGCAGGTGGTAGTGGCTACATTCCCTGTCCCATCAGTAGCAAGCAGCACTTGTTATTAGTTGCCTTTTGGAACTAGATGGTCTTTAAGGTCCCTTTCAAACTAAACCATTCTGTGATCCCAGACAGTCGTTCAGAAGGTGCAGGAACAAATGGTTTGAGCCTTAGTGAAGAAACTAACAGCAGTGCTTTCCTGTCCAGGAAGATGGAGGCAGCGGAGACGGTAGAGGAAATCAGTAGGTGTGTGAACATCTTAAAAGCCATAGCTACTGGCTATATCTTCAGCTATGGCCCTGTTTCTCCTACAGTGCCATCTTTATCCAAAGTCTGAGGTAAGGTTTTGTTTGGGAGCTTGGAAACCATAGTGTTGCCCTTGGACTGGACTGACTTGTCCCTTGTCACTACCAGTAAATCCTGATTCAGATCAATATATTCTGTACCCACAGAAAAAAAGACTCCTTGTTATGTAGTGCTTACAGTTGCAATAACCCAAGATATGCAACAGCGGGTGAATTGCCCTGGCCTACTATTAGACATCGCCACTGCTGACATCTCCAGCTGAGATAGTCCCAGTAAACCCTTTGTATTCAAGGCAAGAAACAGGCACTTTGGGTGAGATTTTCAGCTGCTTAAACACAGGTTTGAAGAGTCATAGATGCTCTGGGATTTTCTTCTAGGAATACAATTGTCCTTACAAAGTGATGTGTATTTGCTGTAAATTCTGTGTTACACCTTCTGTTCCCATGTAGAAGTCTACAACACCTTGGAGGTCTCCTGTGGCATTAGACACAATGGAGTCCTACTACTATGTCATTAATCTGATGTCATTTAGCTGTCTACTTGAGATGAAATTATTATAACTCTGGTGCATTGCTTATACAGACCCAATCTCCAGTGACTATAAAGAGAGCTTCACTACAAAACGGCAGTCCAGGCAATCAAAACAATATTATTTCAGCTTCAATAGATTAATAGTAAAGTTGAAATCTGTCCTGGGAAGTTTGCTGTTCTTAGCCAGTTTCACAGACCCTGAGCTACATATTGCTTCAGTTTTTGGTGGCCATGAAATTCACATGTGAAAAAGTGCCCCAATATAACTCTACATTTAAGAGTAAGCAGAGAGAAACACATCTCTCGTCACACGTGCAGAAGGACAAATAGAGCAGGCAAAGGTCTGATTTGTTGTTGCTTCCATCTGGAGGGTAAACCTGACATTTCTATCTGCCAATAGCAATTTATTGTGAAGCAGATCTGCAGGGAAGGTTTCTTCATGCTAAATCAACCAGCAAAAGAAATGAACCTTGTGTTACAACCAAATAAGAAACTTAATCACAGTCTGCATGTCTGGGTGCATAAATAGGCAGCTGCAATTTCAATATATTAAACTAAAACCTCCCAAAGAACTGTGTGAAAAACAAAAATTAATACTCTGTTAGAAAAGAAACTGAATATATCTAAGTGCAAGTTTGTTCTCATTTGATCTTTGGGGAGAGAAAGAACTTTTTATCACCTACAAGGAAAATTACTGTGTTAATGATCATATTGTGGGTATTTCATCCCAGCAAATATTTCTTTACTGGAACCATAGTCAAATTCACTCTCTGCTGAACCCATGTTGCCTAAAAAATTGTTCTAGAGTACTGTCAAAGAGCCAAGGTCAGAAATTTTAAGTATATTACTGGACGTAGCAAATGTTTTCTCTACTTTTTTGAAAAACTATGGATTTATATTTTACTTATAAATGGTAACCTTCACTAAGTGCTAATGTAGTAAGGGTAATTATGTTCTTAGCAACAGCAATGTCCTTTCTGGTCGTAAGTATATTTTTATATTATAATACTCAAGTTTTCCTTCCATATGGAGTAGTCACCGAAACATTCTTACTAGAAGAATTTGTATTCAATATTAATATAGGACAGAAGTAAACAACAATTATATATATTTTTTGGAGGAAAGAATATTGGATATAATGTGAGCCATGCAGGTGTGTTCTTCAAGGAAAAGTATAATTGTTGCTACTTTCCTCCTCCAGCTTTAAACGAAAATGAGTTTGTGTCGCCTCTTCCTCTTCACCATCATGTCTTTTTATTGGTGTTTCCTCCCACAATACACATTTTTGTTCACAAGAGCTTGTTACTAATTTTTGTGTTCACAGATTTGACAAGAGCCAGAGTAGCTGTGTCTCAGAAGGTCAAGGACAGCTTTGGATGTTGATGATCCATCCATTCATTGAACGCCTCTTGATGACACCTCTGTAGTCATCACCTTAGACCTTTGCAGAGCAGTTCACATCCATTGGGCATCTCTAAATCACTTTTTTACAGTTTGCACGCAATGCATTCTGGGAAAGGACATGGTGGACATTTTACCCATTTCAAACAGAAGAATCCGTAATTTCTGTGTCTGCTCTTTTAGATTCCAAAGTCCTAAATCAGACAGTCTAGGGTTATTTGAGTGTATTACATCTCTCAGTTGCCTCAATTCATCTGCTGCACCTGGAAAGATGGATTTCCCCCTAAACGGAATTAACTACATTGACAAGAGCTCCCTAGAAAGGAGTTCAAATGAGTGGCTCTGACATTAACAACTGTGTAATAGATACATAAAACTGGGTGAGAGGCATTTCACCCAGAAAGTCAATACTACAATAACAATTGCTCTTTGCTTTCTGTTTACAAAGCTGACAATAGTTTTTCACACTCTCGCCCACTTAACAGAGAGAAAACTCTGATCCTCTATGTGCAATGAAATGCAGTTTTTCAACTTCTTGTCTCTACAGAGAGACAATGGATTTATGGAGAGATGTTGGGTGGAAGGTTTTTCCACTTTCAGTGGCTAAATTCAGCCTGCAGTTGAGTGGGGTCTATCAGATGCATTCTTCTGGCTGATGCCAAGAATTTGTACCTGCCCTGTTAAGTTTAGATGAAGAAAGCAAACCTATTTAACTGAAGTGCTTACATCTGAGGAGGTCAGAACAGGTTTAAATGGAAGTTCAGAATAAATGGGAGTTCAGAATAATGGTAATCTGCATTGTCCACCTCATCAAGTTTCACTGTATTATTTTTAATTTGCTTTTGTTTTGGTTCATGAAAAGAGCTTTAGTAATGAGTTTCTGCAGCCAGCTTCTCTGCACAATAGTGAGGATTCTGTCATTTATCTTCATTCCTGAAGTGCTTCATACCTGTGTGTCATCCTACACTTCACCAGCACTTTGCAAATCCTTTGCTTTTTCAAGTACTTGTTTTTCTTCTAACAGGAGATATGTTCCAGCTGAGTGTGTGTGATCCACTTGGAACTTGTCTCAAATGCTCCCTAGAAATTTCTCCCTTGCCAGAGTAATTACTACTTTGCTTTTTGACTTAATAACGCCTAAAAAGCTGTTTCTCTGTGAACAGGCAGTAGCACTTCAGGTAATATTGAATCTGAAGAATTTCACTCTTGTTCAAGGCTTGGGCAACTTCCAGAACTGGAATATTACTATGAATCTGAGCAGCTCTGAAAAGAATGTTCCATTAATTTACATTCTGCAGTGTAATTAGATTGGCATTTGAATAATGAGAGTTGCTGAATTATATGTATCTTTTGTTGACGTTAGGAAAGGTGCCCATTGACTCATATCACTGCTTAGCTCCACAGATGTAACCCTTCTACTTCTAACCTGTGTATTATGAACTACGTACAAATTAATCATCATGTACATAGAAGTGAGCTGATGTAGTATGATATTGCAGCAACCAGAATTAATTTTGATCACCATTTTGGAAATATTACCCATTTTGGAAATATTACCCAGAAAGATTACTGTAGATAAACTAACCCTGCTAAGCCTTCCAGTAAGTCTAATTTTACTTACAATTCGCCACCTTAGACAGCAGAAGTTACTAACCTAGCCCATACAATATTCTGAGAGGGTGGCCCAGGCTCCAGCTTTTTGGGTTGCGCTGTTTTGTATAATGTTATGCTTTGCTCTAGTCTTTCCTAGCTTGAATGAATGCCCAATTTCAGTTGTGAATTAGTGTCCTGATTTGAGAACAATTAGACAAATCTGTAATGTCCTACACAAGGAAAGAAGACTGTGCATCTAAAAGGTGTACCATTTGCAAAATCTCCTGAAAAACAGCACAACTCCCCAGGCTGGTGATTAGAACTGACCAGGCTGGGAAAGGGATGGGGAAACATAAGGACATGAGCCCCAGTTTCTTTCAGTTTGAGAAAGTCATAACAGTGCAACTGGAAAGAGCTGGAGGACTTCAAATTCTTCTATTTAATACCCTAGTGAATACATTAGTCTCATTCAACTATGCACAGTGTAAAAGGACACAGGCTTGAAAATCCAAGTTGCTGCTCTCATCTTACCTAGTTGCTCTGGCTGTAAGGTGAGTTAGAGGAAGGGAGGCAGTGCTGTCTTGTCTTCTTTTCTTGTGCATTTGAGTTTATCTTGAGTTTTTTTTTTTTTAATAATTTCAAATGGCAGAAGTGAAATGTGCAATTCCATATCACAGTTTGATTTTTTTCCAAATGGTATTTTTATGGTTCTCTTTTCAGGGATAAAACCCCATAATGTGTCTGTTTTAACACTTTGTTCTATATAAAACACAGACTTTCTTGCTGTTGTTTGGTGTTTTTTTTTTTTTTTTCAAAATAAACCATGGATATTTTTTTCCTTCCCTTCACTCCTCAGCAAACAAAAAATGCAATCAGTTGTTCACACAGCTCCTAATAACCAATGCAGCTGATGAAAGCCAAAGCTTTCCTCTGAGATGGGGGAGCTGGTGAGAGCCCAGAAGTGAGGTGTACTCTATAATTTTGATTCTAAGCTTTATCCTTGTACAGCTCTGGCCACAGTGACAGTAATTCTCTCAGAAACTGTTGGTGCCTGGCCAGTAATGGAAGCAGGAAAGGAGAAAACCATCCAGTCATCTTCCCCAGATCAGATAAATGACTGTGATTATAAATAACCTTCTAATTTACAAACAGATCCTTGGAAACATGACCATCATGATTCAAGAAAGGGGTGAGTTCAGACTCAGCCAAGAGGACAAGGCCAAACAGGCTTTGGAAGCAGGAGGACCAGGCTGAGCAACTTGCACTGGTGCTTACTGCTGTCTCAGGGAGAGCTCTGTGAGATGCGAGATGTGTGTGGATCTTCCCCCATTGTAGACCAATGTTTGGCATTTTCTCAAAAGCCAAAAAGCCTTACTGGAACAGCTCCCAGGGCTGGAATTTAGGGAAGAACTAGATCACACAGGCACTGACTTGGTGGGAAATACATGATGAGATGCAATGAAAAGCTTCACCCAGTCCAAACCAGAAATCACATTACCCGCATAAATTTATTACACGTAATAAATTCCTTTGTCACTGCAGACTGAAGCCATGTGTCTATCTGATCCCCATATTTTTTAGCTGGGAGCAGATAGGATGTAATGAAATATTATGGCTTCTAATTGCTTTATGCCAAAGAGCTCAGAGTTAAGTGGTTGATAAGAAACAGCCATTGATTAGGCATCCCAGTGAAGTAAATCTGTAAGGGTTGGGGGAGGCAGATTCTTGGCAGCAGTGGCCAACTCAGTATTGGGGACTTGCTGCCGGTATTTTCCCTCCTTTGTAAAATGAAATTCACATCTGGATTCAGGTAAAGAGTGACAATGGGGTGCAACCAGTTGTCAGGACCTGCCAGAAGGAAGGGAAAGATACAAATACGAGGGTGTTGGTACAACACGGTTCTACCCTAGTTTTATTCACATCACATATTATCATCACTGTGCTTTAAAAGCCACTGTCCAGCTCCAACCCACATCTCTCCGTTCCTAAGGAATTTTGTGTCACCTGCTGGGAAAGTGGAGAACTCTCCAGAGCTGATGGCATGCTTGCAGTGCTCACTCATGAGACATCTTGCTGGGGACCCTGCTTCAGATCTCATTTCATCTTGATTTGGAGCTGATATTAAGTGACAGGACTCCTGTTTGTCACCCAGGACGTCTAACTATCAAGGTACTGAAGTTTTGAGTTGATGTCAATTAATTGTCCGCTTAATATTTGGACAACAAAATGGGCTTTAAAGTGTCTTGGTCTTGGTTCCCCTACAAGCACACTGACCCTCAGGCTTACAAGTCAGATGTCATTTTCCTTTCTTTCCCACTCTCTGTCCCAGTCAACGTGCAAAAATTATGTAGAGTTGCTCTGAAAACCAAGAGCAAGAGTGATGTTGGCTGGTTTCAGCATGCCAAGGTAGTTCCTGTATTCTTAGGCTGTGTGAGATAAGGGTTCAGGGCTTTGTTCTCCACTGGGCAGAGTGGAGATATTTCCAAGTAGTGGAATAGATATTTCCAGTAGCGTGATAGGGTAAGGATGGACTCTAGGAGGGGGTTCATCACTGAGCACAATAAAGGGGAACCTAATGCCATATACACAAAACACTTGCCTTCTCTGGTCTTTGGCTGCAAGGCTAGTTTAGTTCTGAGAATAACACTTTGTGGGAAATAGCGATTTTGAGATGACATTTCAACTTACCTGTCTTTGTTCATACGATCCAACAAAACATTAAATGCGTAGGGAGTTATACCAGTAGGAATGATTCCTCTGTGAGCATGTGTTAGCATCAGAAGGTGTTTTAAGGCTTTCAAAGTGTACGGTATTACAGCAGGGATGCCATGCCTAGGCTCTTTGTGCCACACTCCTTTGTGATTCCTGGACAATCCAGAGTCTTTCTGAACTTGTCTGAGGGCAGCCGGACTCTTTCAGCGGATTGCATTGAGTCACAGTTCAAACTTAACATCCCCAGTGGGAGGGAGGGAATGCAACTGGCTGCATGTGGAGTGAAGATAATTTAACCGCTAAAATTGATTCACTACACGGGAAATTGCTTTAATGTCGTGGAGATCACAAAAGTCCTCGTCCTGGCATTTTGCCATGGAAACCACAGGGGATCAAAGGAAAAGGACGCCATTGGCCATTTTTAATCATGGCTTTTTCTTATAGAGAATGATGTTTTTGCAGTCATGAAAAGCCACTTCACCGCTGAACTTAGACAAAGAAGCTCTAAAAGCCAAGCTCAAAAATTTCCAGATCTATGTGATCGCATGTTCTATGAAATTCAGAATAATGGTGCGCGTCTAAGGAAAGCAATGCTATGCTCACTGTAAACCAGGAAGGGTGGCTCTTGTACAGAGGACACACAGAAGGGATCGAAGATGGTTGGGTTGTTTTTTGCCTCAGACTTTTTAGGTGACCTTCATCAAAGCCACTTACAGTAATTAATTTCTGGGCAGTGACTGGAGTTCCTCACATGGCCTTTACTTTTTGGCAGTATGTGATTATCATCACCTCTATGGACGGAGAGTAATGCAATTGGCTGATCTTCCCTTTCCCCAGCCTTTGTGACCTGTTGTTCTGATTTCTGATTTAATCCACAAAGGGATCCAGTGAAAGTCAGTATGCAACAGCTTTGCTCCTCAGAATGGCCCAGAGCGTTAGACCCGTTGCTTTTAAATGAAAATTGTTAATCCACGCAGAAAGGAGGGACACACATAATGAAGACTTGTCATCCCTAGTTGTAGATTTGGTCTCTATCAGACGTGTGAACAGTGGGTGTAAATCAACTTAAAAAGGGGGTGAGCTGTAGACTCTGTAAGCCCTATGGCCAGGGAAAAGCTCATTGGCCTCTCACTGTGATCTGTTTTCACTGCCTAATATTTATGTGCATTAAATAATGTGTATTTTATACGAATAATTACTGTTCACTTGTAGTTGCCTGCTAGGCATTTCTCCAACACAGAGGAAGGCTCATGCTTTGTTCTGAGCAATAAAGACCTGAAAAGACAGCACCACTGAACCGGGCACATGGGTGAGGATGAAACACAGACGTGATGCAGGGGGCAGATGGGCCACCCTTGGGAAAGCTGGAGGGGAAGCTGCAAAGCTAAGGTCACCCTACGATGCTCAGGAGGTATCTGTTCACCTGGCAGGGTGGGAAAGCTGCCAGGGACGAGCACACAGTCCCCATAGGCTGAGCACCGCTGCCGTGTCTGCTGCTCCAGGGACCAGTGCACAAGGTGCCAGCGTTTGGCACGCACAGTGTGCAGAAGAGGCATTTAACATTTCTTGATTGTGTCAAAAGAACCATAGCGTGTTTGTAATTGCATGATTATTACCTCCATGTACGAGTCCTGCCTCCAAAAGATATTGCATCCAGCCATCCAGCTCACGCAGTGGTGTGGCCTTCCTTGTGGTGGTTTTGGGGATCACTCACGCTGGGTCTGGTACTGATTCTTCTGCTGGCACAGATGTTCTCAAGGAAGATCTCCCATTTTGAGAGAAATTTGGTCTATCTGGCTAAAGTTACAAAGTATGAGAAGATTATGCCTAACTCTAGGCAACCACCTTACCAGCTCACTGCCTCCTTCTTAGCCTTTCCTCCTCCATCTGTGTCTTCTTCAGGACTGAGAAAAATAAGTTAAAATATCAGGTGGAACATCTTAGACACAATGTCTTCACGATGGTTTTATTGCTTGCTTTCAGCAGTGTCAACCACAGAGAAGAACCTCCTCTGAAGCAAGGAGATGAACCAAATACAAAGGAAAAAAAAATAGCCAATTCATTGCATGTGTACAGAGTCAGAACATAATAAATAACATTGGGCAAAAGGCCATGAAACAAGGCAGAGATTTCACCTGTGCTGAGCAAGCAGGCCTGTTCTCACTGGCATGAAGAATACATCACAAGCACCTAGGTACATAAAAGTCCACAGAGATGGCAATTCTCTGTTCACAGCCAGTTTTCATCACTCTTTGCTTTCGAAGCCTATTTACAGGAGGGCAGAGCAGAGGTGCTTACACCTTGAGTGAGAAGGAAAGAGTTAGTTGGCACCCGCTACTGAACAACAGCTTGAGCTGTCTGAAACAGAGACTAAAAAATGCACTTTTGAGTTCAAAAGTGCCTTTGGAACTTAATTTATCATCATCAGAGTATCAAAAATGTGGTTTGTTGTTGTTTGGGTTTTTTAATGTGCTATTCAGATTTCCTCTATGTACAAATTTACAATATCCACAAAACTGGGGTATAAAACACTAGTGCTCTGCTGATGCCAATTTGCATGCCCTAAAGGCCTGGCCCTCAGAACCCAAATGGTCATTATTTCCCTTACAGACCTGTTACGGAGTTTCCAGTCCCAATGTTTGTCTTCTTCCCCGTGATTTCACAGTATGCTAGGAATAACCAGGGTTTCAAACCCAGGGCTCTTCAGTATATAACACAACACCACGCAAGCAAACAAGGAGTTAGGACTTTCAGACAGTAGGAGGTGGAAGAGACGGTCCATGGGCCCAGGAAACTCCTAATTTCTGAAAGCCATAGTTTACAACTGTACAGATCTCCAGGGGAAATAACAAGATCAGTCATTGTAATTATACCTCATCAGACTGGTATGTAAATACTGAGTTTGGAGACGGGGTGAAAAATTGACTGACTGAAAGAAAATGGATTGAAACCCATGCCGTTCTGGATTTTGGGACACCTGACTCCACGTACCAGTCTGGGACTTAATTTGTTTCCCTATAACACCAGTTGCGTTCCAGAATGATACCAGCAGAGTCATTCCAGACTGATATGGGTATATATGAGGCCAAGAGCTTGGCCTCCTGCTCTTCGAGGGTCATCTACAATCAAGAAGCATTATGGTCCATGCCACCATAAGCATCAGGGTGGGAAAAGTGCAAAGTTGCATTACGCGTCAGGGAGCTCGGGACCGCGGTCCATGTCTCCGAGGGATTGGCACATTCACTGGTGCAGAGATGCATTGGGAGGAAGGACGGGGCTGAGCCTGGGCTGTGCCAACACCCCATTCGAGATCCTTTTTTCAGCGAAACGCCCTACCCCAAAGCAGAGAGGCTGGGACACCGTGGGGGGGAAGCATGTTTTACAGGGGCTTTGGTGTTAAACCCAGATTCATCTTCCAGAGAAGAAACGTTGCTTCTTGGTCTCCTTGCTTCTGATACCACATGGATTTCCATCACTCCAAGCTGAATTTGTGCAGACAGAAGAAAATAAGTTTCACAAAGACACATACTGGTGTTTCCAAGATTGAGAGATACCCTTTTAGTCTGAAAATATTTCGTATTTCCTGCAGAAACTCACCGGGTTTTGCCTTGTTTGAACACATCGGTGAAGGGTGAAGGAATACAGAAAAAATAATCCCACCAAACCCCTTTAATCCCTGCCACGGAGCCGAGTGATGTTCACTCCTGAGCTTTCTTTGGAACTTCATTGTGCTTTTTAAAAACCACCAGCAGTCTTTCGTTAATCAGCAGGCGTATCTCTCTCTGAAATTATTTCCATTGGAGTGGAGCAGAGATTTGGGGTTAATCCCTTCGCTCGCATAGCCATGTGACACAGACACCGCCCTGCCTTCTGGCTCCTCAGCTTAACGGGAACCAGGCGGGATATTGAGAAAGAAGCAAATCTGCTGATCAGTTAATGTCCAAAACATTTTTTTCTCCAGTAGCACCTTCCTTGAGAAAAATGTAACTGCTTCATAGGCAATAAAATAAAATAAACTTAAATTAAAATAAAATAAACACAAACAAATAAATAAATAAATAAAACTTTCAGGTGATTTGTCTCCTGGGCTTTCTTGGGATCCCTTTTTCATTCCATAACTGCAGTAATGATGATGCTGCATATATAACTCTGATTTTCAAGGTCTGAAACCTTGAAACCAAGGTAATGCCCTGAAATTTTGCAACAGCCTAGAACTTCTTTACTGCTCTTTTTTAAACCCGAAACATGGTCATATTCTCATTTCTTGCTGCTTATGAGAGGCCCCAGATGAGCAGAGATATCTACAGTCTAGTGTTAGCACTGAACCTTATAACTCTAGACCTTGAGACAATAATTCAGTTTTTATATTTTAATTGTTCCATACTTATTAATAATTTTTAATAGTTTAATCACTGAAATTAAATAATGACTAATTAACAGGAAGGGTTTGATCTCTCACTGGTATAAAAAGGGAGTAAATAGTTCCAGACTGAAGAGAAAGGAATTATTCTAAAGGCAAATTCCAGTTTAATGCTGGTGTGATTCAGGAGTGAAGTGAACTGATGGGGGCAAGTGGGATCAGAATTTGGCCTGATTTCTGTAAAGAGTTTTGCAGTCCAAATTCATGATCCTCAAACCTATCTAAAGGCCTGTCACATCCAAGTATCTTATTTTGCAGCAAACAATGCAGTTGCCTTCAGTGGAGCCATTCCTGTCTCACACCAGAGATAAGGGGGGTCAGGCTGGTGTTTTGCGAGCAACAGCAGCAGCCCTGGGCACTGCCTCCTGTGCTCTGCATGGGTTTGGGTTGTCCTCTGGGTTTGCAGTGAGGTCATTGAACTCCATTTTGTTGATGAGTTGGATGAAAAGCAGAGTAGAGGAGGCCAAGTTATGAGGCCAAATTCCTGCACTAAGCCACTTAACCAACGGCCTGATCTGAATGTCATCGTTCACTTGATTGCTCATATCCCCAGAGTGAAAAGCTCTTGATTTCACCACTGACTCCTCTGTTCTCCTGAAATGCGAGGCCAACGCAGCTGGGCTGGCAGCTCTGCACTGCCGCCATCACTAATATTGCCATGCCTGTCACAGCAGGTATATTCAGTGCATTCATTTAAATCCCTCAAACACCCTTGACAGCATAATGGCGATGTGGCTGGATGCTTGGTGATGAAATAACTGCAAGAGGGATGCCTGGGGGCACTGTTCCTGGCACGCTAACACAGTCAACATTTTTTGAAGGAGCCTCTCAGTTTAGGTCACATCCTATCTTCAGGCTCCTGTGCAGAATAGCATGGTGGTGAATCTCACGGGCTGCAGAAGGCCCTGTGGCATGTGTAAATAACCAGCTGAACTTTTCCCTGCCATGACTCTCAAGGGCAAGCCCATTCTCGCTGCCTTTGGCATACGGTTGATGCTGGCACTGGTTAGCACAGGGCTGAAATGGAAGAGAAGCTGTAAATACAAAGCAGAAGGTCCACCTGCAAATGGAGCTAGAAGCACAGGCAGAGGAAAAGGAAGGTGAAGAACGCAGGAAAAATGCACAATGCGTCTCACTGCTCATGGCTCACAGACATGGACCTTCTACCCTAGCAAGGCTACCTAAAATGGATGGATGGGAAGGGTTTCCTTCACATCTCACAATGGAGATTGCTGGTAGTGGTGTGTCACTTGTGTTCAACAGCTCTTTGCTCAGTCTCCTTCTCTGCTTGTCTGGGACCTGGGATTCAAGTTTCCACCTTAGGTGGAGGCATTAACAAGATTGGGCAGTGCTCCTCTGCAGTCCACCTAATTTGTTGGGCATAAATTGATAAACAGGGTGAATGACTGCAGCCTGATGAATCGAATATTTTCCAAACTGACATTGCTTCCAAACTCAGAACCAGTGAGAGGAAGCATTTTACACCAAGTGGAAGAGCTTGGAACCTGAGAGAGCACTTTCCCTTGCTTATTCTGGGCCTTCTTGCTAGTTAGCCATTCACATGGTGACATGCAGAGCTAGGTCAAATCCTTGCTTTGAACCAGGCACAGGAGAAGAATTGGTGGTATTGATGGGACTTCTCCAGCATCTTCTGAGTCCTAATCCAGGGCTAAAAGCACTCACCAGAGCAGCACTACCACCAAACACAAAGAGGGTCCTTGCCTCTGAGAACCTCATGGACATTTCAATGGGAACCTTGTTCCTGGGGTGTCAGGGCACAAGGGCTTCAGTGCAAGCAACATGGGGAAATTTCAAGCATCCTCTTGGTTTCTCTGGATTTTGGGAATTAGAGAGCTGCTAAGAGAGGATTTTGATCATCTTATGGCCCGTCAGTGTTGGATACTAAGTGCTAATGATATGTTCGAGTGTAATGTAGCCATAGCAAAGATGGTTTGCACCTGGCTAGCCTAGGGTCTCATCATCATTTTAATTCCAGGACCTTGAAGGTCACTGTGACTATCTTCACAACATCTACCTATCCTCTTAGGTTTTGCAGGCAGGATAGCCATGGCTCCACTGACAGCATCTAAGGTAGCTCACTGAAAACTCATGACTGCATGTCTACTCTTCACTGCAGTTGTATCAGAGCATCTCATGCCGCTTAATGACTTCAGCCCTGTATGCTGTTCTCAGTCCCACATGTGGAGAAATACTTTGGAAGCATCAAGCTCAGATGATAACAGGTATGGCTTTGGGGAGGGTTACGGCGTGGAACAACCGCCCTCTCAGAACTGAGACAGGAACTGGATGTCCAGATCTGCAACTCCCCTCCTGGGCTCAGTGTGGTTTGTTGGCAGTGAATCACAGATGCTTAAAGCAAGAAACAAGCAAGCAAAACAAACCCCAAATCTGCCAAGTTAAGGATGCTTCCCTTCAATGAACTACATTTCATTATGAAGAAAAAGAAGTCCAGGTGCTGTTAGGACCTGGTGGATAAGTCGAGATCTCTGAACTCTGAAAGAGGAGCCCACCTTCCTTTCCATGTACATGCACTGGTGACCCAGATTCTCCTTCATGAGGACAGTGCTATGACACGGTATGATGACGGCAGCCCAATTACTAAGCATACACCTGAGCTGGGCAGGGTTTTCCCACGCCCAGTGTAAAACTGGTGCAACTTCATTCGGTGCAATTGGGTGGGACACAAACATGGGCATCCGTATCGTTGTGTTGCCTACCTTCTGAGTTTGAGATTGTGGGGATTGTCTCCAATGCAGTGCCTGGGTGTGAGAGCTGTACGTGATGCCCTGCGAGTCACCAGCCTGGCACGTCTGAGCAGGATTTAGTTTCACCCTTCTCCTTCACCCCTCCACCAAGCAAAGAAAAGAAAAAAAACCCCAAACCTATTCCGTTGGTTTTCACAGGATCTATGTGTGTTATTCACATAGGGATTGCCCCTATATGGAAGCTAATAGGCCTTCAGAAAAGAAGTAAAATACACAGCACATCTTAAAGATCTAACAATGCCTTCATCATAGGATGAAAGCTCCCAGGAAAAGCCCACGAAGAAATCAATTTAATAGCTCCTTCACTCCTTCCTGACTCCTGGAGTGCCAGTTACGTGCTGAGACAACCTTGTTCTGATGAAAGCAATTTTGCTTGCTGCTGTGACGCTAATTTTTTCATCTGGAGAGTGGCTCCTTATGGTGGGTCTGATTCAATTAAGGATTACAGGTTCGACATCTCCCTTTCCTGGCAGTGTGTGCTAAGCAAGTGCAAACGAATTACAGACCAATTGTTTTCCCCTGATCCCTAATGATCCTGGGTGCATTAATGCACCAAGATCTATGGGCGAACTTAAAAAGAATGAAAAACACAGCCGTGCTCCGCTTTTGGCATCTGTACCTGGTTTTTATACATGCAAACCTAGTTTCCTGTTCATGGAAAACAACCAAACAAAACACGATGTCATGAACAGAGCACGGAGAAGGGCATTCGTGCTGTTCCTTCTCAGCGACCTGCTTTTCCACAGGGCACCCAAGGGTGCTTGGAAAGCTTCTGCTAACAAGGATGGTGGGCAATTAGCAGAACACGCTGCAGCACTGGGGCATCCTCTGAGTGGCTTTCCTGGTGCTGCAGCTTTGTCTTCACACGGGCAAAACGCAGAGGCAGGGGCTGTGCGCTGGTCTCTCCCTGCTCATGTCCCTCCCGTCCCTTCTCCCTGTGCCCCCAACTCTGTCTTCGGTGCCTTATCACCATCTCTCATCAACAGGACTTTTGGCACATTCATATGTTTGGCAATTTTGTTTTTTTTTTTTCCCTGCTTCTTGCCTCTCTCTCTGCTTTACTGGCTCATTTTTTTAAAAGTGCAGTTTATCTGTTTCAGAGATGCCGGTTCTGGTAAAGCCACCAAGGACTCAGGCTCTCCCCTCCCTTACCCCCCGTACTTCATTTATTTATGACACATCAGGATCTCCCAGGCTCTCCTCAAGTGACTGGGACCTTTACTCATAGTTATCAACCCCTGAGGACTTGAAACTTCAGAGTGAAAGGTCTGAAAAGAGGCAGAGGAAAAGTATTTCTCTGCCTCTTGGCTTGTCTGATCTTGTTCTGGATGCCAGAGGCTTTTCCAGTTTTGTGTCCTCTGTTGGCTCAAGTGGAGCATGACATTTCACAAGGATTTGTCATCGTATCACTGATTCCTGGGGATCCTTCTGTCTCTCAGTTTCTCTCTTGGATGCTCAGTGCTTGGAGAGCCTCTCCCCATCACACCAGAGAGAATTCAGCCTGGAAGCCAGAGCACCGGCGTGTCTTTGGTGAGCACTTGGTCAGCATGGAGATCTGGGTGCTGAAGTTGGTGCCGTTGCTGCCTAAGGAAGGGTGGTGATACTTCATGTCTGAGCCCAGGAACCGCTCCAGATGCCACCTCCGCCACTTTCGCTTGAGCTCAGCTTGGACCTAGGCAGTGAAAAGACAAGCAAATCATCAGAGGGGAGAATTTTCCATTGCTCTGACTTCATTGTGTGAGCAGCAATGGGTGACGCACCCACCAAGGGGCCAGGAATTATTTTATAAAGGTCACTAAAACTCAACCTGGCCAGAACTTTTAACCACATAGAAGAGAGGTCACACTCCAGCCAATAAACTACTAGAGCAGAAATTCCCGAGCTTCAGCAGAAAGGTGAGCACAGGGAATTGCTTATCTGATACAGCGGAGGTGCCAGACTACTTAACTTTAACAGCAACATATTCTACATTTTGTGAGTGTAATTAAGATTTTTTTTTCACTGCCCTGTTTTTGTCCAAATACAAATGATTTAACTATAGCTTGTTTGTAAAGCTGTCCATACAGCTGTGCTTTTTTTTTGATAGAAGCTCCTTGTTCCTGCTCAGGGAGTTCACAGACATCATCTGGTTTACACTGCACAGGTTCAAACCCTGAACAAATCTGGCCACCGTCCCCGTCCCCTCCTGCGACTTCCAGGGCAAATTTCTAGATAACAGTATGAATTAGATAAAACAGCTGTGTCTGCAGGTCTCTGGGATTAGCCAGCACAGGAACGGTACAAAACCAGGATGCAAACGCCAGGACTGGAAACATGGGAAAGGCAAGATCAACGCCTGTAAGGCGTAATCATTTTCACCTGGCACTGGTCCGTGCATGAGAAGTCATATCAATGCCCGTATTGGTTTTGGATCGTCAATAAGTTTGTGTGGTTCTGCCCTGCTCCGTGCAGGCTTACTGGCAAAGTTCCCTGCTGGAGCCAGGCTACCTTCCCTGGGTGCCACCGCGTGAAGTACATGTGGCATCAGCCTGGCTGAAAGCAGCATCAGAGCTGCAGGAGAGCAAATTGTGATTCTGGACACTCTTCCTCTCCCCAGGAAGCTGGAACACAAACCCAGATCACAGCTGCTTCTTGCTTGCCCGTGCTCAGTTTATCGAGCTGAAAGTGCTCCAGCTGACAGCAGCTCCAAGTTTTTAGCTGCTCACACCTACTTGGTAGCCTTCGCAACGTGGGATTAATCAGTCTCCGCTGAATTTCTTGCAGGCAGGTGGAGCACGGTACAAAAATAACACTGCACTAACGAGCCTCCATCTTGGCAGTGGGCCTGATGCTGTGGAGGATTCATGGAGACACTATGCATGAGTAGGGCTTAGAGGATGGGCTTTATCCCTCCCTGCTGAAGGTGGTGCCTTCAGATAAGGGTTTATGCAAGGTCATATGGGAGTTCTGATGCTGTATCAATGGGTAAAGGACGGACTCAGCAGCAGTAATACTACCATGCACATAAAAGTCCTAATATGTTCATTAATTATGCTGGAAACTGTCAGGAAAATGGTTGAGTTGTTTTTCTGGAGTGAACGATTTTACTTGGAAGCTTTCCCCCAGCACAGTAACATTAGGAACGGGACACTTCTCAATCCACTCTCCACAAGCATTCAGTTTGCCTTAGCTACAAACATTAACAAAATAACATTGCTGATCTTACCTCCCCATTGAGGAAACAGTACAGAACAGCCACCACAAATCCCTAGGGAAAAGGAGAGAAGAGGCTTTTAGCACCTCATAGCTGATATTCCCCTAGATCACAATGCAGGCTCACTGCAGCCTTGGAGAAAGGGCACACTGCTGGGGGACTGCTAAGGTGCCCCTTAGAAACCACTTGATTGCATAAAAGGAGCAAAGGAAGATTAGTTAAGGTACCTTGCAGCAGGTGTATGGGTATGAGTTCAAAGATTGCTCCAGACTGGTGTTTAAAGCCATCAGCAGTCAGCTCAGCTCTAAGAGGGGCAGTTGGCCATCCCAACTGGGGCATTAAGAGGCAACTGGATGGGTTACTAGACCCAACTTTCCCGCTTGGTCTTGTCAGCTGAAACGGGGGAAATCTAAACATGCTCACTAGTACATCATCAAAGTCAGAATGATCTTAGACGTGGCGTAGGGCTAAACTGTTTCCTTCCCATCTCCCCTGTGGTGACACCTCATTTTTGAGAATCTCAGCTTTCACTGAAAAAAATAAACCAAACTTATCTATAGCCCTTATGGTTGCAAACACTAAAGACAAGCAGTGAGTGTAGATCCATTTATCTCTCAAAGGAGAGATGCCTGATGTGAAGTGATGATGTAGGCAGGGATGTTAACTCGTTCACCACTGAACAAAGCATGCCACTGACACCTGTATGGTACACGGTGACAGACAGACCCTGCTTGCAGGCTGTGAGAAGACAACGTGGCTAGACCTGATTAATGGATGGAAGCAATGGGATGAAATACATAAATAAGCGCTTCTTTTCATGCAACAGCAGGGCCAAGGTTGAGTCCAACATGGGAACTGACTGAAGTGAAACGCGTGGGAGGGTGTAAGAAGCAAACTTCATCAGGGCTTCGTAAAGATTAATGCGGAGGACAGCCCCATTATCCATCCCTGTGGGGAACCTGCCTCCTACACCAATGAACTGGAACGCTGCTTGAGCAGGATCTACAGGCAGAACTTGTCTTATTAACAGAGGAGAAAGTTCATGCAAGTCAACTGGTTGAAGACAGACGAGGCTCCTGTTAATGGTCAGAAAGACACTCCTCCCAAAGGTGATTTATCTCATCTTACACCATGACAATAATATATAAACTGAAATGAGGTGCTAATTTTTCTCCCTTAAGTACAAAAAAAACCCAGGGCAACTAACTTATAGAGGTACATTTTCTTTCAGGTACCTAAAATGAGGAGAAAGAATCTCCTTCTGGAATTCCAGGAGACAAAATACAAAATTGTCTTCCATCCTGGCCAAGCTGGAGCAAGTAGATTTTCCCCAAAGGTATAAGAGCAGTACTGGGCATGTCCAGGAAAAATCCCAGCTCATATGTTTGCTTATTCCCTTGTCAAGCCTGTTACGCTTCTCCCTGCCAATGGACCCAGGGACTGACTGGTAGCCCAAAGGGTAGCTTACCTGAAACGACCCAACCACGAGCTCAAAGACCAGCTTAACTTCTGCTTTGAAATTGTCAGGGAAGAAAGCAAACATGATGTAGTGAATGCCAAAGAGAGGGATCAGCAGCAAGGTGGACTTGGCCAGCCTCCTGTTGGAAAGACAAACATGAGTCAGAAGGGGAGAGGGAAGAGGAGCTAAAGGGTAAGCTGATGAGAAATCCGGCAGCTGAGCCCTTTGCAACCCTGAAACTTTAATTTGCTGCAGTACATATTTGCTGATTACCTGGATCATGATGTTGTAGCCTGCATCAGGCATGTTAAGTGCCTTTGTTTGCCCTTAGGAGACGCAATGCGGGCCGCTTACCCTGAGGTCCTGGGAACATCCAGCCTTTCAACAGCAGCCTCACGTGAGGCAGCATCAGGAGGCGGCCTTCGCCCAGAGGGAAGATGTGTCTGGGGTACAAGGGGAGGGAGGAAGTTGAGATATCTCCTCACAGCCTAACCTCCCTGGGATCCTTCTGATGACCTGGGCTGGGATGCAATGACATGTGGAGCCAGACCCTTGGCTGGGCACAGTCAGTTCACACTAACCAAAGGACCGTGCTGGGATCATTTCCACAGGCTTGCTCTCCTCCTTGTTAACAGCTCTTATATAAATACATACGTGCCTCCAGCTGAGGCAGAGTGATCAGCCCTGGATTATTTCTCCTTGGCCTGCAGACTGCAGATGGCTGGTGATTTCAGATGTGGTGACAACATAAAATGTGACATCTTTATTCCCAGCAACTTCAATGGAGGTATTTCTTTCTCCCCTCTCTCTTCTTCCCCTCCCACCGGAGATCTTTTTTCATCTCTACAAGCTAAACCATCATCTAGCACTGTCTTTGTTTGCTTGAGATTTCTGAAAATTACAGCTTCTGGGAGAGAAATGGTATGTTTCGCTCAGAATAATGACAGGCTATCGCACAATGAGTGTCTCCAAAGGAGGGGGATGAACAGTATTAGTGCTTAATGGCATCAGGCTGGGTAATCAGAGGCCTAATTAGGAAGAGATGATAATTTCTTAAATGTAATCATTATTAAAATATAGCTGATGGAAATAAAATGAAATCAAGGGCCTAAGGATGCTTATGGGGGTTTTGGCTCCCTTGGTCAACCACATCCTCCCAGGTGCCCCTCTCCCAGAGGCTTCTGGAGGAATTCAAGCTATGGCTGGGATGTTGGAAATGCTTGTTCTTCCATCTGCAAACCCTTCACCTCCAAAGTCTCATCAGGCTCAGTCCCCTCAGACTATCTTCATTTATTCGCCATCTGCAAAAGCCCACTGGGAAGGCTGATGTGCCAGCTTTATGCAGATAATGCTCATCACTGTATCTCCCAGCAGACCTTTTCAGCTTTCTCTGGGCCTGGCCCAAAGACAGTTTGACATTAAGGCTGTTGTTGGAGGCTGTGGCTCCCCAGGGAATACCTGGTGGCTGAAAAGCAGCTGGCTGCAACGCATTCCAGGCAAAATGAGTGCTTGTAGGAAGCCGAGGGGCTTCCCAGGAATTTGCCTTTCCCATCACATCTCTCACTAGCAGGCACATCCCTGTTCATAGTGTATAGATCTAAAATCTGAGTCCTCTTGGATGTCTTGCTCTGCCAGAGGAACGTCACTGTCATTGGTGACCACCAAGGTACCATGTTCCTCCCTGTCAGAAGCAGCTCTGGCCAGACTAGTATGACCCAGCCCTAATTCCTCCAGCTCCCGACATAGAAGAAAGCAACTTATTTTCTAAGCAGATCACAGTTCAGTGAATATCAATACTGGCTTTGAAGAGATGGCTCCTCTCTCCCCAGTCTTTCAGGAACAGTCAGCCCAGAAGGATTTGATGCAATGTACCATATTCATAGAGACGCTGTTTGCAATCTCCAATGGATTAGGAAATTTTATTTTACCCTTGCAGAAAACATTGAGACAACATCCCCTCAATTATAGCTTTTTTCCTCCTGGCTGGACTACGGCAATGAACAGGGCACAAATGCCAAACCTTAGGAGCCCCTTCTTCCAGTTTGCACAACACTCCAAACCAGTCTCTTGCTCCCAGCACTGATCTTCCCTAGAATATTGAGCGATGTTTTAGATGGCTTCAAGATGGCCTTATGGTCTAGCCCTGTGGTATTTAAAACACTTTCCCCCTGAACACTGCAATGAGGAAAATTGTCTTCCCAGTCATGGTTTCTCCTGGGAAGCCAAAGCCTGGCTGCGCAGGAGACAGAACTGCTTGGGAGATTGTCCAAAGCTGGTTAAAGCTACCTGCTGGAAGCCATGGCTTCTCAAAAATCTCAGGACTTCCACTGCCAGCACAGGGTGCACTTATTAGAACTACCCCCTCTGACAGATACACATGGTGACAGGTAATTTGGGGAAAACACATCTCCACTAGCCTGCACCGAACCTACTCCTCTCCTTGGGAGTGGATAAGAGTGAACCAACATTTTAGCCCTCCTCCTTGAATGCATAGCGGAAAAGTTACCCAGAAAACTTTGATGATCATATTGACCTATGAATATGTTCACAGTAGAAAGAGATGAATTTTGCTCAAGATTTCTGTTGCAGAAAACAGCTTCTATTTGCCTGAAATATTGCTGTCCCATTCTTGAACATGTCTCTGTCATTTCCAGAAAACCATTTGGGGAGACTTGTTTTCACAGTTTCTGATACATTAAAGCCCAGTTCACTGTCTGTAGCATTAATGAGTGAGTCAGCAGCGCACCTGAACTTCCAGCCTGCAGCTAAACTGAAACCGGTTGGAACTGAACAATACTGTCAACTTGTCAACATGTTATTTCTTTTTTTTCTAAAATAAACAATATAAAATGAACAAGAGAAGGACGGAGAAATGCAAATGAGAGATCCCTGATGCTGTTAGTTTAAAATGTACTTATCTCAGATTTGGCAGGAGGAACTCACACGTATCATTAGCAGCATTTTTTTGCTCAAATCTCTTGGGTCCTGCAGGCCAAACCCCTGAAGCTAGCAGCAGCATTTCAGGTACTAAAGGAATGACATGTAAAAGGATCCAGGTACCTACAATTTGCAGATCACATGCCTAATGGCATGTATAAAAGGGTCTGGAGCCCAGATATCTCTACAGATAGCTGTCTAAACATTAAAAACATAGGACCACACTGAGAACTCCCATTGGTGGGATGCAGCCTTCAGGTTGGGACCCTTAATATGCATTTCCACTGGAAAGTGTGGTGTCTCATGTCCCACTGCAGTCAGTACAGTCAACGGAGACTTCCAGATGCCCCAGAGAGTCTGGCTGGTGGCCAGCTCCTACTGTAGAAGGGTACAAGTCTCCCATAGGTCCTGGGTCCTATATGCCAGGTCCAGGCAAACATCCTAAAGCATCTCATATGGCTTTGGACACATACAAGTGAGCAACTGATTCATGCCCTAATGGAACGGAGATGTTTTTCCAGGTGGAGAAGGAAGGTGAGGAACTGTAGATGCAAAGATCATTTGTGCATCAGCAGCACCTCTTGTTTGGTAGGCCAGTATGGGGAAGTCCATGTTACTTACCGCCCTGCCGTGCTATGTTTGTTTACAAGGCAAAGAGAGCTTTCCTGGCAGCTCCCACTTCATTGGAAAATGTGAAGTAAAAAGATCTGAACCCAAAGCTCCGCATGACCTCCGAGGTAATCTGGGCACAACCTTTCCAACGCGTGTTGGCAGCACTTCTACTGAGATGAATGGGAGCCAACTGCTCCAGGCTGCTGCTCAGTACTAGAACATATTTCAATATGCTGATTTAATCTATGTACCTGGCCAAAGCTGTTGCAATCCTGGGGGTACAAAGATACAATGCCCAATTGGAAATACATAAAGGGAGGTGATAGAAAGCACAGGGTCTGGTAATGTTGGATTGTTAAGATGACAGAAAAAGAGGTAATTGGCTTTGGCTGCTGCAGGGAGAAGTAAAGGTCAAATACTGGAATTTTCTTTCATAAATTTGAGAATCTCTTGAAGCAGATGAAATGCATAATTTACCGTCACAAGACAGAAAGACTCAGTGTCACGGCTGGTCAGTATTTAAGGACCACATTGACACTCTCTTCCATCTTGCAGAAAGATAAACTAAGCTCAGATTCTTCAGCGTACCTACATGCACAGCTCCCTCCAAAGACAAAGATTTATAAGCAGTGACCATGTGGACACTGGACTTTTTCGTTTTCAGGTCTTTTATAGGAATCATTTAATAAATACCCAGGATAGTTGAAATCCTGAGCCAGGACAGTGGCAAAATTAAAAAATAAGCCGTTTTGAACTTTTATTTTATTTGAGTTGAAGCCAGAATAAATCCATGCAGATAGACAGATTTCTCGCACTCTTAAAATACCGCAGCTAAGAATATTCTTGGCCACTGAGACAGATGCTGATCTCACTTGCATGCTGTTTGTTATAAAAAGCCCCATTAAGGTCAACTTTATATCCCTGAAATAAAAGCATTATATCAGGCAAAACTTCTGAGACAGTGCTACTTCTCAACAGTGAAGAGAAATGCGTTGAATTAATCCAATCTAGTTTAGGGGTCTGCTTTAGGATAAGAAAAATTTGCCATAGGTTCTACTGAATGTACTAATGTTCTAGATCTCTCCTTCTTTTAAAAAGGGAGCTGAGGGTAACTAGTTCAGAAAAAACAGCTCGTATACTGCGGACTCTTTGTCCACAGGTGAACCCTTTGTTCTCCATCAGGGTCCCTCTGCCTTCAGAATCCAATAAATATTGAATATACAGAGAAAAAGCCTATTTTTTTCATGATCATTACCGTTGCTCTCACTTCTTCATTGTTAATTGCAGGAAAAAGCCTTCTCTCTGGTCTGTTCAAACTGACATATGACATGCGCAGCCTTTTTAGCAAATGTCCCATTTCCTGGTTTCTGACCAGCTTTAATCAATTAACAAATACTTGATTCTGATCAGTGCTGACAGATGCAATACTGGTTTTGCATCCAAACCAAACAGGTTTGCCAAAACCCATACCACACGGTTGAAAAAGTCTAGGACTTACGAATATTGGCTGGTTTCATTGTGTCCAACGTCTGGGGAATGCAACTTCTGGACTAAGATACGGATGATGCAAATGAAGAGAATGAAGTTCACCTGTCGGGAGGGGGAGAAAGGAAACAGAGAGAGAAACAAAAGATTGGTATTTTTGTCCAGTGAAAAGAGACAGTTGTTAGAGGGCGATTCCTTTCACTGCAATCTTTTTTTGTGGCCATGGAGCAAGCTGTTGTTAAAAAGCCATGAGCAGAGAACCCCACTCTGGGAGCACATAGTAAACCGACACAGGATGGCAGCCATCTTGGGCCTGACATCAGCCTGCTTGGGACTTTGTGTCATACATCCCAAGTATGATGATGTCAAACCCATAGAGCACAGCTATGCACGACGTCCTGCTGCACGGGGGAGTGCCGACGACAGGGTGGGAAAAGAGCCTTGGGAGTTAGCGGAGTGATGGACATCAAAGCCCTCGGGAGACGGTGACATGAGACCGGCTGCTGAGCATGTCAAAGACTGAGGCGGTGAGCCAAGGAAACCAAAACAAAACACAAAGCAGTATCCACTTCAGCAGGTCTCTACTTAATGCTATGGGGCATGTCTTCTCTGGAGAGAAGCTGGAGAACTTGTATAGCAAGGCATAGACCTCACCAACACAGTGGAAAACATTCTCTCCTACAAAGTTAGACCACAGGAGTCTAGCTAATACCTACACTTTAGATGGTGATTTTCACTCAAAAAATCTCCAAGTGCTCTGTCAACATAATCTATGTTAACCTTATTTAATAGCAAAGGTGTAGAGCTAGGAATCGCAGTTCCCTAATGGCATGTAGTAGATGCTGTGACTTGAATGCAAATCTGCTTGCTTTTAAGGTCCTATCCATTGAATCACTATGTTATTCATGTAACATATACAATAGAAAAGTGATGACAGACTTCTGTGGACTTAGTTTAGTTTTAATTTGGCACAGTGTCTTTCTTTATCCTTTCATGGTTAACAAATGCCCAAACGATTCTGATTTTTAGAGGCTTAAAGGCTGGAAGGGATTGTGTTAACCACACAATCTGATTTCCTGCAAAAACAGATTATTAAATTGCCTCCAGCAATTCCTACATTTATCTCAACAACAGGTGAATAAAGTAGATTGAAGCACATCTCTCATTTAGACACTCACTCTTTTTTCAAAGGCTGTGAGTGACTGGAAATTAATTGTATTTCTGTGTTATGATGCATTGCTTAATCACTTTTTATCTATCCCATGCCATTTATCATAGTTTCTGTTCATATTTATTTGCTTATAAAAATGGTTTGCGTCTGACTTAGTGGCAAGTAAAATTTATCAGTTCAAACCAGTATTATCTAGTTCAATTACTCTAATGAGCATTGATAGCACACAAGCTGCAGCACTGAAGGTAAGATCGGAGCAGTTAAATACTGACTGTGTTGGCTCATAGTGGTCAAGAGCAAACATAGACACAAGGCAGTGGTGAGTCAGGTGGAGTGTGACTTATAGGCTTAGTACAGCCTTAGCATTGCATGGTAGAAGATATGGCTATCAGGCTTCTGGAAAAGTTGTTTAGTTTATTTTTCAACCTAGAGTATAATCAAAGGCACTTGATCTGTTCCCAGTGCTTAATGTCTTATATATCTTATACATCTTACATCTCTTATGCATCTTATGTATCTTATATATAAGATATATGTATTTCTTCCTTCCATTGAGAACTATGCTTTATTTCCATGGATATGGAGAAAATGTTGCATTCCTCCCTAAAGAAACCTGCTGTTCATCAGACAGTGGTTATCACGCCCTCCCTTTGTGACAGATTTATATGATATCTGCAGAAGGAAAACCAGAAGTTGTTGGGTAAGTTTTGATTGGCAATGAGGAAATGATTTATTGGCCAAAAGAAAATAGACTCATTAATCTGAGGAGAACAGGGTGTATTTGTGGACCACAAGGTTATCTCAGGAAAGGGAAAATACTATCTATAGCTTTCTTTGACAATATAAATATTGTGAGATATGTCATCTAAGTATTGTATTTCTTTTCAGTGAGGTGAACAGAGTAAAACGTAATTATCCAAACTGTTTCAGTTTGGAATCCCTGTATGAAAAATGCCATGGAAAAGAAGTCTTCTCGTAAAGGTCATAATGTACGTGGAATAAGAAGAATGTATGTCTAAGAAAAGATTTCTGTTTAAAAGAGATATATTTGGTTTGATTTCTGTTGCATTCCTTTTCTTCCCTTCCCACATACTTGCCTTCATTTAAGAAAACTCAAAGCTAAGTTTAACTCAAGTTCATTTGATTTTAAGTTTTGGCTTGATAGCTGACAGAGGAAACACGTAATGTTCAACAAGGATGGAAGGACTCAGAGTTCCTCAGAAGTGTCATGGTTTCTGTGGTCAGAATGGGTCATATCCAGAGAGGTAAGTAGTCAAGCACTTCTGCTGATTTATTTGGAAATTAGCCAATCTTCTCAAGAATTTACTTAAAAACCACATAGCTGGAATCCAGCTTTGTACTGGATGCTATAACAAGAGGCATATATCCAGGGGGAAATCATCTAACTTCTTTTTTTCTAGGTAGAAACTTATAGTAGGACTCATCCCATTTTACTCTATAGTGTTGACATCTACAGCTGAACAAGTCATCCTGGGCTCTGCGTATGGTCAGCTCAGAGAAACAAAAACATTCATAACACAGTTCATCTGATCTAATTGAGACATCCACTGATTCATTAGACAAGATGAGCCTTTACTGGATCTCTAACTGTGTTCCTCAACCTCCTTTCGCTATGTGCACCCATGGCTACTGCACTAGAGTGCCCAGGGTGACTAACTGAGATGGAGGTGGTCAAAGTTAAATCAGATGAGCTCCACCTTAGTTGCCTAGTCACTCAAACTCTTCCTAACATCGATGCTTAAAGGTTTATGCTAAATGTTTATCTGGAGGGTGAGCTTCCTCACCCGAAGACAGATATTCAATATACACTGTGATTTTATCTGTCAATGCATTTTCTATGGACAGTTACAGAACACTTCTCAACACCCCTTCAACCCCCACACTTAATATTAAAGATGGCTTTGCAGCCAGCGGAATGTGCTGATACTTTACCAAAATAGACACCAAAATAGGAGTTTTAATGATCCACCAGAATGGGGATTCCACTACTTCCTCCCAGCACCTAAAAAGAAACAAAACCAGACTTAAAACATCAAGCAAAGCAAGCAAGCAGCTATGTAACCTTCTCAGGTACTTGGTTTCCCTAAATGCTAAAGATAGCTATGCTATGTTATGTGAAGAGGACTAAACTTGGTGTGTATGAACTGGGAAGGGCTAAATATGTGCTTTGCAGTGGCACTGAGAACTGGTAGGCACCACTTGCCTCAGAAATAATGCTGTGAGCTCTTTTCCCCTTGGTAATGGAATGGGCTGGAGGATGTCACGTCAGGGTGAATGTGGGGGAGGCTTGCAATTTGCTTAATTTCTCCTACACTGAGGTCTGCTACAAGGAGATGCTATCAAAATCACTCATTCATGAGGCCTCCAACACTATCTGCCATCATGGATGGGGGTTTTGTTAAGCACAGAGAAATTGGCACCACCAGGAGAAAAACAACATGTCCGTCTGAAAAAGATGATGGACAGCCTACGGTGGGATTAGTCCAACTAAATCTACCTAGCTGCACCTGAGCTATGGATCTAGTGAGACAAGTCCGTAGTGCTTTATTTTGTCCTGAAGTCAGAATTGTCCGTAAACCACAGCGCTCACCTAGGTCACAGGGAAATGACAGAATAGGAATGAAGTAGAAATGACTAATGTTGCTTGGGACACAGGTGTCTGCAGACCTCACAACAGTCAGGTGACCGAAGGTGCATTTTTAGGAGAGCATTAATGAAAATTGGTCTGCATTCAAGTTTGAAACAAATTAGTGGAACCCACGGTAGACAATTTCACCTGGATTCGGCTCATCTAATTCAAAACGTTGACAGCCCAAGTAATGGCAGACGAAGAGAGGCACTTTTAGGACACAGTTCCTGAGACCTATTTTAGGCATCAACTTTAGGATGAAAAGAATTGCACTGCACGGACTACACTGGCTAAACCTCCATGAGCTATAAAAGGAGATGAGAGCAAATTGCTCACATACAGATGCTTATACTTGGTCAGGTGCATGCTGCCCTTTCATTTAGAATGAGAGTGGCCCTAATTATGTCTAGTGCTCTTCATTTTTAAAATAAATTCAGGCAGTCTGAATGAAGGTCACTTTGATTTGGAGTTAGAATGTTTAAATAGAGGCTTAATGTTGTTTAACCAATCTTACATAATTAGGTTTTATTTAATCTGGATTAATGTCCCATAATTTTTCTCTGTAGGTAATTTTAGTATGCAAAAAAAAATCTGTTAGGTATTAGCATATCCTGTAAATTCACTCTGTTTTACTTGGCACAAAAATGTAGAGCTTTAAAGCCTCCAGAAAATGCAAAGGAGTCTGTATTTTTATTAAGAATTGCTGGAGCTGAGTGGGAATATATAGTAAGAAAAATTGGTATCAAGACTGATTAAATCCTTTGGTCTCTATCTCATCGTAGAGGCTATTTATTAACAGAGTAAATAATGTGAGTTTTATGCAGATAGAGTAAAACCATAAAAGAAGTCAGTAGCCCTCAGGAAATGTGTTAGCATGACTATAAATCAAAAACGCGATGAGAAATCTGAGCTGCTTCTCCTACTGAAATAAGGACAAACCAGGACACATTTGGAGAGAGAGAATGCACGGGAGAAAATGGAGTTAACCATATGCTGTAAATGCAAGAAGCGAGGGCACACACAGTGAATACATAATAAGCACCTGATTCTGTAACTCTCTGGAGTGTTTTCTCACAAAGGTGTTTCCAATTACTACAGTTTGACTGCTGGAGTAAAGGCATGAAAGAGCATTGCAGGATCAGATCCTATTTACTTGCATATATCCTTGGATAGCTCTAATATCAGCCTCGTTTACTCAGCTGTATTCTGTCTGCTGCTTACATAAAGTATCAAAGGCAGCTGTTAGGTTAAAGAGGATGAAAAACAGATCCTAAAACCTGCCCAGGGGTGGGGGTGGCGGGGGGAAGAGTTTTTAGAGTTTTCCTGCGGGAAGGCTAATGGGTGTGTTTATTAAGTATCTGCTGCACCAGCATATTTAGGGTCAATTCTGCAGGACACAAAGCTCTGAGCACCGGGCAGCTGCTCGGCTGGTACCTTTGTTATACACAGGATCACAGAGCCAAACGCGACCATCAGGGTTTGTTCACAAATTCCCTGCAAATATCCTGACCAAGGGGTTGGGAAACTCTGCTCTGCCCTGGCGAGACCGCATCTGGAGTATGGTGTCCAGTTCTGGGCTCCCCGCTTCAAGAAGGACAGGAAACTGCTGGGGAGGGTCCAGCAAAGGGCTACAAAGATGATGAGGGGATTGAAGCAGCTTCCTTATAAGGAAAGGCCGAGGCACTTGGGGCTTTTTAGTCTGGAGAAGAGAAGACTGAGGGGGAATCTCATCAATACTTACAAATACTTAAAGGGAGAGTACTGGGGGATGGGAACAGTCTTTTTTCAGTGGTGTCCAGTGACAGGACAAGAGGTAACGGGCACAAACTTGAACATCGGAGTTCCATCTAAACATGAGGAGGAACTACTTTCCTTTGAGGGTGGCAGAGCAGTGGCACAGGCTGCCCAGAGAGGTTGTGGAGTCTCCCACTCTGGAGACATTCCTAACCCACCTGGATGCTGTCCTGTGCAACCTGCTGTAGGTTGACCCTGCTCTGGCAGGGGGGTGGGACTAGACGGTCTTCAGAGGTCTCTTCCAACCTCTGTGATTCTGTGATACTGTGAAACAAAGAGGATTAGTGACTGGCCTAAGTTGATGTAAACCACGTGTCTTCAGTGAGACCTTGGAGCGTTTCCCGGTCCATGGTGGCAGGGGAAAGGCTCCGCTCTGCTCTGACTGCCATCGGGGTTAGGGCAGGATGGCTGGGTTACTAAAACTGCAGGGCTTTCCTTGGCCTTCCTTGGAGATAAAGGAAGGAAGAATTATAAAGGAAAGAGAATTGAGTCCATAGGCTTACCCAACATCGAAAAAGTAAATCCTGACAATAGTCCAAGCAGTGATGAACAAGGACGGGGCACCTGACAAGAGAAAAGATGGTGTTACTGACAGAAATAATTATCAGCGCTTTCAGGGCTGTTCTCTCCCACTCTCCATCCCTCCTGAGCGACTGAGGTGATGCCTGCCCTCAAGAGTGGGCAAATGCTTCACGTTTGCAACGCTCCCATGCCAAATGAGCAACATGTTGCCAAAATTTCTCTCCCGCTGGCCATGTAAGATGAGATTCCTGTAACTACTCCCTAGCAGATTTATCCCGCTCTTGCAATGCCTCCCCAAAAACCTACTGATGGTGAAACGCAAGGAATAGGAATCACTTTAGAGAACTACAGTGTGGACACCTCTCACCACAGGTCTCTATAGCATCAACAGGAAGAAATACATACTTCTAACACACAGGTTGTCTTGAGCTACTTTAGATGTTTGCTTTAGGACAATAGATATGCCCTTGGACTGCCTTGATTGTATTGCCTGGATCTCCACTGACTATAAAGGGAGCCTGGAGTGTCAAGTTCACATGTAGATGTCTGTAGCTGGCCAGATTACCCTGCCTCTGCTCCTCACTCCATGATCTTCTGCCTGATGAGGGTGGTCTTGTTCCGTCCTTGTGGTGCCTCTTTTCTCTATGACTCGTGTCTTTGATTAGATTTAGATTGGAAATACTCCAGGAAGGACATGTCATTTTGTTCTGGGTTAGTCACAGTATCGCGTATTGTTTATCACCAGTGATTTCCGAGTGCAATGGTAATACTAACTGTCAGGACTGTAACAAGGGTGTCCAAATTATTAATTCCTGCATGATCCATTTCAGATCCACCACTGGTGCTCTCGGAAATGATGGATGACTGAAAGGCCAAAAGATCCTTCAGGCATCTGTCATTTTCTTGAATTGCTGTTCCTCACCCAAGCAACTGCAGAATACATTACCAGTGCAAAGGATCTCCTTTGATTTAAAATAATTAGGTTCATACTTTTTTCCTTTAAAATACGCCAGCTCCACTGTGCTGAATATCTATGCACAAGGCAGGTTTAAAGAAGGTCTGACCTGATTAACCACATCTGAAACAAGGCCTGCTAACATCAGCTCTTCTTATGCTTATAGCACGGAGAATCGTCTCTCTTCTGCAGTGTGAACCCAAGCGTAACTCCTGTCACTTTCAATGGAAGTTACTCTATGGCTAACTGATCAGATCCTGAGCCCTGGCATACCCCTGTACATGACACTATTTTATTTTTCTTTTCTTTTTGAGATTCTTCCCTGCTCTAATTATTTATCAGTGTCAGCTATGGAAAGCATGCATAGAAAGCCATTTCACTGATTTATACATAAATCTTCAGCTGAAAGACTTAAAGGGGAAAAGAGATCTCTGATCCCTCTTTGGAGAAAGAAGTGAAGTTGATGTGGTAGGACTGATTTGCATAAGTTAGCAATTCAGCTCTGAGTTGCTTTGTGAAGAGTTTAATTCTGTCTTCCTTGGCATTTTCTTATTTTATTTTATTTTATTTTATTTTATTTTATTTTATTTTATTTTATTTTATTNTAAGCAGAAGGTAATCAGTATTAGCACACAGGTGAGGAGATCCAGGATAGCTAGCTGGCCCGAATTCAGTAAGACAAGGACGGAGTGATGGACTGCAGTATCTGGTTCAGTCCAGGAGTCCTGCTTTGCTGGGATCCATCCTTACAATTTAAGGTCAATGCATGACGTCAACTTTGGGATCCCAGTCAGGATCAAAGGACTAAACGACTACAAAGGTGATGAGGAGTTTCAGACCCACAGTCCTTGAAGACATTGAGGTGCTCAACTATCAATGAACCTAACACAAACTAAGTTCTAAAATACCTTTGAAGATTTTGGCTAATGCTGTTAAACTCCTCTGGCCATCACTTATTCTTGCTCCTCGTTGCACTAACAATTCTTGGCAGCACGGTAACATGTACACTACATCTCTGCCCTGTCTGAGGCCCCAGGTTTGTGGATTAAATTGCTGTTAAAAATGCCTGCCAGGATCACCTCTTGGTATTCAGTTTTGAGAAGACGCGTACCCCAGCCAATCAAGATGTACCACCAAAAGTACTTCCTCTCTGAAAAGAAGGAGATGACCAACAGGGTGTGAAGATACAACCCTTCCACCAGGAGCCAGAAGAAGTTGGCCATGACGCAGTACTGGAAGAAAACCATCATGGCTTTGCAGCCTACCTGGAAGAGAAGAAATGAACAGTGGTGAAGTGCAGCATGTTTCTGTAGTAAACACACAGAATTACCTGTCAACCTTACTCCATGTGCAACTTTGGGATTGCTTTTTGCAGCACCTGAAGCCCTTATGGAATGGGCTCCGTGGTAAAAAGCCAAAAGCCCTACAAAGCTTGCTTCAGGTTGACAGTCTCGGCATGTGTAAACCCCTGCATGGAGTGCAACGTGCATCCTTGGCTCAGGTCTGGATGCCATTTGGCTGCATGAGCCTGGAGATGTACTCAAGCTTGGAAAAGGAGCTTGTACTCAAGCTGGGCAATGACAGGCTGATACGCTGGACCATGATCCCTACCAGCATGGTGCTGCTCTCTGCTCTCTGTGGGTTTTGGATGACGTCTGTAGGAAGTTGGCTTAGTGGCAGAGAGGATGCCAGAAGGTCCTGCCCTGATGTGCAGTCACTAGCTTCTCTGCTCTGCCAGGGAGGGCTCGTGGGGCTGAGCTGTGAAGCAAAGCCTTGTGCCGGTTCAGAAGAACCCTCCAAAAAGGCGCTAGTCTGACCTGAGACCAACTCAGTGCCTGGTTTACGGTGCAGCCCATAACCCCTTGGTTCAGCATGACGGAAGTGATCTGCACCAGACAGTAAACGAGAATGAGTGGGAATTTCTTACGCTATTTTTGGCACTTATGTCAGCATCTTGATGAACAACACCCTGAGTGACTTGGGCGTCATGGTCCCCCCCATAATTCTTTAGTGGTGGTTTTGGTAGTGTTAAATTAATGGTTGGACTCGATGATCTTAAAGTTCCTTTCCAACCTAGACGATTCTATGATTCTCAGTGGGGCTGCCTGCTAGAATTACCTGGCTCCCCGAACCCAAATAAATGAAGCCTCTGACATGAACAGACTGACTCCTCAGTCTGTAAAAAAAAAATAATTAAAAAAAATTAAAAAAAAAAAAAAAATCTGTGTGAATTAGCCCGTGAAAGCAAAGTCCATTTGTAATCACTCCATGGCCTGGTAGATACACAAAAACTAAAGGGGTGTGAGACAGGGATTTGAAGAAAGCCAAGTCTACACATAATTATGCATACTCAGTTAAGAAAAGAAGGACTCAGATACATATTTTTAAAATAAAGAAAAGGGTAAGGAGGAGAAGAAGGGTAAACACTAATGAGCACAGATGGATTTGATTGCATTGGAAGGGGAGAGACTTGAAAAGGGAAGGAGGATTGTTTTTCTTCAGGAAATGAATAATTAAACACAGCAACTTGCTGTGTGAAGATTTCACTGCAGCACAGGTAATGGGAACAGTCAGCTTGCAAAAAGAAAAAAAAAAAAGGGAAATTTCCCTCTGAGACCCAGGGGCCAAGCACGCTGCAAACCACCTGAAGGTAGAAATCAGCTGCCCAAAGAAGTATGTCAGCCCTGGCCATTGCCCCAGCACGGGATGTAGCAGGTCCAGCCGTCGCTTTACAGGAGATCATCGGTGGCATCATTACACACACCCACTGTACCTGAGCATCTTTGAGATGCTGATTCAGCAATAGCCTCGTTGCCTTCAGTGAGTCTGCTTGGGTAATACTCTGCACTTACCGGGGCAAGGGCACGAGAATCTGGCTGCTAGCAGTCTTTGGGTGGTTGCTCTTCCCTGGTGCTCTGCGTGTGCAATATGTCAAATATAGAGCAATAATTGATTTGCACCAGTGATGAGCTCACACTTCCCCCCCTGCTCCCCTCTCCTGCTGAAAACAGTTGCTATGAAACACACTGGTTAAAAAGAGAAGTGTGGAAAGCGTTTTCTCGATGCCACATGTTTTGGAGAGGGACTTGTCCCCACTGATCGCTCAAAATTAATTCAACCCTCCCCTAGCACCCGCCAGTATGTCACACTGGGGACCCTCACGGGCTCCAGCCGATCAATTTCTATGCACATCTCCTCCCTCCTGTGAGGCAGATGGCATCAGCAGAGGTTTGCCGCAGGGTGGTGATGGGGGAAGGTGGAGGCAGAGCAGGCAGTTAACTCCCGGCAAGGGAAGGTGACACAGAGCTGAGCTGACAAGGGCTGGGGATGCGGTGGCGTCCTCCCTATGGCACCCCTATGCTCTGTTTCTCCCTGCTGTTGTGTGCGTATGGCTGTCTGACATTGACACAACTCATTTCTGCTGCCCAAAGCCTGAGTGCTTGCTTGGCGTGTCCACAGCCAGTGGGGATTTGCTGTTGTGAATGTACTGAGCCCTATCGGGGCTACCCAATTCTTTTACGGTTTCACTCTATCAGTATTTGGCCCTAATTCAGCAGCTCACAGGTGAGATTCGAGGGAGCAGTTTTGATGCATCTCAACCACGTGCTTCTCAAACATGGATCAGCTTTGGGGATTGAACATCAGGGAATCCTTTCTGGATGGCTGCATTGAAACTGTGGCAGAGGCATGAGGCTGGAGCACGTCACAGGGAACCGTGATACTTTACAGCACCAGGAAAGGCTGCTCACAAAAACTGAGCGTGATTTCTGCCTCATGGAGAGTCTCGGGCTGGGACCCCAGACTGAGTTTGCAGAGCTCCTGCTGTCACAGAAAAGAAGCTGTGCTGAGCTATAGCAGCAGGAGCACCAGGTCTGGGTCCATCACCTTTTCTCCCAGTAGTGGCAACTACTGCTTTTGTGGTAGTCTCTGGCCCCACCTCCTTCCTTAACGTGGTGGTGGCTTGTTATGGCCCTGAGGTGGGTCATGCACACAGGCAGCAGCTGGGTTTTGGCAACTTCATCTCTGAGGGATCTGTAGCAGATCAATTCTTTGCTCCATGCTGAGGGATATTAGGCTATTTGAGCAGTTGCTACCACCCCAGGCATTTTTTGGTTTACCTGGAGAAAAGATATTTATATGCATCGTTTGGAGCATACGGCAATAACGTATTACAGCCAGGGATCCCCTGTCATAAAGGGATGTCCTGCACTGGAACAGATCTGGATCCACTGTCCTGTCTTACAAATTAAATCATGGTATTTTCTTGCTGCCTGGGCTTCTTGCTACTATTGCCCAAGCTGGGTAAGTTTAAACCAGACCAGGTATTTCTAAGAGAGATGCTGTTTCACTGTTGACTGCAGTGTTGTTCTTCCATTGAGAGCCATTCTCTGACAGCCAACTCAGCAACACATTTGGAAAACAACCCTTCCTGACTTTTGAGAGATCTCATTACTTGCAGCGCTTGGTAATGGGTCTCTACCTTCCTGATCGATCGGATTCAGCCTCAGAATGGCTGTTATAATGCTGGGAAACAAAATCCACATTTATATAAGTTGCTTTACCCTTTAGATGGCAGACACTAGGCAGAGATGAGCCATTGCATCTCACAGAAGCCTTTTTTTCATAAAGAGCAGACCTCATGATGTGCCAGTGTTGAAAGACTAATACAGGCTATGTTTAGAAAAGACATTTTCAGCAGGAAAAGCAGTGTTACAGCACAGATTTTTCTATTCTTTCCCTTTCCAGTCTCTCATTTACAACAGCCTATTTCCCTGTCTTTCTTCAGGGATCTTCCCCTGCTCGTGTTCACACGAGATGTTGCAATGAGATGGTCTTCTTTGGCTTTGGGGGTGGCACATCTTCCCAAGTGGCTCCTCTCTGCTTCCCCTCTTTGGGACTGCATTAGACATGGGCCCCTTGCTTTTCCCATGAAAGTCCCCTCCCTTCCTACATGCGCTGACGGTGAGTAACCGCTGAGATGCATTCTGCTTCCAGCCAGTGAGGGATGGAAACCTCTTTGACCCAAACAAACACTTTTGTGTTTCTCTTTAACTTTCTCATAGTCAATAAGAAAATTTAATCTCAATTATTGTAGAAGTTTCCTTGAGGATGAGGTGAGGCGTGTCTTAGATCTACTGTAAGGGCCAACGCTCCCTTGCCTCAGTGTCCCCAACGATCTCTGCTGTAAGTGTCTACATTTATGACTGTTTAATCTGAAAAGAAGACACAACACAAGAATCAACTGTTTAAAAGTAGACTGCTAGTGTCATTTTAGGGACTGTCAGGTATTGTGTTGAGCTTCCAGCTGTTGCTCCAGAAGGATGGGGATTTCCTGTGCAGACCATTTGGGATACACAATGGCATTTTAAGGTGCATGAGGCGCCTGTGGTCAGGTGGCAGAAGTCTGCCCTTTGTGAAGAATCCTTGCTGAGCTAGCAAGACATGGAAAAAAATGAACATATTGCACTGTACTACTGTCCTGAAAGGCTGGTTTCCTCAAATGTCGACAAATCTTTAAAATAATTACTATTATTTTGTACTTTAGACGATATTCACACCTGTATGAAGTGGGTGCAAAATCCTGTCTTGCTGCTTATGGAGTGTTTAGCATTCCCTAGTTATGGGTGTGAATATCTACCTTCTGGATAGGAACCTGGACTATGGCTCTCAAAGAAATGACTTCATTTCAAAATGAGGGGCTTGTATTGCCCTCTAAGACAGAGCTGCCCTGAGCATACACCTCTTTATTGCCTAACAAGGCACTAGAGAAGGCAGAAGATACTACATTTGCTTTGAAAGAGAAGGGGTCTTCTTGTAGTCTTTTTAGGGCAAATATTTAATGAGCTGTTGATACTTAGGAATGTATGCTGTCCTTTCAAAAAGGAGATGGGTGAGTAGGGATGAAGCACGTAGCTCGCTAGAAAGCTGGTGTGATGTTGAAATGTGCTTAGTTGAGAAGCTGGGCAAAAATTTTAGGGTATCAATAGCGGGTCAAGATTAGAGCTTTATGGAATGGTGGGAAAAACAACTGAGCTACTCACAGCACAGCATACATGTGCAATGGCTGCTGTGAAAAACACAGGCCACTTTGTCAGATCATAGGAAGAATGGACTCAGGATGCAGCCAGATTTTCTGAGAAACAGCCAAAGAAAAGGGACATAATGCTGGGAAAAACAAGACTGAGCAATGACCCTACCAGGCTTCTGCCCTGTGCCTAGTGCCACTTTATACTTTCAAATAACGTTAGTCCTGAGAAAAATATCTTTCTCATAACACTGATGTAGTGACCAGCTGACCCATCTAGAAAAATGCAGTTCAGATGCTAGAGGCAGTAATTAACTCAGAGCTGAATCTGTCATTGCATTAAATACACATATGTCATACTCCTCAGTGATAATAACTCTGCTCGAGGTATCCCTGCTCATTAATAACTGCTAAGGATTGTCAGTCTTGACCAGCTGCTGAATTTCTCTAGCTCAATATACGCAGGTTGGTTGGACAGGAGTTGGTCTGAGGTTTTGAGGGGAGTACACACACACAGCCAACACATGTGCATGCAGCAGCCCCCTGTGCATGCAACAAAACTCTACAAAAAAAGGTCAATCAACTCCACAGAAATGTTGTGGTGCCTCACAGAGCATCACTGCACCAACACAAGTCTCCCTTCTTTACTGGGGATACGGTGTGTTACAGCTTTAGGACTTGGGTCAAAGAAGGATTTAGATCAAAGACGTATAAAGGGGCACTTGAGTGACTGGTCATACTCCCACCCAGCCCACCATAGCTGGCCTGGGAATACATTGTGATGCAAACAGTCTGCTTGAGTCTCACCACCCCAATCATGGGAATCCCCATCAGGAGACCTGACCTGTCCCTCCCCATGTAAGACCTCTCCTGTACACGGATGAGACCCTTTTGCAGACCCCGTGTTCCTCCCTTGTACCCTTAAACGCTGCAGCTTCCTGCGGCATGGAAGACATATTTAAGTCAGCTTAAAGATATATTTAAGACACCGTATGTAATCCTGGGCAATGCTTTAGCTCCTGCCATTATTTATGAAATTGGGACAGCACCTTCAGCCCATTCTCCAGTGCCTTAAGCAAAACAGTGGGCTCAGATTCACCTCAATCAATCATGAAACCTGGAGGCCTCACAATCCCCTTTAAGGTACTTTTTACCTGGGCTACCGCTACTGATGCAGGAGGAAGAGATTTAGACAGAGATTTTTTCAGGCCTGCTCATCAGAAGACAGATGAAAACTCATTTTCTCAGTGACAGATTTATCCAGCACTTTTCTTTTATGTTGCCCAGAAGACATGACCTATCTGAAGGGCTCATTGCTGAGTGACTCATGCTGAATTTGCCCACAGCAACAGCTGCTCTTCTCCCCAGCCCGGTCAAGGAGGCTTCCTCGATCTTATTTAAAAGCTTTTTATAGATCCGCTCATGATCCTGTTGCTAGGGCACACCTGGAGACGGGGTAGCACCGAGCAAGCACCACCTGCTTTGGAGATGCTGAAATTAGGATCTTCAGGCACAGGGACTGGCCTAACCCTGCATCTCCATAACTATAGTGCCATTTTAGACACTCATCTCACAATCATAACTAAATTCAGAAGTCTGGATCTTGAGCTGTTTTCCACCCCACAGGCCTAAATCAGATTGAAACCCAACCCAGTCTGTCTTCTGTTGAGATGTCCACCTCAGCCAAGGTATGATGTAATCTGTAATGAGAATGCAATAACCAAATAATTGCTCTGCTTGTAAGATTAGACAGTATGATTAATTCCCTATCTCACTATGTCAGCACTGGAATTAATCCAACTGACAAATTCGCGATCATTTTATAATCCAAATATTCTACAGCACTGCCCATAGCTCTGCATTGTCCATTAATTTTTGTGCATGTTGCATGGAGATGTCAGGGTAGACTTAGTTTCCAAATACATTTTTGTTTTCCGTGGGGTACTTCTCTCCGTTTTTAGCTTTACTTTTATGTAATAAGGTTGGTTACTGCCTGAGAGAAAAATAATTTGATGGGAGGAGTGGATATACTATACTGGCCTAGATATTATGGCCTCTGTTAAGAAAGGAAGGGTGAGGATGTTCAATGAGCTTTGCCTAAGATGATGTTGCTCAAGCCAGTATTGTTTACTGGAAACAAAAAGAAAACTTGTCTTGCCCACTCAAGTGGGGATTTTTGTTCCCACTAGAGTGCAGAGCAACCCTGTTTCACAAGTCACCTTCACAGAGAGATGAGAGGTGGCTTTCGGTAGTGACTGTCGATCCTGGCTTGGACCTTTCCTTGAGGAGGTGGCTAAGATACAATATTGTATCTTTATAGCTCCAGGCTATTCCTTGTCTCATTCCCATGCTCAAGGCTATCAGCTTTTACATATTATCTTTTCACTACTTAGTTGGCTTTGACAGAAGAGTGGAAAAGTGTGCCACGCTCCTGCAAGAGAAACTGCGGTAGAGAAGACATGTCCAGAAGTGGACTTGGCAGACTGAAGATGTGAATATCAATTTGTTACCTCAGCCTTCTGCTACTGTGCCTAGCCTTCTGCAGAGACAATTTGGCTACACAGGGTAATGCTTTGATCCTACAGAGGCCAATGGCAAAGCCCCTGATGACTTCAACAGGGCTTCGTTCTGGAGGCCTAATTTGCAGAAATTCGGCATGATGTCAATGGAAATTGTTGACAGAAATAAAACAGCTTCTTACTGGGCGATTCTGTTCCTCCAAAAATGAGCCCTCAGGTCAAACCAATTTGCTGAGCCATGAAAAAAAAGAAGCAAAGGAAAAGAAAAAGAAAAAGTGTTAACTTGCCCTTAGCACACTCAACCTTTTGTGTAACAACAGAAAAAAACAAATTAAAAACAAACAAACAAGACTGACTGGCAAAAGGCCATCACTTTCATTTCTTCCCTCATTTTAATTGCAGTCGTAGACTAAATTCAAACAGGTTAGCAATAAAAAAGACCCACAATGTTTTACCATGAAAGGGAATCAAGGACTATTCAAACAAGAAATCTCCTCCTAAATCACTTGCCTGCCTTTGACTCTCCTTCCTTCCCTATTGTGGAGTCTGACAAGCAAGTGATAAAGTGCTACACAGGTGCATAGCTCTTCTATGATTCTTCTAGTTTTCCTGGGGGATGCATGGAAATTTTGGGTGCTGAGGATTTAACACTATCTATGCATAAAGAAATTTGACTAAAGAAACTCTTAAAATGCCATCTTGATAGAAACAAAGTGGCTTTTGATTGAGGCACGTAGCCTTCAGTTTGTGAGGGCCTAAGTTGTCAAGTTCAAAGCCTTGGTTAAAGCAATTTCTCATCTATCAGGAATTATAAGAAAGAAAAAAAACATCTTTAAAGACCTTCATGGGAATAATAATCTTATGTTTTGATGATGAACCCTTCAGCTCCTCCTGCCCTTAGTGGCTTCAACTCTAAGTCAGTCCTGGCAGACGGATCAATGTAACTGAATTCACAGTCACCATCTATCTCAGGCAGAGGGATAAGAGGCCTCAAACGCACATTTTCCCTGTTAACATGCTGCTCTGCATCAATGGTGCCCCAGAAACATTATGCAAGAGTGCTCTTAAGCCTTGGCAATAGCAAATTAATTCAATTTATCTTAACCCGCTTTCCTCTAGGTCACAATGCATTACATTTTCATGCGCCCATCATTGCCTAAAAGCACACACTGGAATACTTACTCCATGTCAGCTGTCACTGGGCAATTTATTAAGCCATTATAACCTGGATTTGTGTCTGAGCTTGTTGATTTGTTACCACTTTCATAAAGCAGAAATGCTATTTCTAGCCTGATGAGCTGTGCTGTACAGTCATACACATGCACACATAGACACACTACTTCTACAAGCTGGCCTGCTTCCATCAAGACTGTGGAAGGATGGAGACATTAGGAAGAAGCTATTGGGCTCCATCTGCATGAGTCTCTCCTGTGCCACCACTTCCACTTGCACCAAGGCTGGGCCACTACCTAACCTGGACAGAATCATAGAATCATTTAGGTTGGAAGAGACCTTTAAGATCATTGAGTCCAACCGTTAACCTATTACTGCCAAGATACCACTAAACCATGTCCCTCAGCACCACGTCTACACGTCCTTTAAACACCTCCAGGGATGGTGACTCCACCACTTCCTTGAGCAGCCTCTTCCAATGTTTGACAACCCTTTTGGTGAAGAAATTTTTCACAATATCCATTCTAAATCTCCCCTGGTGCAACTTGAGGACTTTTCCATTTGTCCTATCACTTCTTTCTTGGGAGAAGAGACTGACCCCCCCCCTTTGCTACAACCTCCTTTCAGGTAGTTGTAGAGAGTGATAAGGTCTTCCCTCAGCCTCCTTCTTAGATAGAGAAAAAGAGTATTAATAAGAGTAATTAAGAGTATCAATAATAGAGTATTATTTCTCTGGTTAGAGTATCATTTCTCTGGCAATAGCTCAACCCATATGGACCCCGAAGTCCCATGAGATACCCTTGGCCTTTCTTTGTGCTTTCACCTCTTTAATGCCAGCTGAAAGCCAGTTGAAAATGGCAAGGCATTTATAAGTCTCTCTCCGCTAATATGGAAGTTACATAAGACAACCTCTATTTCATTTGTTTGCAACACAGCAAGGCATGGCAGGGTCATATCCTGCACTTGCAGAAACCTTCCGAACTCTAGTAAAATAAATGGAGCTGTACCAGTTTACATCAACAAAAAATGCGGTCCACATGACTGCACTTTATGCCTTGCCCACCTCCCACACAGGCTTCCTCAAATACAACACTGTTGAGTTCGGTAGGGAGCTCTAATGTCTGCTTTTCCTCACATAAGACGCAAGTTTAAGCCCCGTGACTGTGATCCTCAAGGCGATTTAAGCATTTTTCTTCCACTGATTTTAACGGGAGTTATATAACTGTCAGTCTTTGAGGGACTCGGCCGTTCTATTTTGTCTCTTTGAAATACTTGTTTGATTTTTGGGGGCAGTCTTGTGAGTATTTCTAAGATAGTGATTAGCTGTAGCTGGTCTAGCCTCTGCATCAGATGACTCAGAGTTGAGTTTAGACATAAAAATAGAATTATGTAGGTAAATGGGGTAACTGTCCCTATTTCACGCTCATCAGTCGCAGAGTAATGGCACTTCTGAACACATCTTCAGTAATAAGGCAAGTCATCCACAAGACAGCAACTAAAGGAAGAAGGTGATCAGAGTTTTAATAATGCCCTTCTCTGTACTTGTCACATTTTCTCTCATTATTGGCAACCCTGCATTGCTTTAAGGTGCCAGCCCATGACTGTGACATGGCTGTGTCAGGCAAAATAGGGTCACTTACGCAACAAAAGCTCCAGAGCTCTTCCACAGTCTAACTTTCTGATTTCGCTCCTGGGTTATTTCCTGGTGCTGAGGCGAAGGCAAGGGGATAACTCATCCAAGCAAAACCATGTAAAAGCATGTTAGAGCTTGGTCTCCATGGTCCAGACCCTCTCAAAGGCTGCCTGATATGAACAATCCGAGAAGCAGAAGGGGTATAACCCAGAATCTGATACTTTCTCCTTGGAGGCATGGATCAGAGGCTAGACTCTGCATGGATCACTTTATCCATCCTCTGTGGGCCTGGCCTGTGGCCAACTGTCAGGGAGGGAGCCCAGCAAGATCTCCCATCAAGTTCTCCCTCTGTCGCTTCCCATTGATTCTGTCGTCGGACTAGTTGGTGAATATCCTGTTTCTCTTCTGTGTAGGGATGCCCATGTCGGCCTACTTATAGCTGAAATCCAGCCTCTTCCCACTGCTCCTCCCACCTTCTACTGCAAACCCCATCTCTCTAAAGCAGAATCCCAATCCCGTGGCATGGGCCTTCCTCACTTGCTAGCTTGGCATGACTCCAGCACCACACACCAAGTGCCTCATTTCATCCTGCACTGCCCTTCATTGCCTCCCCGTCTCAAAATGATGATATTTCACCTTTAGTTTCTCTGACACTCAAGGTTCCCTTCACTCTCCATTGCTGCACTTTCCTTTCTTCCCAAACTCAGTGCTGAAGGCCACGTTTCCCTCTTCTGCCACATCCTTTTAGCAGAGCTTCAGCTCCCAACACCACAACCCTTCTTCCCAAGCTCTTTTATTCTTTACTTGCTACTGCCAGCCCTGCGGTTGAGTCCCTGTGAAGGGTATGGTGCAGCAACCAAGGCTTCAAGTGGCTTCAAGCCATAAATTGCTGTCTCACAGATACAGAAGGAAGTTACTGTTTGCCGTCAGCTCCATAGCAATTAGCTGTGTTCAGGCCCTCTCCCGATGGCACATATGAAATGACTTAATAGCCTACTTCATAAATGTCAGTGAGGGCTTAGGTAGGTAGAGACCTCTTCTGTTCTAGAAGAGATGATGAGATAACATGTTCCTGGATGGGGTATCTCTAGACAATTTCAAAATCCAAACAAGAACATTGAAACAGTCTAGGTGGATGGTTAGTCCATCTCACGTGTTCATGGCTGCTACCAGCCATGGACAGCTAACATCCCAAACCTCCTAATTTCTTCACACACCCTTCATTCACTGAGCTTGTTGCTGCATCCTTAATCTAGCTTTGGCACTGATTTTTGAAAGCACATTTGAGGCATTTTTAATTTTTACTTTTTGGTAATATTTTCACCATTATGACCTCTGCTAATTAAGGAAGGTAGCTGTAGTGTCTTTGTTTCTTTTCTCCCCACCTCATCTCCATTTTGTGGTCCTTTCTAGAAGTGTCTTAATACCTTTGGTGAAGTGACATTTGAAGTGCTGGTGTGAGACTTGAAAGAGAATTGACAAGCTTACAGTGCCTCCATTCCTTCCCCCTGCTTTCTTTCTGTTGTTTTTTTTTTTCTTTGTATCATTTACAGGAGCTTTCTCTAAGGTGTTTGGTTTTGTTTTTTTTTCTTTTCCCCTCCGTCATTTGTTTTGCTGTAACACTTAAGATCGTAGCAGTGATCAGCAGATATGGAGATATCAGCAGATATCATCAGACCCAACTCCAATTAAAGTCAAGGGAAAGATTCACATTTTCTTCAGACAGAGTTCTGCCAGGCTCTTCCCCCAAGCTAGTCAGCCAAAGTTCAGACGTCCATCTGTGCTGCTAAAAAGAGCTCACCCTCCTCTGTGTAGGTGGGAATAGATGTCTTTCCCAGAGGAGGTAACACAACAAAAGGGCTGAGTGTCTAATATTCATTTCATTTTTACACAAGTGCATAAAAAGCCTTATACTCTTCCAGCTCTCCAACAGCTGGCATACCGGGGCACTCTCACATGAGGCAGAGAATATGGATCTGAGTAGCCTCAGATGGGGGTGTGCTGGAGAAGAAAATGTGTCTGTCTTAGACTCCTATACGCAGTCCATGTAGGGGCCTGCAGCTGTTATCAATTTGGCCTCAGCAAGCTCATGTGAAAACCCCAATTTTTCACACTGAAAATATGAGATATGTGTATATGTTCACAACTGCTAAAAGTCCTACCCTCCTTTGCAAAGATTTTTTTTGTTGGAATTTGATTGTCTTACTGGATTGCAAAAGGAAGAAGATAAATGATCTAGTCTTCCTTGGATGAATCCTCAGCAAAGGCCAATTTGCAGAGCTCTGAAAAAGACAGCCTGAATTCAATCTGTAGAACCTGATCTTTCTTTGTATCAAACTGTCATTTTCTTTGTCTTCAGCACAAAACCACGCCCAAAAAAATCAAATGAAATGACAATTGAAGTGTTCAGTTCAATTTTTCTACCAGGTTTTCTGTTTTGGCTGCTGTTTTTCACAGGGTGTTCTCCAGGGAGAGAAGGAAAGGGGAAGACAAAGCGTGGGAATGCCAAGACAGAAGGTCACCAGGCCTAAGAAAAATAATGTGAAAAACTAAAACTAGTAAGGAGGCCTCTTGAGTCTGGCAGTGAAAAAAACCCAGAAGAATGCAGGCAAATACAGGCTGGAAAGTGGCACAATTTTTCATGTAGCGTTAGTAATCGTTGGATGCAATGAAGTCACGTGCGGTGAGTTTTCTATCAGAAATGACCCATTCCTGAGACAGAATGTGTTCTGAACGAATCAAAAGGAATAGTTATTGAAGAAGTCAGAGTGGGTGATTCCACAGACCCCTCCTAGCATGATCATCTCTACATTTGAGTGCTTAAACCCCAGATTGACTAACACACTTGAGTGTATGACTATTTTTAGGCAATTTAAGCCAACAGGATGATTCAGTTACACATAATTAGAGACACACTTTATGACTGAAGGCATGACAGAGAGAGAGAAAGTGGTTTGGGTCTACTAGTGACTGTCAGTACCTTGGGCAGTATTCTGTGTGTACATGTGGCCATCAGACTCCTCTGCTGTTTCTACCCCTCTAGAAAATTCAAGGTCCCTGCAGTGCTTTGTTTCCCACTGGAAAACAGGCTGAATTTTTCACCCAAGCAGCAATAATTTTTCTTCTCCCAGGAGCGGGTTTATCAAGAAAGAAGGACCAAGGAATTTAAGGAGGCTACAGGTGCCACACATCCCTCTGTAAACATCACCTGGTGCATGGTGCGTTTTCTGGCTCGCACGATGGCTTGGTGATGCTCATCCCATGTATTTTGGCTGCATTGGCCCTGAGATGCTTACTGCATTACTGCTAGCCGCATTCTCAGGCCCATAGAAATGCCCAACAAACTTAATTTTTCAGGGTGTTCATGTTGAACTTAACAGTAATCCAAAACTATTTGAGTTTAAAATGGCATAGAGTTAATACTGTAACTGAGGTTTCCTAAACTGCGTAAAATGAAGTAAAAATGCTTTTGCGGCAAAGCCTATGAACAAGATTTTTTCTCGATTACACCTACATGTAGTGGAGTTCCTACTTGATTGGAACATTGACACATTTTTTGGTAGAGAACTTAAAGTATTTTTGTGTGGCTGGTGCATAAAACATAATTTTAAGTTTTCTTGCTGCAAAAGGTAACGCCAAATTCAGGAATTCGGTCCCTTCAGCACAAATGCCGGGAGAAATCTCTGCTCATTTGGATTTTATAGCCCTGAATCTCATCTGGAAGGGGGATGCCTTTATCCTTTTCTCCTTAAAGGGAGGGCAGCACTTTCTCTTCTAATAAAACACTGTTATTGCTTTGGTTTTGCCCTCTTCTAAAACAGCATAGTGGTGAGAGCATTCAGTAAATTGCACTGTTTGTTCAAATCTCTCCTCAGACTGAATGAGCTCAAGGCCATATCTCGCCATTATACACAAAACCTTCAGCAAATTGTGTATTAGGCCCTGGGTATACGAACTAGTACCCAGCTCTCCCAAGTCAAAGCTTTATCCTGCAAGTTCAAAGCACAAACAAACCAATTATTTAATCTAACTCCAGTCAACCTAACCCAACCAAACCCACATAACCCCAATGGATTTTATAACTATTTCTGCAAACAGATGAATATTAGGAGAGGCATTTTGACTGGATTTCATGTAGGCATTTTTTCCCTAAAGGGGAAATGACCTAAAAGGTCATCCAAAAATGTTGGGTCAAGACGGGTTCAGATTTTGCAAGGTGTACGCTCAGCCTAGTGTGGTGGAGACAGATTTGTTCCACGTACTTTTATAAGCCTTGTGTATCATCCAGCTATTCACCCTCAGCTGGCATTTAACATGAAAATCCTCTGATGGGGAGAAACTCACACAATGGTGGTAGCCATGGGTCTTCCTGAAAGCACACTGGCTTCCAGGAGCTGCGGATTCTGCAGGACAAAGTCCCGTATTTATACACAGAAGTGTTTCTGGATGGATGGTTGAAGCAAACACTTCTCACACAGCTTTCTGCAGTTGTGCCTCAGTCATGACCCAGTGCAAACTCCTGCAGGGGTGAGAGGTTAGTTCAAACTCCATGGCTCATTGGGTTCTTGGCTCCTCTGCCAATTAGCACTGGCAGTTATCTGCGGCAGCAGACACCGGGCAATTCTTTATTCCAGTTTATATGTCATTCTAACTATTCATCGACCTTCACAATAAAACCCCATTGTTAAAGAATACAGATCCCAGTGAGCCACAGAGGGGAAAATCCCCACAGAGGGTCACTGCAACGGGAACGCGCCGTGCTGCAGGCAGTTCTCCAGGAGAAGCTGGGAGCAGGCTGCTCTTCGGTACCAACTGAGAGGTGTTCAGGCAGAAAGGTCATTATAACAGCAGGGACAGGACACAGGGTAAGGCTGCAGAAAATTCAGAGGGCAAGGAAGAAGTTAGGTGGATGGAAGAGAAAAGAGGATCTTTTTCTGTTGCTGTATGACATAAAAAAACAGGTCCAGAAGGGATCTGCTGGAGTACTGCGCCAAGTCCCCTGCTATTACCAGCAACATTATGAATTTATTATGGAGGGTTCCTTTTTCTTTTTTCTGATGACTTCTGATCACATCTCTTTATTTTGGTGATTCCAATTTCCTGCCTGAATTTATTCATGACTAGTGTCCTCTCACGTCAATGTGGCCTTTAGATAAACAGCTCTTCTCCCTCCTTAATATTTGCTCCAGCTGATAACACTGAGTTTGAAAGCGAAAAAAATATCCCAACTCCTTTATTCCCCTCATTTATCATTCCAGTGTGGAAAATGCACAGTTGCAGACAGCTAGTGTGGGATACAGATCCAGACGAAAAATAGACAATGATGTCTACACAAAGATTTCTCGCCGAGACTCCTGCAGAGATCCGGTCACTGCAATCAGTGGAGACCAGAGAGCCATCCAAATGCAGGTGGCTTCTTCAAAGAGAGGTGAACCGCTCTCCAGCCTCCAGTGAGTATATTAATTACAGCTCAACTGACTATGGTTGCACCTGTAGCTCATGTACAGGTACTTACCCCACAGATACCTAGTTATGTGAATCTCAATCTGACTCCCACCCTCACTGAAGGGAAGGGTTTAACTGAATCTCTAAACACATGACTGCAAATCTCCTTTGACCATGACACCCAAGAAATTACCACGGGACTGGGAGATGGTCGCAGGACTGACAAAAGCCCCAGAATCTCGTAGAGGCCCAGTTGTGGGTTTGACCTCAGAAGGGACCAGATGCCTATAAACTTTTGACCCTGTTAATTTAATTTATGCCTTTTGAATACAAATCAAACAGCAGCAAACATGTTCTTGTTTCTTTCAAACAAGAAAAAAAAAAAGAAATCTTCCCAAAGTACTGTCTCACATGCATTTGCAAGGTAGTTTTTGGTGCCTTAAGAAGGGCAATAGAATAAGGTGGAAACTTCAATGTGCATGGCTACTTACTGAACTCACAAAGCAGTGTTCAGATTCTCCGCTTTCAAATAGGATGACATCTTTTATGAAGACTGCGATGGCTCTCATTATAAAAGACATGAAGAGATGCATATGAATATAATTTCGAGTACAGTGTAGTTTTCTGTTGGAAAGAGATGAAATAACATTTCTGAATAGCAAAGCTTCTCAAAAGCATTATTTATCTATTTACATGTTTCTTCTGCCAAGATACAGACTTACAATTAAACATTAGAAACCCTGAGACAGACTATGTTCTGATGTAAATCACTGCAAATCCACTTAAGCCTTTTTAACGCCACAAAAGACGTGGCAATCCATACATCTGCAGCAGTGTTGCTGCCTTTCCCATTCTCAGAAAAAAGGGTCAAAATACAGAATGACAGAAAACAGGTCCAACACATTGCTCTCCACTGGAAAAGGAATGTTTTTGACTGAGCAAACTGTGCTTATGATAAAGGTTTGTTTTTCTGCAGAATTTTTGTACTGCAATAATTCTTTTCAAAGTGAAATGTTTCTTCAGGAAGAGAAATAAATTCTTAGCAGCTGCTGCCAAAATTAACACATATTACAGGCCTTCTGGAGCAACCCGAACTGCATTTTTATTAAAAATGACAAGTTATTAATGATATTGAGAACAACACCAGGGGTTTTCTGTCCCTTGCCCACTAATACTTTGAAGGTGAATTTTGATCAAGTAGGTCTTTTTTTTTTCAAGTGAGACTTCACATCAGCCAAACCGAAAGTCCTAATACTCTGGAAATGGACACTTTGTACAGTCATCAGAACCACAACAGACCTCACTCAGCAACATTATCTAATTACCACCTCTTAATGAGTCACTCTGCATTGGCAGAGTTTATGCACCTAATCTCTGACAACAGCAAGATAGTGTGACTGAGCGGAGTCCTCTGTACTTGCAGGTGAAGGCAAGTCAAATTATGCTGTTTCCCACAGATGAAGAGCGTGAACCCCGGCAGTTTCACCAGGCTGGCACCTTGTACCTTGTGGAGATGAGGTAATTTGCATGTGTGACTGATTCACTCGTCCCTTGTGAGAGGAGTAGAGGGAGCAAGTGTGCTGAGAAGTGCAAAGATCTTGAAGGGTGAGTCCAGTCTTGGTATAAGTGTGAGTTACCCTAGAACATATGCTGTTTCCTACAGCTTTCTTTGGGAGTGATGTCTGGACCAGACTGTCATAAATTGGACAACCATATAACGCATTTCAGAGAAACCACTGGAGAGTAGCATGAAGAGATGGAATCACATCTAGAAGGTTCCTCCATCTCACAGAAGTCTGCTTTTTGCTGTTCTCCCTACACATAACTTTACAATAGAAGACTACCTTTTATGCAGACTTCTTCACTGTAGGCACCAAAATTTAGATGCCTGAATCTATTATAAACAATAGAGACTGAGGACTGATTAATTAATTTGCTGTGATCCAGGCATCTAATGCCATTTGATACGCTGAAGAGTATCTATCTGCCCATCAGTCCATAAGTGGCTGGGTCTCCTGAAGGTCCTGCATTATATCTGCTACCTCTGTGCACATCTCGGAGGCTCCAGCATGTCTAAAATGGCTCTGGTTGTCTATGTCTTGCCACAGAGCTATAGCAGGAAGCACTTCTAAAACAGACTTTGGGAGGTAGTTTTGCGGTGTGATTCACATGTCCCACTTTAAATACCTACTTCAGTGGAAATGCATCATTCCATAGCATCCATATACACCATACTGACTAGGTCTCTGTGGACTGGAACAAGATTATGGGATAATGGCCTCTAGTACAGAGATCGATCACGTAACAACCTACATTTAGTGAGATGAATCCCACCTAAATAAATGGTTATAACTCTTTACACAAAGGCCACAAATCACAGACCAGAAAACAATGGTACAGAAAGATGGAGGAACTTTCCTCCCCTTTCCAACTGAGTCTTGACAGAAGTCTTTTGCATCCATCTGTAACACTCATAGCCTAAAACTTAAACAGCCACAATGTCCTTTGAGTCATCCCCTTACCTACGGCTTTTTTGCTCATGGTCTTACCTGAAGAGACATAAAATGATCATAGCAGCCGTGAGAGCAATGAGCGATAAGGTATGTCCAATGGTGTAGCCGGTCTTGACTGTGCCATAGAACGCAGTTTGCTAATGTGAAGGAAAGAAAAAAAAAACAGGTCTTTCACAGAGCTGCCAGCATGTGTTCCTAAATACACCATCACTGAGCTTTTACTGACTTTCTTGGTGAGACAAGGAAATCATCCTACTTCATTACATGTGTCAAAAAGTCATCATCAAGGAAATCATTCTACTCCATCAAAAGAAGTGTCACCAGCAGGTCAAGGGAGGTGATTCTCCCCCTTTACTCCACCCTTGTGAGACCCCACCTGGAGTACTGCCTCCAGCTCTGGAGCCCCCAACAGAAGAACATGGACCTGTTGGAGCAGGTCCAAAGGAGGGCCATGAAGATGATCAGAGGGCTGGAGCACCTCTGCTATGAGGACAGGCTGAGAGAGTTGGGGTTTTTCAGTCAGGAGAAGAGAAGGCTCCAGGGAGACCTTATTGTGGCCTTCCAGTACCTAAAGGGACTACAGGAAAGATAGGGAGGGACTCGATCAGGGAGTGGAGCAATAGGACAAGGGGTAACGGTTTTAAACTGAAAGGTGGGGATTTAGATTAGATATTAGGAAGAAATTCTTTACCCTCAGGGTGGTGAGGCACTGGCCCAAGTTGCCCAGGGAAGTTGTGGCTGCCCCATCCCTGTAGGTGTTCAAGGCCAGGTTGGACGGGGCTTGGAGCAACCTGGGCTGGTGGGAGGTGTCCCTGCCCAGGGCAGGGGGGTTGGAACTCAATGATCTTTAAGGTCGCTGCCAACTCTAACCATTCCACGATTCTATGATTCTCTTAAAAAAACTCCAACTCCTTCACCCATCAAAATCACATCCAGTAGAGTACATGACTCAAACACCATTTGAGTGAATAAGAACGTGTCTGCCGGTTGCAGTAGAGTTTGGATCACTCCAAAACCAGGTTACAGTTACACAAGGGAAAAGTTCATGCAGGAAGGAGTCTGATTTGACACTTGCAGAGACAGCTACGTGGTTATAATCTTGTGGAACAAGAATGACTAATGTTCAGTTAGTGCACTGACACTTCAGCTCTGAGGTGGTGAGTATGATGAGCTTCATCTTACTAAGGAAGTCTGAGGACAGAACTGCTCTGGAAATTGGTTTGATTTTTGTGGAAGCTAGATGTATTTCAGCAAGTAAAAACTTAAAATGTTCTCATTGAAATCACAGATATGTTAATTCAGAAATATATGTTAAGTTGGAAATAAGTTCATGCCTTTTCTCTTTGACAGCATACAGAGGGAATCTCTGAGCATGGGGCACCATGGGACTTAGATCCAACAGGGAAATCTGGTCTAAATAAAACAGGGAAGTAAGGCAACAAAATTCCAGCTCTCCTAGGCTCTTCAGCAACATTCTAAATCAATATGTTTTGATTTTCAGCTTAAAAAAAAGGACAAAAGATCAGTTGGTATTTGGATATTTGTTTTAGCAATGAAAAATACAAGTTTTTACGAGAATCTGACTCAGTTTGTGGAAAATCTTATTTTGCCAGCCCTTGATTGACCCTCCTCTGCCCTCCTTGCCACCAATTCTGATTAAAAAAAAAAAGACAAACAAAAAAAACAAAACCACAAAGAGCAGTTTAGACAGAAAATCTAAACTCAACCTTGTTTGGGAAAACGCTCTTTAATAACAGTGAGGGTTGACATTTTTATATGCTATTTTCATAGGTCTTGACAAGTACTAGGTACTTTACAGAACCAGTGAGGCTGAGATGAGTAGTAATCCTCTAGCATTTGCACAAGCCAGCTTGGTGGGGTGTTAAGACAGAGCTTTCAGAGAGTGCAAAGGTTACACTGGTCATATCTCTATTGCTTCATAAACCACAGATCTCAGAGATGGCTAAAAACACAGTGTCTTTGCAGCCCCGTTCATTGAATCCACATCGCTTTGGGTCAGTAACTCTGAATACATAATTCATAGCAAGGGTTTCAGGCCAATTTATCTACCTGATCTCACCCACATGATGCCAGAAGGCCGCTATGGTGATGGGGTCACCCAGTATGGTATGGTCACACCTAAGCCTCGCTCATCCGCACTGCATGGAGGGACTTGCACTGCAGTAAGGTACAGTGGAGGTTCCACCTTTCTACCCCACTGTCTTACAGATTCCACCAAAGACAACAAAGTTTCCAGTCTTGTTTGAGTTTGGGCTCCCAAAGGCATCTGAGACTTTTCCAATAACAGCAGTCAACTTCCTTCATGTTGATTTTTCTGTCATTATCTAGTTTTCTTCTTGATGGCACGAAAGCAGAAATGCTCCAGGAAAGATCTGGCCAGCAAAAGGAAGAAGGTTGTGGTAGGGGACTGAGTTTGAGAAAGAGGATGTCCCACACTATATTTAGGAAAGCAAAGAAATGAGGGAAAGGAAATTAAGAGATATCACAGGAGATGTCAGTAGCGGGGTGGTGGATGGAAACTCTCCAGTATGAACATGGCTATAGGCCTTTTGCTTCTTAGAGTTTTTCACAGGAGCAAGACCTGCACAGAAAGATCTTGGTGTTGTTCAACAAGCAATTCCCTGCCTTTATATTTTAGGATGACCAGTCCTTCTTGTGTACAGAGAGATGGCTCTGCATTCAGCTTTAATGTAGCCTGTGGGGTCCTCTCTGTTCTGGAAACAGCACGTAATGACTTCTCACTCTTCATTTGCACTCGCTAATGACAAGCGCTTCCTATTTTACAGATATCAAAGCAGAGAATTTGACTTAAGATCATAAATGGAATTGGAATTTCACTCAGGGCTCAGTTTACTAAAATATTCTTAATAGAAAAAACAGAGGGATTTAAACAAGTGAAGGGAATGCATGCCAGGATGCCTGGGTTCTCGCTGTAGACCTAGACTGATTCACAGAAGGAAATTAGGCAATTTTATCATTCTCTTTCTGCCTTCTAAAAGCCTCTGCTTAATTTCACAGGAACGTGATAAGAACATATAGTTCAGGTAGATGCTAAACTGAGATTGAGTATCAGCTTTCTTGGTTTCTGCTCAGTAACCTCTACATTTGTCCCTTGGTAACTGAGATTAGAATGTGAAACATTTATATTTGTAAGAGAAAAAGAACAGAAATAGTGCTATCAAGTCTTTCATGTTTTGGGTTCATGTCACCTAGCCTAAAGTCATCTAGGCTGTGTCTAGAATAAATACAAAGAGGTCTCTTTGGACAGAAATATGGGGTGAACCGACCTCTGGAGGTGTCTATAGAAAATAGAGCCATCTTCAGATAGAGCCTATGGGGACACCTGGGGTGGCCCCTCTTTGACAGAGACGCACAAGGCCTCTGATGGAGGCACAGAAGGGAGAAGCTGTGCATAACGTCTGACAACAGGGTAGCAAAACAACCCCTCCCTTTGCTCATATGTGGTTTTTAAAGGTCATGTTGGAGAAGGAATCTTTATCACTGCAAAGATCATAAGTGCACTACTTTGCACATGATCTGCTTCTTAGGAACTGCCAGAATTCACAACTAAATCTTATACACAGCCCTTAGTTATTTTTCATATTTTTCTGGTTTCGGACTTGAGACCAGTAGGCATTAAAACTGCACGAAGTGTTTTAAGCATGGAAGGTTCTAAGTCTGTTCTGGACCTCATGTCCCATCAAGCCTGCTGTTCTCCTTTTTTTCTGTTCCCTTCACTTCTTCCTCCCCAAACTGACAGCCAACTCAACAACAACAAAAATCTATTCTTCACAGGCTAGTACTGCATGTTCACCCCCTCAGCCACCTTTCACACAAATTAGACTTAAACAGCATGACAAAACTGCGGAAATAGAGAGAAAATAATTAAGAAAGAATTAAAAAGAACACAATACATGTTCTCTTGGTAACGCGGCACTCTGGCAACGCTGCAATCCATTGGGTCGCCAAAGCATGTCCCAGGAATTCCCAAATCCCTTTGGCGGCTGGAACATAAGCCAGAGCTCTCGATGGAGGACCTTCCCAGAGCAGACCTGTAACAATGGCTTTTGCAATGTGCAACTGGTGCCACACAGCTCGATCTGAGAAACGGGACACTTGAGGATGTGAAGTGGTGGCTGACCTCAAAGGCAGACTAAGGCTCTCTTCTGTAAAGCCCTGACATTCTTTGTGCAACTTTCCCTTTGCTATTTTCTGTATTCTTTCACTATTAAGGCTGGCTCAGTTCTGTTCAAATTCTCCGTTAACTCTTTGAGTGCCTTGGTAATGTGTGACCATACACAAAGTTCTCTCACCATATACATTTATTCAGTATCGAGATTCCTACATCCAACATTCACAAACACTGACATATATCATACAACGGGAAAAAAAGCATGGGAATAGTTTTAATATAAACATATGGTGGAAGCGAAATACAATTCTTTTCTAGCATAAGCTTTTTCTTGTTGACTATGGGACAGCTATAGGTGACTAGTTTATATTAAATGTTGCACTTTTAGCTAGGTGAGGTGAACCTTGCTTGTAAAAACATTTGTTATCCTCTTTAGAGTTTACCCTTCATGACTCAGCATGCAGCAAACCAATAACGAACTTCTTCTTGTGTAATGACAATACTCTATAAAGCTAATTATACCTAGGTCAGTGATTACTAATTTACATACAGGAAGTATTCCAGAGGGCTTGTGGATTTTACAAAATTCAGTAACATTGCAGGAAAATTTGTGCCTTCTCTACAGTTTTCTAGATCTTTAGCTGGATGAGATCAGCAGAGCAGCGCTGATGGCAAGTGTGTTATATCCTTTTATCCCTTTTGATGTTTTGATGCTTATGTTGGCCTAGAAATATTGGAATTCCCACATCTACTTAAGGATAAAGATAAATGTGGAGGGCTTGTTTCAAAGTTGAACATGGAAAATCAAGCACCTGAAGTTAGGTGTGGGCATCACAGAGGCACTGGTCGGATCTTCTCAGGTGCTGCTTGCCCGCCACCCCCCTGGAAATCAAAGGGAGGATCGTCTCTTTGACCAGACATTTGAATTCTGCTTCCAGCGATCCTCAAGAGTAACCTTCCTTCTTGAGGAATCAGAGTGGGACTGGAAAAAAATTGGGTATGGGAAGATCACGTGATCCTGAAATCGATCCCTGGTATATCTTGATGTCTACCCAGCCAGATTTACAAACCTCTTCTCCTGGAGTGCTGTTGGAATCATATCCACATGCTATAGCATACGGCGCAGGGTACACATCTGTCCAGCCCTGGCTTGTACAATTCCTGGTCACATTCCCTGGAACAAAACAGAAAAGGACGATTTAAAAGAAACATTCGGCTTGCTGTTAAACAAATGTCTGCCTTTTCTTGATACAAATGCCGAAGTGCATTCCTTGTAACACTTAGAGTAAAATTCTCATACTTCTATGTTACGAAGTGCTCATATTACACGGAACACATAAATGGGAGGGACCCATTGGGTCCTAAAGTTCAGACCTCAAAACCAAGTACATTTTAATACCGAGGTATGCACAAAACATCTCTTCTAATGGTACCATAATGCCAACTGTACCCGGACCTTTGGTTGTTGGCACTGCACCATTACTGTTTGAGACCGTTATTGTCATATTGCCTTTGTTCCTGGAAAATTTTTCATCTAAGCAGAGCAATGAAGTATTTACATCTTGCACTTTGCATGCAAGAAGCCAAGACAGGGCTAGATAAAGTGCTCATTTCACATTATTCAGGTAAGCCTGGGATCTGAATGCAGCCCTCAAAACCCAGACCTTGCCTACAAGATGAGCCCTGATCAAATGTGATTCCTGGGAAATGTACTGCACTCCTGTTTGAGAACCAAACACTTCAAAATTTGGCTACGAGGAGAGAAAAAACAGATACTGACAACCTGCATTGCCTGTTTTAACATGTATACTCACAAGCAGGAAGATTTCCTGGACTTTTAAGCAGGTTGAGTGCCTAAGGCCTCCAACCAGCTAAAAAAGCCTTAATTAACATAAGGACATCTCTCTCCTTCGGCCAAAACTGACAAAACTGTGAAGTTCGCATCCCTCTCTGGTAGCCTGCACTTCCCGGCCCATGTGGGATCGTAATGGGGCTGTCTAGTGCAGAGCATTTCTCACTTTGCAAGACATCTCTGCTTCCTGGACCTCAAACCCACATCAGTTAGGGGCTGTGCAGACATGAATCAAGCAGAAGAAGCAGAGACCAACAATATGACCAGGATAGACCTTACCCTAAAAGGTTCGTAGTCTAAAAGGCCAAGACAGAAGTTTGTCAGACAGAAATAACAAAAAAGCAACACATCCAACAGCACATTGCAAATTCCCCCAGCACCCACTCTGACCCCTCACCAGTCCCTACCCTGTCCGCCTCATGCGAATCACATTGCTGTGGCATTCCTTTGGTGCCATTTATCACACAAAAGTGCCTGCCACCCCCAACAGGAAAGCTGGTACAATAGACCAGAATGAACAAACAGTAGTCAAAACTCAATTCTTAGATGAAGAATCACATCAGTGAAACTCAAGAGCTTTGCAAACGTTTCCAACAATGGGGTTCTTTGCACACAGGAATAATGAAACTTCTGCAAACAGGAGCAAATCAATTATGCAGCTGCGAGTCATGAAAATATTCAAGTGTCACCTCCAGGAATTTCTGACAATTGAGTCACCAGAATATCTTCCTATACATAGGCCTGTCTTGAATTGAAATCTCCAGCAACCTATCCCCCAGCTTAATTCACTTCCTGAATCCCTGTGACAGGTAGATTTGGACACTAAAACTTGCCCCTGTCCTTTGTCTCTACAAGGGATCTAAACTTCTGGTGCTATTGTTCATTTTAACAGCTGCTCCAAAAGTTGTTAACTGTAGCACAGTTTGGTGGATTCCTGTTCCCCAGGCTTTTTCTGCATGGTCATTGTTTGCCTTTCTTTTTACCAGAGTTCACATCAGGATCATAAGAGATCTTGTGCAAACAAATCAAGGACATGACTGTTCAGTAGTTTGTTGGGTTTTTTTTTCTTTTTTTTTTTTTTGGTGTGTGTGTGTGTGATGTAATTTCTGTTATTTCGTCTTCATTACAATGGATCCCATTATCTGAACTTTTCTGCTTCCTCTTTCCTGCTCAAGACTCCTCCTGTCTGTTTGGGGATGCCTTTAACTTTCACAGTGGTTATGGTTCTTTGCTTCTTATTCTCAGTGAACTAAGGGGTGCTTGTTTCAGCTTAATTTCCTCATATTGCTCCTATTTCTTCTTTTTAAGTGCACTTCCCCACTATTTGATTCTTTTGTAATTCTTCTCCTCGCTGCTCTCAAGAATACTTTTCAAAGTAGTATTACTGCTTTAACAGATGTGGAAGGTAAGGTAGAGGCGAGCACAATGATACAGCATCACTGAGATTAAAAAAAAAAAAAGTCCCTGATTTTAGAGAAACTTGCTTCCCAGAGAAGCATTTCTACCACCCTTTGCTGCTCATGTCACTTTTTGACACGCAATTTCACACACATGGTCAACAAACCTTTCTAATAATGCTCATGTTCTTTACGAGATGCCTGGGAGGTGTAAAAAGTACAAACTTAGAAGATAAAGATCTTACCACACCACAACTCTGGCTTAAGTGATAGATGATGTCTCCCCTCAAAGAAAACAATATTTCTAATTACTACTACTTACCAGACTACTTTCTAAACTGAAGATGAACATAAAAGTACTTGGAAAAGTGCCTCACAAGCTTAGTTCTTACTCTGAGGTTACCTAATGGACAGACAGCAAACTTTAGTCTGAAGTGTTAAACTGAGATTTTTATGTTATAGGGTCAAACCCCAGCTCTGTCACAGACCTCCAGTGAAACAGCAGCCAGTTCTTGTGCTCCCTCTGGGTCTCGGTTTCCTCACCAATAGTAGGGCTTTGATAATAAAGTCTGATCTTCTGTAAATGGGAAGGCAAAGTGTTCAAAGCGCACGGAGTTTTATATACTGTTTTCCAGAACAGTTTCCCATTAACTTGCATTTCTTACTACTTTGTGTAACACAAATTCTCCCTAGAATGACACAGTAATAAAGTACACGGAAGCCGCAAAACGTAAGTGGCAATATCAGAAAAGACAGAGCTTCTGGACTTGGAAATGGTATCTCCAGCCTTTGAAAGTTAACAAGGTTTCCAAAACTTTCCCATTTCCTATTTATTGAAGCTAAAACTTTTCAAACTGCATTCCTGGAGAATGAATGAGAAAGGAGACCAGGGGTTTATAACTCAGTAACGCATAATTAGCAGTGCACAGCAGAGGAGATTCCCAGTGAGAGCTGGAAAGCATCCCACTGCCCATAGGTTTCTCCTCCAGGCTCTCCTCTGCATTGTGGAAAAAGGAGGTTCACGTCCCTGGTGTGAACAGAGTCCCCTCGGTAGGGTCGCATTGGTTAACATCCATGAAATAATCTACCATTTGTGGGGTTTGTATTTCATTTTGATCAGAAATGTTACAACTGTTAAACTGCATCTACTCCTAAAAGCCACATCCATTTTGATGAGATGTTTTCCATTTAAAAAAAATAATTAAAAGTTTCATATGAAAAAGCCACAGCTAACTCTCATCTACGATAATAATAACCTCACAACGTGTCTTACCAGAATGCAGCTTCTGCTTCCACAGAGTCACAGAATGGTTGAGGTTGGAAAGGACCTCTGGAGGTCATCTGATCCAACCTCCCTGATCAAGCAGGGCCACCTAGAGCTGGTTGCTTGGGAGCATGTCCAGATGGCTTTTGGCTATCTTTGGAAACCTCCAAGGATGGATACTGCACAACCTCTCTGGGCAACCTTTGCCCAGGGAGGTGGTGGATTGCCCAGGGAGGTGGTGGATTCACCATCCCTGGAGGTTTTTTAAAAAAGGGTAGACGTGGTACTTGGGGATATGGTTTAGAAGTGGTTTTGTCAATTAGGTTAATGTTTGGACTCAGTGATCTTAAAGATCCCTTCCAACCTTAACGATTCTATGACTCTAACCTGCGCTAGTGCTTGGTCACCCACACAATAAAGAAGTATTTCCTTATGTTCAGATGGAGACTCCTGTGTTTCAGTTTGGCCATGGTTAGAAAATGCAAAGGCAATTAGAAAGTTAAAGAGGGTCTCATTACTTCAGAAGGGCATTTGTGAATGGGAGCCTTGTGTGTAACAGAAGTCCTCTTCTGGGTGCTGTCAGGAGGACAGAACAAAATCCCTGGTTCCCGTTTCAGGGGTGCATAATCTCTGCAGAAGCACCAGGCATATGGTCCCAGGAGGATGGGATATTGTTTATGAGATGCTGCCACTGATGCTGCAGTGATATACTGCTCTCCAGCTCATCCACAGCGACTCTGCCTGTGTCAAAGAGGAGGTAAGGCAACCAGGCTAAACTGTTTTCATTGTAGTGTAAATTAAGTGAAATGTCTCTACGGCTGCCAAAGGAGTAAATCCTGCATGTTGGGAACTATCCTGGCTCGGCAGACACACAATAACTGCTAAGGTGCACTCACTTGATTGTGTATCTGAGTCCCGAGCAAAGCACCATGGCGAGGCAATTAGAGGGATCTCAGCACCCCATCTCTTTCACTGCTGTCTTCTCTCTTGGGAGATATCAGGACAAAGGAGTTTAAAGATGAGGTTTTAAAGGCAACAAGGTGATGACCTTTTCATAAGGCTCCCGGCCAGGTAGGAGGGGATGGATGGACAAAGGGAGCAAAATAACAGTGCCGAAATGAAAGAAAAAAAAAGAAATTAGTTCTCTAGAGGTGGCAAATATAATGTGCAGAGGTAATCCTTATACAAGCTGAAGAAACTACAGCTACTGCTGGAGAACCAGGATGGGAAACTAAGCAGTCAGCTTTCCAAAAGTATGCTGTGGTATAAAAGCCATTGCTTACAGAAGGGAATTACAAGTGTACATATGAGGCTAGACATTTGGCTCATTTATATCAGTGTTTATGAGAACAAAGGCATAAAACACTATTGAAAGGCAAGGGGCAAAGCAGGAGCCCTGAATAACCAGTTTTTGGTAATTTTTACTGCAACAGTGTCTTAAAGGCTCTGCATAGCATCACTGGCCATAATTGTTTAATCAAATCTGCACATTTCTTGCTCCAGCAGGAGATATGAGCTCTGCCTCTTTGCAGATGTTTTGACCACAGAAGTGCAAATGTGTTAGTGGCTTCAGGTCAAGCCCCAGCGAGACCAGCAGGGTCTCTCCCGAGCTCAACACCAGCTGGTCTGCAGCACGCTAAATGCTACCCAACTGCAAAGTTAAGCAGACAGGATGGGCCACCCAAGTTAATGCAAACTGCTGTATATGTAATATATAGAATCATAGAATCATAGGTTGGAAGGTACCTTTAAGATTATCGAGTCCAACCGTTAACCTAACACTGCCAAAGCCACCACTAAACCATGTCCCTCAGCACCACATCTACCCATCCTTTAAATACCTCCAGGGATGGCGATTCCACCACTTCCCTGGGCAGCCTGTAACAATGCTTGATAACCCCTTCTGTGATGAAATTTTTCCTAATATCCGATCTAAACCTCCCCTGGCGTAACTCGAGGCCATTTCCTCTTGTCCTATCGCTTGTTACTTGGGAGAAGAGACCAATATATGTATGTATAATAAAGCACGGCTCTTCCTCACGCGCTACCTCTGCATGTATTCCTTGAAAATCTGCTTGCTTGTGATTAATGATCATCCACACAAAGCACGAGGAGAGATTGCACTTCCTCCGTATACTTTTGCACTTTCTAGTATCATGTCTGCTGTAGGACAGGACTTCGCCATCTGGCCCAGCAGCTGCTCCTGGTTTGAGTAAACGCTTCTTTAGAGTTCACAAAGCCCTCTCTAATTTCCTAATCCGCATGGTTTGATGGCATGCCTGTTATGAAAATGGAATTGATGGTTGTAAGCAATTAGCTGAATGCTCCCATCTTTCCTTCTGATTAGCTCATGTAGTTGTACAAAACCTGGCACATGGCTCACAACCTATCCCAAGAGGCTTTTTCTCGCTTGCAGAGTGATTCAGAAACTCTCTGCTCTGGGTAGCAAAGACATAGGGAAGGAAATCCCTCTCACTGAAAACAAGTAGGACTTGCTAAATTCTAAGAATTTTTGGTTAAGAAACCCCGCATGTTTCTTTTAACATTAAAAAAAACAGTAAGTAAAAAAAAACCCAAACAAACTCAAAACCTTTAAAATCATAACAGAAATGTCCAAGTTTTTAATTCAGTTTTTGGACATTCAGATTTTTCTAACTGTTTTAATTCAGTTTCTTCTGAGGAGAGAAGTATTCTCCCCTTCTCTTCCTCTCCCACACCACTCATCTTTTTTAGTTAGATTGACAAATAACAATTAATTGATAGTACTGAAACTGATCTCGAGACAAGGAGGACATTCTTGTCTTTATCCCCTGCATGTTTTTTTTTTTCCCCGGTTGGGTCAAGAGCTGTTGCAGCTTCCTAGGAAGCAGGGCAGGTCAAGCAGCTAAATGACTTTATGGTATTGCATCTTGCATATGCCTGTGATGATGGAAATGTCTTCTCAGCTCCCTCAAATGAAGGCTGCATATGAGCTAGTGTTCTGCACACATAACCACTGAATTTATCTTATTCCCATATTCTGAATTTTTCTTATGTCTTTCTAATAATTCTTATAGCTCTTTATACTTTTGGCTTTCACTTGTTCCTTCCAGCTCTACCACCCCTACCATTTCTTTATATGTTGTGTGAAAAGATACGCCCATATGCTTATTTTAGACCTGCTGATGGACAATTTCGTTTTGTACCCCTTCTCTCATACACCATGGAACAACTATTTCCCACCTGCTTTGCCCACAACAGTCATGACTGCATTTACCTCTAACTTACAGCCTTTCAATCCATGTTTTTCCAGATGGAAGAGCATTAATCTAGCTACTCTACTTGCCCAGTGTCTGTCCATACATTGATTCATACATTGTTCCAACGATGGTGGCCCCATTCTCCTTTGGACATGAATGTCTCACTATCACCTGATGGACCTGCTCAGCTACACCTTCCATGAGGCCTTCTGGCATTGAATTTGGTCCCTCCACTGCTCACACAAACAGCCCAGAGGGTTGACTCCCAGTCTTCTTCCTCTGCCTCCAGGATCCTCATAGCCCTATACAAGGGGTCTAACTCTGCTCTGTAGTGAATATCTACGTCTATCACTGGTCCTTGAGAAAACAGACAGGTGTTCTTCTACAGCAGAACACTGCATACACAATTCATTAATTGGGATAGACTTTCTGGAAGAGGAACAAACACATGCAAAATTTCTAATTCCCTTTCCTGATTTATAAAAGTATTTGGGAATGATGCGGAAAAGATTATGATTCAAAATGGCTTTGCAGATTGGGTTATACCAACCAGTGAAGGGTCTAGTAGAGGAATGACATGAATTATTCATGGTGTAGAGGAAGAGAAGTGAGGAGTTAGTGGAACCAAGATAAAACCAGGACATTTTCTTTATAAAAGGTGTTTGATCTAGGTAGGAGTTAAACACTGAATGGGTGAACTGAATAAATGCAGAGAGATAACTGTATTCCAAGCAATTTGTTGCCTAAGTCTAGCTCTCATAAGGTTTTTCTCTTTCTTAATTTCTTTTTGCCTCTCATCTGTTTCAAAACACACTTCAGACTCAGAAATATGTCTGCAAGTTTGTGTCATAGGTGAGGTTTTAGCTCTTTGATCTTAGTGGAAGAAAACCTCTTATTGGCTTTTAACGGGAGCCTGAATTCATACAAGGAGATATAAGGTCAGTCATTTCTAAGGGGTGTTCGCTTTTGTCTCCCTCTTGCTTCTCTAGCCCTTTCCTCTAATAGCTTCTAAAGGAGAGGGGAAGGTCTGCTCTGAGTAGCAATCTGTCCTGCTTCTCTGTCATCATATTCCATGGTCAGAAATCGATTTTTTCAAGCAGAAGCTATTAAAGCAATAGCGGTTCTTATCATTTACTTTTCTTGAGATGCTGCTGAGCCCACAGGAACATCTCTAGTTCCATTTTTATTATTGATCTGTCCTACTGTTACGGGGAAACACCTGAGACTTTCAGACATGTATAGCTTGTGCTAAACTGGGTGCTGAAGTGGTTAGATCTGGCAGAAAGTTGTGGGGTAAGTCATGACAAGATATTTTCCAAACTTGCTTTATCTGCCTCAGTCATGATCTCACAAGATCATTCCTTCACTGCAATTTCTGCTTAGTGTTTCATGCTATTTCATATTTTCAGTATTTCATAATTTCGTGCCATAGTACAACCTGTGGCACGGTGTCAGCATGTCACACAACAGACACAGCCTTCAGTTTCTTCATTTATTCTTTTTCATATCACTTGGCCTGTAGTTATTATCACCACATCTCTGGTGCCCTGAAGCTTACTGCACCCTCGGTTTCGGGAAATCCTCCATTTTCCCTTCTCTTCCTTTCCCCTTCCTGCACATCACATTTCTAAGTGTGACGATCTCAACCCTTAATAAATACAGATAATTCCTCCCTTCTTAACATCACATGTTCCCCTTAATCAGGCACCTTTTGTAAACTCTGTTTGTTTTCTCACACTGAAAGCAGAGCTGTCAAACTCTAGGACAAATTTCTCAACAGAGCTTTTGATATTGCAATCATAGTATACTAGGAAATACTTACAAGAAAAAGATGCACATTTCTGGGCAGGTGGAGGTATAGCAACTCCACAAGCCATGGGCTGGCAGTGGGCTTTCAACCTGAGGACCTCAACACAGTGTTCGCTGCTCTCACTGGACATACGTGACTTGGGGTGCCCCGCAGTGTGGTGGGGAGGTTCAGCTATCGCTTACAAAAACCTCTCAGCACCAATCCTTCAGAGCAGCAGGGCAAATGCACCATGACACCTCAGTCGCGATCAAATCTCAAAGGTCTAAAGCAAAACCAAGCTGTAAATGAGCCATATATCCAGAAATCCACCTGTGTCTTCAGTCAATTACACCCATGCACATTGCCGCAGCCAGCTAACAGGAAAGGTGCACTCTTAAATGCTTATGTAAAATCAACACTGAATTGTGGAAATGGGATGAACTAGCACTGGTTTCTGCCTTGGACCTTCTGTCATCCAAGAGTAATGAGGAAAAATGAACATTGAACAGGGCCGGAGCCTGCCCTGATGGGCACAGGGAGGAGGAGCGTTGGTTGACTTCTCCCCTTTTCTCTGACTTCAGGGTGAGCTGTGCAAATAATTGGCACAGTTTCACATAAATGAGAAGTTTCCTGGAAATTCTGCCTTTGTGATAAGAAGGCACATCTGCAGTGACCACCCAAGCAGGCTGAGGGTCCTCAGTGAACAAACCTCCATAGCAGATGTGCTTGACTGCTTGTTTCCTTTTAAATGAGCATTGTAGTAAATAAATAGTGGGTCTGGTTAATTTTGGGGTTCTTGATGGTAGTGATAATGCCTTCTGCTTATCTGCTGCCATCTGCTCATCCCTCTCCTCATTTTATTTTGTTTTTGTTCCAGTTTCAAAAGCAATATAGAAAAAGGGAGAAAAGAAATTGAGGGAAAGAACGCTGGGTCAAGAGAGAGAGATTAAGATGTTTTTTGAGCAAATAAGAATAATTTTTTGGAGGGTGCAAAATGAATGTGACTCTTCATTTTTGTTTATTTTTGTCTACTCATTATAGAGCTCTTTTGCATTAGAAAAAGTTGGGATTTCTCTCACCTAAGTTTTGGCATGGAAATGTAGGGAGTCTAGTCTAAAGTAGACTATCAGGTTCCCTTTAGAGGCCATATCAGACAAACAAAGGTCATCTCATCCCTTCCTAAGAAATGTCATGGGATGACCCATGTCCTGAAAGTGCTGGAGGGAGAAATTAGACGAAGAGTTTAGATTAGATGCTTAATGTTAGGTGTCCATGGTTCAGTGGAAGGAATTTCATCCATATGTTTATCCAATCAAAAAGAAAGGCAGAGAATACCAGCTCCTTGAGCCCCTATCCATGTCCTACTTACAAATTTCATTTGACTACCCCAGGACACAGCTATACTCTGCTCCAAGGCTCACTCTGAGCCAACAGGGACTCAAGTGTGCTTGGAGGGCTCCATACAGAGCAAGTGAGGACCCTGCAAGCTTGCAGGTGGCATCAGTGGAGCTACCTGCAGTAGTCTATTTAACTGCTTCCTTCAGTGGGGGCTTCATTCTCCTGTTATTTCATAGGGAGCTCTTCCTTTTGCTCTGTGCAGTTGTGTAGAGTCATGTGTGTGTGCCAGAACTGGAAGGGGTGGGGAGCTGGGTATTGCTTCAGTCCGAACCATTAGGACCTGGGTATTAAGAGTAAATGACATACATCCAATGGATTGGATGTATGAATCTTGAACATAGGAAGTTCCATCTTAACATGAGGAGGAACTTCTTTACTTTGAGGGTGGTGGAGCACTGGAACAGGCTGCCCAGAGAGGTTGTGGAGTCTCCCACTCTGGAGACATTCAAAACCCGCCTGGACGCTGTCCTGTGCAACCTGTTGTAGGTGACCCTGCTCTGGCGGGGGGGTTGGACTAGATGATCTCCAGAGGTCCCTTCCAACCCTGACTATTCTGTGATTCTGTGATTTGACTCGATTGCCTCTGTCCTAATGAAGTTAGATCACAGAATCACACAGAATCTCCTAGATTGGAAAAGACCTGTAACATCATCTAGTCCAATCATTGACCTAACACTGACAAGTCCACCACTAAAGCATGTCTAGATAATGCTACAAAGGATTAGTCAATGCCATTCAAAGTGAAGGTATGGAGAGAGGGTGTCATCTCCAAATCTTTCTATTGATGAATCAGGAAAAAAAATGAGATGACAGAATCGGACCTTTGCTGTCCATCATACTGAATTTGCCAAATGGCCATCAGTCAGAAGCCAGGCATGATACGAACCATGTTTTGTGTATAAGCACTGACAAGAACTGAGATGTACATAGGATCAGATGGTAGCTAAAATAACTTTGGGCATTATATCAAAAAAGAGAATAACAAATGACAACAAAAAAAGCTCTTGATTTATATTTGTTGAATTGAAATGTACCACAGAGAAAAAGATAAGTTTGAAATTCAAATGAAAAAGCTGACAAAGTGTATGAACGTGCAAGTTCAAAATGATAAGAGGATGTAAAACAAATAAATAAATAAAAAGACGTAATCATCTTTCTCATGCAGCTTAGAACTCTTAGATCCCAATCACCATGTAGAAGATGAAAAGCTTGCTTTTTTTTTTCACGAATCCATGCTGATATATACCCGTGTCATTCAAAATTCCCATTTCAGAGGAAAGACTGCAAACTTAAACACTTAGTGTTGCTCTGGACAAAAACGTACCTTAGAGGTGACATGCAATACAACCGCCAACGTTTGTAACTGGTGTTAGCCACAGGAGTCTGGTTATATGACTCTCATCCCCCCCTAGTTCTTGCCTGAAGAACCACATGAAACCTTCTGAATGAGCACCAGGGAAACCAGCCTAACAAACTGTGAGTGCACCTAAAAGCTGTCAACAATAAGCACAGACACATTCATGCTTGTTCTAAGACTCCAGGTAGCCAGTAAATGCATCACTTCCATGGAGATTCAAAGCCAGACATAAACGTGGAGGATCTGCTTCTCAGCATGTAGGATTTGGGACTCCTACATGGGACAAAGAGCAGCAGCTTGAAGCCAGGAAATGTCCTGAGCCAGATGGACAGCATTCTCAGCAATGACATTCAAAGGAGGGGAGATAATTTTGCTCACACAAGTCAGGATTCACCTGAGACCAATACTTACAGTCTTGGCTTGCCTTTATGCACAAATCATATCTGACTATTCAGTGAACAGGTGCAGAACTGAGTCCCTCACCCTCAGTGAGTGACGCGGTCCAGTCTTTTGCCCTCTCTGTATCTTTGGCTCACTGCATATGAAATTCTGTGGGTCCATCAGAAGAACACAAAGCAGCAGCCCTGGAGATGTCCTGGATCCTTAACATCATCTAATCACTTTAAAAGCTCATCCAAGCTATCTCCAAAGTTAGTCTTAAATTCCCAGATAAATCCCCACTGGAACCTTCCTCCAGTTTCTACTGTGATTCTATTCATGGCAGTTTGCATATTCTGCTTTTGTTGGATTTTGGTTTAAACTGCTCTTTCCCTTCCTTGACTTCACTCATGCAATGGGGACTTTCACGTCTTGTTTTTGTAAATGACGCAAGTGTCACTAAGTGTCACATTCTTTGAGTCTCTTCCAGTATGACGGGCTTTTTGTTTACCAGAATATCTATCTTCCACAGCCTCAGTTTGTCATTTGGATACAACAGGGGGAGACTAAAAAGCAGTGGCAGCATTTTTGGAAACCACTGTGGGATGAGGAAAATCATCCCCAACCCTTTTGTACTCTGGAGGAACGAGAGTAGCCTTGAAGAAGTCACCCTACTCCAGTGGCTCACAGTTTATCTCAGGAGCCTTCCAAGTACCCTGGTCCAAGGACTGAGGAATGATGACGTCCAGTATTCAAGAAGACATGAGGAAATTTAACAAATGCTTCAGGTGGTCAGTCAAAGTAGTATTTTCCTAATCTGTGATCTACAATACATTGGGCAAATTTCCATTATCAGTTTCCTGACTGCTTCCCTGCATTATCTCTTTTTCTTTATTTGTGCATGAATGTCACAATAGTTCTCTGAGAATTTCTGTTGTCTCCTTGTGATATGGTTTTAGAATTTCAATCTATTGGAGCAGGTTATATCTAAATGCAATGAGAGGATGGCAGTGTATTTCTAACACCAGGAAAGAGTTGCTGTCTGGTGCAAAAATGATGAAGATGAACAAAACAAGTAAGGGGCTGAAGACGTTATGTATCGGAGAATGGGGTGAAATCAGGAACTCATGGAAGAGGGGAGGGAAAATAAAGCTGAAGCTGCAGTGATATCTGATAACAGCGCTGGTATTGTTTCAATGCACTTGACCAACATCACAGAATCACAGAATCGTCAGGGTTGGAAGGGACCTCTGGAGATCATCTAGTCCAACCCCCCCGCCAGAGCAGGGTCACCTACAACAGGTTGCACAGGACAGCGTCCAGGCAGGTTTTGAATGTCTCCAGAGTGGGAGACTCCACAACCTCTCTGGGCAGCCTGTTCCAGTGCTCCACCACCCTCAAAGTAAAGAAGTTCCTCCTCATGTTAAGATGGAACTTCCTATGTTCAATTTTGTGCCCATTACCCCTTGTCCTATCAATGGGCACCACTGAAAAAAGACTGCTCCCATCCCCCTGGCATCCAATTCATTTTGAGTTGAATGATGCAAAAGCACATATGTTGGCGTGCTTAGCTCCACACAGGGAAGCTGCCATGCCTGGGGGACTCTAAAAGTGGCACTACCCGCCTGCAGAAAGGCAGGATCCAGACAACCCTGTTCTAGATGGCTTGGAAATACCAGAATGAATTATGAATTGCCGTTCTTGCAGTAAGTAGGCCCATTAAGCACAAGGAAGGGAAGTGGAGCAGGAAAGAGAAGTAAAACGCGTTCATGAGGAAGTGGAAAGGAGAGCAGAAGTAAATTTAGAGCACCAGAGGAAAAAAGGGGTTTGGCAACCCTGAAACCCAGAAGGATCTCACCCTTGTTGAATGGGATTCCAGAACTTGGTTATTCCCATCCCCGTCCCGTTAAGTCAATTAATCTCATAGCTGAAGCTTAAAACCTGTCAGTGCTAATTTTTACTGTTTAACTTATGCACGATGAACAACTTGCTTTTGGAAAAACTGTGGGAAACAAATACCTATTACAAATGTCATCTTCTATGTATTGAAAGAAAGCTGGAGCGCTCTGGTCAAGGGATAGCAAATAATGCACTTTAATAATGAAAGGTGCCAAAAATATTTTCATCCATCTCCTTCACATGGTACTGATGAATTCCATGAAATAATGACAATCTTCTGAATTTGTGAATGGCATAAAAATTTAATGTCAAATGACATCAGGACTACACTAGGCATTTCAAGGTTTCTAAATGCCACAAGTTATTTTATCCTTTATTTACCATGAGATAGGATATTAGTCATTTGAAGAGCATATTCTCCATTAGGCAGGAAAAATCACATTAACACTTTGTTTCTCAGTGTTTCACCCTTTTCCTGCTATAAATATAAAAAAGATTTTCTCTTGCTCACAACTTTGGTATAAGCTTTTATGTTCCTGCAAACGGATCAAAGAGTAAGACATAAACATTAGCCAGATGATTGATTTCCTTGAAAGCTATTCAATGATACTTGCTACTACAAAGGAAGAACCACTTCACAAACTTTATGTCATTAATTTTGCAACAAATCCTATAAAACAAGAGGCAATCTTACCTTCCCTTTATTTAAGACCATATCTGCTTTCCACATTTGTATATGTCTGTACAAAGTGCATAGCTCAAAGAAAATCAAAGCTGTTGTTTCTGCTTTGGGAATGGCATCAGTTTCTCTCTTTACAGAAGGAGACGCTGGCATGTATGCTCTGCAAAGGTGGGATTCACCCATATTTTAGTACATTCACATCTGCCAGAGCCACTCTACAATCACTTGGTTGTAAATGGAAATATGTGTTTTATCGATGTTATTCAAATTATCTTGAAACAAGTTTAAAAGTCAGCTGAACTGCCCCTCTAAAGAGTCTATTTCTGTAGTCTATGAGACCCCACCTGGAGTACTGTGTCCAGCTGTGGAGCCCCCAACATAGGAAAGACATGGACCTGTTGTAGTGGGTCCAGAGGAGGTCCAGGATGATGATCAGAGGGCTGGAGCACCTCCCCTTTGAGGACAGGCTGAGAGTGTTGGGGTTGTTCAGCCTGGAGAAGAGAAGGCTCCGGGGAGACCTTATAGTGGCCTTCCAGTACCTAAAGGGGCTACAGGAGAGCTGGGGAAGGACTTTTTACAAGGGCATGTAGTGATAGGATGAGGGGGAAGGGCTTCAAACTGCAAGAGGGGAGATTTAGATTAGATATGAGGAAGAAATTTTTCACTGTAAGGATGGGGAGACAGTGGCCCAAGTTGCCCAGAGGAGCTGTGGCTGCCCCATCCCTGGAGGTGTTCAAGGCCAGGCTGGATGGAGCTTTGAGCAACCTGGGCTGGTGGGAGGTGTCCCTGCCCATGGCAGGGAGGATGGAACTAGATGGTCTTCAAGGTCCCTTCTAACCTGAACCATTCTATGATTCTATGATTTCTCAACACTGACTGCAAAACAAGATCAGAGATAGGTTTACATGATATGGATGTTGTTCGGGGTTAGAAATCAGTTCCATAAATATAGGTATCTTAGCACCAGTTGAGGCATCCTCATGGATTTCTCAGACCCCCCAGAGTGCCATCTCAAATGGCACCAGATGCTTGTTTAGGAACCTGAATGGAGCCCTCAGTGTCTACAGTGCAGGTGTCTACCTGTGAGCTTAATGTCTGCACTTCTACTACACTCAACAGAAAATTTATCAATACAGCATATGACATCTAAAAAGCCGTTCAGGTTCCTATGATACAGTTGCCTGTTGACTGCACTGTCTAGATTACTGTTGATATTAACGGGGTCCCAGACACCTATCTCATACAGACACATCTGCATTAGAAACAGCAGAAAACAAGAGTGCTGTATCTGCTTTCTCTCACAAAGCAACTCACTCTGTGCTTTACTGTACTAAATGGGGAGAAGTAGGTATTTTCATGGTGCTGCTCATCTGATCTCTTTAAGTGATTAATCTATGACGAGCTGAATCATGCCCTAGCCACCACTGACCAAACCAGCCAGCTCTCCAGTGACTGGAAACCCTGGATGACAGTCTGATGCAGAAAACTACATTTAACCAGCGGAAACTCATGCAAAGCAATGTGAAATCGCCCTAGAAGGCTGCTGACATTGCCAGCTGCAAGGCTAGATGACATTTGCTGAGCTCACTGCTCACAGAACACCACAGACACCAGGAGCCATGCTACAAAATGGGCATGCTGGGAAGGGTCATGGGTTGGCTTGTGTTTGAGGCTCTTTCTTAGCCTGGCACATTGAAGTAAGTGCATAGAGAGCCCAAGTGATGCCCTGACTGCTCTCGGTGGAGTCTGGACTTCTTCCAGAATAGGTTTTTTGAGACACCCTGAGACATCCCATGACACATGAACTATGATTCTGGAGACCACCTGAGATGTCACAGGACACCTAAGAGAGCAGTAGCTGCCCCTGCGTGGGGGGCATAGTCTATCCTAGAGCACAATTAAAGGCATCCCACTTTCATTAGCTTAAGTTCAACACAGCCACAACGACAGAGAGAGATATATATGTGTGAACATATATATACACACAATATTATATATATACATTATACTTTTGTCATTGCTGTGCACTGGTGGGATGAAGTATTAGAAAAACTTCTCAGAGAGTTTATTTTCTTCCTGTTGAACTAACTCTGCTGGGTCTCTAAAACCCAGTGAGGGAATGTTGTACTCAGGAGAGGAGAAGGCACAAAGCATCAACAGCAGGCAATTATTCCACATGGCTGGACCAATGCGCAGAGGTTTCGTCCTGCAAGATGCGATATTACAGCAGCTTCTGCCTGCTTTCCCTGGGTATTGATGCAGCACAGATGAACTACTGGGAAGTTTTGGGAACAGGGACATTACGGTGCTAGGATGGGACTCTGGGGATTTTGAATTTCCCTTCTGGGTCTGCAAAGACTTTTGGTGGGGCCTTGGGCAAGTCATGTAATCAGCATGTGCTGGTTAATCAGTGTGGTGTCCTGGTCTGTTAAACAGGGACGATACTGTATCCTCACTCCCATTCATTACCTATCATATGTGTTTGGACTGTAAAGCTGTAAAAGTGCAGACTTATCAGCTTGGTGCATAATCTCCAGTGCAAAAGAGCTTAATTCTCTGTGGAGGTCTACAGGGCTACTATAATAAAAATAGTAAATAATGACTATGAACTACCGGAAGACAAAGAGTCCTGTTGCTGCACGGCCCCTGAGACCTGAGTTTTAAATTAAAGCTTCCCAGAACATGCCGAACGGCGAGTTAAGGCACTTTCTCCATTAACCTTCCCTGCCCATTATTTGTCAGGTTAATTTCTTGGCCTGTGGCCAAATTTGTCATTTCAGCAGAAAAATACTTTATTGCTTACAGTTTCAGCTTGTTTATTTTATGTCAGAGACTTAATTAATAACAGTGCTTAACTGTTCATTTTGTACAACAAACATACTATTACATGAGTTGACTCAATTTTCACTGCACGATGTGCATATTGTTGGATGGCACCAGGAGCCATTTTTGCATCCCTACGATCCAGAGTAGTACGTGGTGTTGCAAGAAGGATAGGGGAGGGTGCTCTAATGGTTTGGACATTCACGTATGGCTTGGAAACTTCTTTTACCTTGTGCAAAGGGCTTGTTTCTCCCTCTGATTATACCAAGAAGCTTCCCCTGTGATGTGATGTGAAACCCCACAGGCAGTGAAGCCACAAAACCATTTCACTGAGATGAGCTGTCTGGTTTTGCTTACCGAGAAAAGCGGTGAGGAATCTGAAGTACTTTGGGCACGGCCGTACCACAACTTCTCCCACCTCGGCTTCAGGCCAGCACGTGATGTTGTCCCATTGCCTTCTGCACCCTGGGGAAAAGAGAAAAGCAGATGGTAGAACAAGCATGAGTGGTATCTGCTGGAGGGAGCAGAGGAACCGGGGCAGAGCAGAGCAGCTGTGCAAAGGCGTGTGGAACCTACCACCTCAGTGCAGGCACCTTTTGGAATGAAAGGCATGGAAATATTTTCTTTAAACATGTAGCTTTCAGCTTTCCCAGCCCCTGAAATTCAGCACTGGTGGTGTCTGTAATTTTCCAGAAATCAGCACAGAAAGAGCAGCAGATCGATCCAAGAACCAGGCAAATCAGAGTTAATAGAGAACAGTGCCCTTTTTGAGATGAAAAAGGCAAGAATGCCTAATTAAATATCTCTCTTCCTTGCCCTTATCTCTCTCCCTGTTGCATTAAAACACCTGGTCTGAACATGTGAGACATGCTCCCCTCCCTTCTCTGCTTCCCCCAAACTTCTGTCACCAGCTTTCTCTTCCCCTTGAAATGAGATGATTGTGAAGGGGATGTGCTCAGCAGGAAGGGGACACCGATGACAATCAAGGGATCAGGAGACAAATCCTTTCTCAAGGAGCAGTTTTGCTCCTTAAAAAGGGAGCAGGCACAAAACACTCCTGGAGGCTGAGGAGGGACAGTGCTGTCTCCAGGAGATGCTCTCTATGGGAGGGTGGTGCAATGTGGTACGCTCCTAGCAATTCAAGCTAGGAATGAAGGTATAACCAACTTCAGGGAGAAAACTTAGGATTTTGTTAAAATTAAGCATTTCTGAAGATTTATTTTTAATAGAACAAAAACTTTCTGAGAGAAACAATCATCAGGTATGTTCCTACAGAGTTATAATATGTGGTTCTGATTTTGTCCTTTTATTTCTGCTTTCTCAAAAGATATCGCATACATGCTGCACTGTTGAATAATGTAACAGCACTGATGCCAAAAGGAGTTGGCAGACCTGAATTAAAAAAATTCTGATGTGTTTTTGCCTCAACATGCTACATATATTACAGTTCTTACTAGAATTTTGAAAACAATTTTTTTCCCCCTTTAGATTTCCAACAGACAGGCACTTCAGTTGCTGCCTGGGTTAGATAGATGGGTTGTCAACAGACCTCACTTTTTTATAGCACCTCTGCTCTCGATTATTTGTCACGCCCCATTAGATTGCAACACTTCCCCAAATGTGACTAATGTGTTGCTGTTAAGGTCAACAGCCTAACAAGAGAAACTAGAATATGAAGAAGAAAGCTTTGAGAAAATACTCTTCACATGCAAGTAAAGGGAACTATGAAAACCACTGTCAAGCTGCATTTCTCAGTAATTATATCCCGATCTGAAATTCTTCCTTTAAATCACCTTTTACTACTTGGGCTAAGAAAAAGGCTGGTGTCATCATCAGTCTGTGGCAGCACGCTGTCTCAGATCAATAAAAAGAGCACACAAAAATGCTTTGAAGATGAAAAACAAAACCCTCAGCTCTCTTTCAAAGTTATTTTACAGGTTTTTCCTTCCTTCTTTCATGAGCAAACAGAACTTTTCAAATGAAGTCCTGAGGTGAGTTTATTGGAGCCTGAGAAAAAACGAATCACTGACGGTATCTTCTTCGTGCATACTCTTCTGTAGCGTTCATTAAAATTCCGTTTTCAGGTTTCTAATATGAGGTGCACAGCTCAGTTTCCACAGTGTTATACTTATCTGCTGCCTAACACCCAGCAGCTCCAAAGGTATTAAGATATTAGATATTCTGCCCATGGAAAATAGATGATTTCATGACAGGATCTTTCATGTTCTACAATCTTTACTTCCAGCAACCTCAATAAATTACAGTGCACCCATTACCTCAGGACAGCTTATAATGCAAAATAAAATACCAGGTGATAGTATCAGATGGCTTTTTAAATGTCCTGAATTATGCACTTTAAGATTTTTTGTGATCTGTATCTTTCCCTGGGTTAGAATTTTCCACCACCACCTGTGATGCATGAAAAAAACTTTTAGGGGTTCACTTTTGTAACAAAAACTCTTTCTGATGAAAATAAAGACACACACGACTGGCCTTGAAAAACACACAAAGTGGATCTTTAAACATTATTGCCTCTGTGAAGACCTCTCATATCAGCTGATGAGCTCTTCCAACATCATCCTTCCCTACTGCTCCCCCTTGACATGCTGACACTATTTTTGCAGCTGCTGGAAGGGTCCAGGTTTTAAAGGTGGGATTCATACCCCTAAATTTAGGTATCTAAAAGTCAGACATGTAAACCTGAAGAAGCTAATGGAAACCAGAGCCCTGGCTGGCACTTCACGTCACCGTGGGATGGTTATCTAAAATTCAGCAAATGAATCATTCTTTGGAGGTGTTGTCTTCTCTCCAATGACTAGAAGAGGGCCTGCCTGAGTAACTCGAGTTTAATGAACTGGAACAATACAAAGATTGATACCTGCAAGATGCTTTGCACTTGTAGCTTGTTGCTCGCCCTGTAATCAGCTCATTGCAATATCAGGCAAAAGTTTGTGTCCATCCAAACCAGGACAGAGACAGCTTTAATCAAATACCCTTCCAGAAAATGGTTTTCTTTCTCCAAAACTGATAGACCTCACTCTGGCAAACTGCTGGAATCAGGGGGTTGGCTGGCAATATTCAGTCACAGAATCATGGAATTGTTTTGATTGGAGGAGACCTTGAAGATCAAGTCCAACCGTTAACCTAACACTGCCATGATACCACTAAACCATGTCCCTCAGCACCACGTCTACCCATCTTTTAAATACCTCCAGGGACGGTGAATCAGCCACTTCCCTGGGCAGCCTGTTCCAATGCTTGATAACCCTTTCAGTGACGCAATTTTTCCTAATATCCAATCTAAACCTCCCCTGGTGCAACTTGAGGCTGTTTCCTCTTATCCTGTCACCTGTTACTTGTCAGAAGAGACCGACCCCCACCTTGCTACACCCTCCTTTCAGATAGTTGCAGAGAGCGATAAGGTCTCCCCTCAGCCTCCTTTTCTCCAGGCTGAACAGCCCCAGTTCCCTCAGCCGCTCCTCATAAGACTTGTCCCCCAGACCCCTCACCAGCTTCGCTGCCCTTCTCTGGACACACTCCAGCCCCTCAATGTCTTTCTTGTTGTGAGTGGCCCAAAACTGAACACGGTACTTGAGGTGGGACTTCGAGTCACATCACCATGACAGACCAGTACCTGAGTAAACTATTTGAGGGCAAAGGAAAATCCCTGTCATCCCTGTGAAAAGGGAAATCCCTGGAAAAAGGGAAATCCCTGTCATCCCTGTGGCACCACTTGGCCTTCATGAATGCAATAAAGAGAACATTTTTACCTGATCTGATCATGTTTGGTGATTGCTAAGTGCTTCTCCATTAATTAATTATAAATGTTGTCTTGTGCCTTGCACTCATTATCTGCAGGGAGGATACAAAGGTATTTATTAAGCCCTACCCAAGGCTGCAGGTAGAAATGAGCCATGAATACACTTACCGTTCAGCTCCATTTCAATCCAAAGAACTCCTCTGCTCATTTGCTTGTTACTGAAAGCCAAGGAACACTCACTGCCAAGGGCTGCATTTACCATGTCCCTGGGTAATCAGGTACACTCTTGAAACTCGCATCATTATAAACATATAGATAAGAGAGTTTTTTCCGTTTCAACTATTTTAACTGTGACTTCCAGACACTCAGCTTTGTCCTGCTGTTGCCTGGTAGATCATGAAGTGCTCTCTGGAGCCAAATACCTTCTTCTGAAGGGCTGTGGGGAGAAATCCTTCACAACTCTAACAAAGCCGCCTTTTAACTTTGCTTCTGATAAGCAGGTCATTGCACTGTAAGGCATGCAATTAGTGTAATTACTAGCAGCCACCTCTTTCCCCCTTGAAGAGGGCTTGCTCAAGGAGGAGCATCAATGAATGGGCTGAATGCTGTTGGCCACATGCTGGGGCTCAGATCTTTACATCCAACAGCTCAGCCTCCCTCTTTGCAAGCCAAGGGCCCCAAGTGCAAGCCAAGGGCTGCACCAGCCTCAGCTGAGCTTTGCAGAGCCCTCCTCTGAGAGGTTCTAACTCAGAAGAAGTGGCTGAAGACCACTGACACAGTCCTGGCTTCAGTGGGTTAGGAAACCCCACCACAGCTGCAGAAGGTGGTAACATTTTCCACTGTCTCTGCTAAATGTGAATCAAAGCTCAGGCCTTCATTTCCTCTCCCTTTAAATCGTTAATAAACAGAAAACAGGTCAATTGTCACGAGGCACAGGTATACAGTGGTTTGCAGAACCGGCAGACTAGAGTGCAAAAAAACATTTATTTGAGTCATATCTACACTTACAGCGAGTTTATGGTCAAAGCTTATCGAGGAAGCAGCAGAGAATAACTCTCCTTCATGAATAAACATGAATTCCAGAGCTCTGGCACGGCTTTGAGATGTAACGAGGTTTGGCTGAGAAAAGAAATGAATGGCAGCAGGCTGGTGCCAGGCACTCTCTTAACCCAGGTGAACTCCCAGTTCAGAAAACAAACCTTAAAGGACATCTCCCATTCGCACCAAATTCTCCCTAATGAAAGGGGTCACACCTGGTCTCTTCTGAAGCACATTCACATATAAAATTTTTGCTCTTTGAATCCATGTTCAGATGCAGAGATGTCCGTTTGATGCCTGGGCTATCTTGGGATCTCTGCATGCCTCTCACTACCCACAGGTAGATAACAGCAAGGCAAAGGCACAGCATGATTAAGCCAGGCTGACATACCACTGAGTACCATCAACAGGGTTGTGTGCTTGCAATGGAAACTCATTTTCACTCCAATTTGACAGCAGGAAGCAGTTTCCAATCTCTCTGGAGCTAGGGCTGTACACAGCTACTGGGTGACATTTATTCTCCCACTGACAAGTTCATGCAGAAGCGCAGCCTAGGTGCTCACCCATCATTTGCCCAGTTTGGTCTCATTACAGCCAATTAGCATTGCATCAACCTTCTCGTCCTAGTTGAGCACTAAGCTTTTGCCTGACTAAAGAAGACAGTCCCCAAAAGATGGTCCCTGTGACAATCTACTAACTCGGATCCATGAGAGGCAGCTCGAATTCAGTTGCAGTAGAGGCTAGGAAAATCTATCGGGAGTCTTGGATTACTGCTATTGCCCCAGACCCCAATGAGCAGAGACTTCCTGAATCAGGGACAATCTTCTATTTTACTTTTCAAGGCTTTATGTAACAATAAAAAATACCTTAGATGATAGATTCTTTTTCTTCCATAAATCTTTTCAATTAAATGCAATTTGATTTTGCTTCTGAACTTGTGGAAATTTTTAAAATTCACAACCTCCTGGGCCAAGGAGTTGCACAGTTTAAGCGTCCACTGAAAGAAAAAAATACATCCTTTTCTGAATTCACTTTCAACCTGCTCATTGCTTTCATTAGGAATTGCCTAGTTCTTTTACAAAGACAGAAATATTCATACCCTAGCCACAATATGCCTTTCCCTGGGGAGAAGAAACATAAAGTCCTCTTTCATATCCCTCCTCAGGCATCTCTTTTTCAAGTGTCCTAGCCTATTTAGTTGCTTCTCGCATGGAAGCAGTTTCTTATCATTTCTCCTTTGTACCTTTTGTGCTTTTAATTCTACCCCACCCTACCCTGCCCTGGACTTGCAGAACAGGGTTTTACCTTATTTTTCTGTGACAGATTGGGTTTGACTGGGGCTAGCTTGGCTCCAAGGTTTCACTAAATGAATCCTCCCACCTTTCCCTGTAAAATTCAACCCTTTCCCTCTGTATTCACTGCCGTGCTCTCCTCCCCCAAGCCCCACTCAAGCATCCTGTGGGCATCTCTCCTCCCCCAGCTCCATCTCATCACCTTTTTATTTTTATCAACAGTGACAGTCTGCTCTGAAGCAAACCCATTCCCTCAGTGCTGCCCTTTCAACTTGCCATGGCTTTGCATTTAATTTGGATATTTTTTGCCTCTCGTGCTGCCTACTATCACTCCAGCACTGCAGGCAGGATGTGACAGAGAAACCGCTTAACTGAAGGAAATCCACAATCCTGCCAGGGCATTCAAAACCCCGACGCCGTAGCATTTCCTTCCCACCACTGACATGGCCTTCGTGGCGCACTGATGCTCCTTTATTCTTCCCACAGTGAGGGATTTGCAGTCCCAGTTCATGCAGAAAATGGACTTGGGCAATCACAGAAAGCAAAAAAGGATCCACAGATTGAAGGTAAGCGAAGAGTTTACCTTGGACTTTGCCTCAATAAATGTCGCAAGACAGAGATACTGATTTTATTTTTCCCACTCTGTGTACAAGCTGGAGAGTAACAAGAACACCGTTACTTGCTATAAAAACTGGTTTGCACTTCTGCAGTGAATTCCAGCAGAAGCTGTCCGAGCACTCAACAGGAAATGTTAAAAGACATCTTTCTTCCTAAATGTTTGCAGAAATTTGACTCAAAGACATATGAAGGAAACCTCACCTTAAGCCCCCAGACTGAGTCATTCTAAACAGCATGAAAGAAATCACCAGAGACTATTTCTGGAGGATTATTTTTAAGCACAAAAATCCTATGAGTTTTTCCTTCATCAACATCTACTAGGAAACAAGTTAAAAAAAAGAAAGTTTCTAATCTTTCAGCCTTTCTTTAACCAATAAACTAAATAAACACTTAATGTTTTTCATCCCTCCAGATCACTCCTTTTATAAATCAAATTTGTGAGCTGAGCCCTTCTGCCTAATTCCAGAACATGTAAACTGAAAGAAAAGATCCAAGATTTAAGACAAGGATTTATAAAGTAGGTTGCCAAAAACATAATTTATCTCCTCACCAGCATCTAAACAAGAAAGAGATCTCTCGTGCTCTGACATGGAGCACACTTAAAGGATTATTCCAGGGCTTCTTCATTCCTTGCTCAAACTCCCCTGCTCTTCCAGAAGTTGTAGAGAACTGGATTTATAGAGAACCAGACTTTGAATTTAGGTACCTATTCTTCTTTTAGGGCTTTTCCCATGTTGGCACCTCCAGACAGCAATTCATAGCCAAGATGACTAGGCTCAACCCCATCAATGCTTTTTTGACTGTTGAGAAGGCAAGAGTGACTCCCCTGGCAATGTAAGATCTAAAATGGGACTCACCCATGCTGTAGCTCCTCTGTACCTCACTGTCTTGCCTACCAGAAGGAGACAGGGATGCTGTGAGGAGGAAAGCATTAGAGATTTTGTGGGTCTTCCTAATAAAATGGGCCAAGCAAGGACAGGACACGAGTGCAGCAGCTCTCACTGATGGTTCAAGTGCTGTGAGAGTCAGGAGACTTTTCCTCAACTTTCCAAAGCTGACTGGTAGCACCAAGCTGAGAGCTCAGGAGACCTGGTCACTCTAATGGAGCGCAAAGCCTCTCACTGACCAACGCAGCTTGACTTGCTCATTGAAGGCAAACAGGCGAGTGACAGCCCCTCTTGGGAATGTGCTCATGGCTTAACAACCTGGAATAAGATGTGGAGAGGTCTCTCCTATAGCAATTATGGCATGATTAAGAGGAATCTTACCCTGTTCCTACTTTAAAGGATCATCTTGTACCTTCAAGACCAAGTCACGTGCTTTGCAATGGAGGAGATTTTCAGCCAATGCTGTGTTGCTCTTCTTCATGGTAAATATTGGTCTAAGATATGACATCCCACTGAAAAAAGGAAGGGTAAAATGGAAGTTTCCTCTACAAACTGTAAGCCACAGACTGCCTGTCCTGCTACTAGAAAGATACCGCAGTCCTTAAGCAAAGCTGGAGAGAGTGTCAACATGTAAAATATTCGTGGTCTGGCTCTGGCTTATTAAATGTGCTGGAGTTTGTGCTGGAAATGTGCTTCTCACCCATAAATACAGAGGGGCATCGGCAGAAGCAGGAAAGGTTGTGTGGAAGCCCTCTACCTCAGCTCTTTAGGAAGGGACAAGAGGGACCAGAAAGCTTTGGCTTTACATGGAGGCATATTTAATATTTAGAAGGCAAGAAAAGAGAAAAGCTAAATTTGTGAGACACAAATAATTTAAAAGTTTTCCATAACAGAAACCCTACTGAGGCCTGGTGGATGTAAAGTGTGGTACCTCTGACCTCAGCTTCCCATGTTCTCGACGATCTCACTTTCCTGTGCTAAAAGGTCTGGCTATCACGAAATAAAGGCATCTAGATTACAGAAAGTCCAGTGCATAGTAAAATCAGTGGAAAAATCTCCACCAGCTGCAGCAGGTTTTGGATCTCAGCCATATGTTGTAACTGGAGTTTGACATAACTTATGGCATATGCAACCTTTTCCAATGTGCTTATCCTATGTAAAAAAGGTGGATACTATCATGAAAGTGGTCTGATACAGTCAGCAGGAAAAGAAAAATACAAAAGATGAGGAAGGAGAGATTTCTTAACCAGAAATCTGATGGGATGTGAGTGGGACAAATACAAGCCGTTGTCAGAAACAAAAGCTCTGCATAGATGGATTTCATCTGAGGTTGAAAATGTTTTGAATTTGCTTTCCACTGATCTGCAGCAATGGCATTTTCTCCCTATTTTTATAACCTTCGCATAACTAAGGCTGTGTGCATTTATATATTATCCCATGCTAAAAAAAATAAAAGTCTGATGGCATTTAAAAATGTTACATATTCTCCAAATGAAAATGCCTTTCTCAGTTCAAGACTTATGTCCACTAAATGGCTGTTAACCCAGACAAGCCACAAGACAGCTGTTCCCGAGTCAAATAAACACTGCTGTTAGAAAGCTTGCAGCCAGGACATGTCAGCAGCAGGCAAAACAAAGGCAAAGCCTCCACCCCTGTAGCGCATTAAGGCAGAAAACAGATGTTGTAATGTCTTATCTCGTGATTGTGTCTGTAGAAAGGTGAGGTCAAGGCAAAAATCCACTCTTAGCTCCACGGGGAAGAACGATCAGGTCCCGTGTAGAGCTGTGTTTGAACTTCATGCTGTTGCTGGTAGGTGTCTGGACTTCAGGTGATGCGGTGGGCTCAGACAGCAACAAGTGGCTGAGGAGGTACCACTATTCAACTGGGAATGAGCAGTCCTCAGCAGAGAGCTGCACCCTCCTTGAGCAGAGGGTTACCAAGCAAGGATGGACAGTCAGATAACAGCTGTGCAGGGAAAACACCTTTGGGTACTATTTCCTCAGAAAGAGACTCATGGCCTGGAAGAACAGCCATCAGCTTCAGACTGGATTGGAGCAGCCAACACAAAAGTCTGCGGGCTGCTCACATCTAAGGGTTGAAGCTGGGTTTACCACCATGGTAACACATGCTTCCTTCTTGTGTTTCAGATGACATCTTTCCTAGTGTGGTCAAGGGAAGGTTACCCTCTGAAAAATACAGGGCAGATTTCTTTCTTTTGAATTTCCAGAGCACCTCTGTAATACAGAGTTGCAGCTTGAAGTGTTGGTGGCTGGGAAGAGTCCCAGAGCAGATGAGGAAAGCATTAATGAAGGAAGACCATTTGGAGGTACCATGCAGTGGCCTGTCCCAACTGAGTATCGTGGCCGCCATCCAATAACTGGAAGAAAAATTTCTGCTAAATAAAAGGCACCTTGACTCTGGTACTGATCCTCTAATAGAGATAAATGAAAGTCTGGGGTTTAATGTCTCGATGTCACATGGCTGAATTTTCTGCTGTTATAGGAGAGGCCACATTGTCCAGGAGTGGGAAGGACTGATGTCATATCTGGAAGTTGCCCCATGCTGCTGGTCAGAGTAAGACTGAAACCTAGAGGCCCTTTGTATCACCTAGACCAGAGTAATAAAGTACTGTGAATGAAAAACTAAGGAAAGACAAGATGAAAAGAAGTCCTGCAGGTCCCTTTGCCTTTAAAGAGATCATTTAGATCAAATGTAGGTATCTATTTCAGACTGAACTAAATTGTTCTCCAGGCTTCATTGAACACGTTGACTAGATCCTGAAGGCTTGATTTAGCTGAGCAGCAGTAGTCATTTAATGCCATCCCTGATGTCCCAGGATGTATGAGATTTTTGGAGGAGCTGGTGGATATGGTACAAGACTTATGAGAGCCCTACACAATTCTGAAATGACAACTGGAGGTCACATTGATTATCCCAGAGCATCTGTTAAGAACTTTGACGTGTGGCTAAGGGCTCACAAGAGTCAACCCCTGTCCAAGGGTCTGACTATTTTTCTTGACTTTTTTCCTTGACTGCTCTGAACCATGGGAACAAATCTGCCTGCTTCCACTGAAACCAAAACCCTTCTGCAGACCTCCTCAGCCTGGGGACAGGTCCCTCCTCTGGCTGCACCAGTGCCACCCTGTATCATTACCCAGAGATCCCCTCAGATGTCTGCCAAGATGTGTATTTCTCCTAGAAGCTACCACCCTTCAAATCTGCCAGTTCAGTGGCTCATCTAAATGCTCCCTCTGCTACTGTGTTTAAAACAGTGGCTTTTTGCTAACAAAACCATCCATACTCATGTATGTGAATGTAAGGAACACCCACGTGAGCATTCGGTAGGTCTCAGGGTTGTACCACCACCTTGACACAGCTAGAAGAAGCAGCATCTCCCCAGCCTGGGGTGAGTGGTCCATCCACCCACTTCTCCACCCTGCTGTGTGCCCTACCTCGAGTACTTCTGCTGTCATCAGCCACGTAGTGCCTGTTCTAGCAATGGAGCACCTGGAGAGCTGCTGCTAACATACAAATCTGCCCGACACATCACCTATCCCAGGAGGTCTTATGCAACTGGAAGGTGAGAATTCACTTGAACTTTTGCAAGCAAGGAACTATTAATTATTTCTTATCTTACTGCACTATAAACAGATGGTGATGAATAAACAGACTCCTAATTTAAACTTCATTAACGTTTTTCCAGCTTGACTTTTAATTTCCATATGTTCACTGCTGCTTCTCCCATCAAACACACCTTGACTTCTTCAAGGGAGTCTGACAAAGAACCCCAAACTCCAAATTTGGCTTTTCAAGCCGGCCTCTGCTCTAGTCCTGCAGCACAGTGAAAGCAGTTTACAGGGAATAAACAACACGGGCCATTTCCCACCTGGATTTCTTTGCACGTGACTATGCTGGTGATGAGCTTGCAGGACTCAGCTGAATTGACCACAAGAATTGTGAAGCATGTACAAGTTAAGCAGATATGAACAGGCATTGGGAAGGGGATTGGCACTATTTTTTTTTTAAATGTTTTCCACTTTTCTGACTTTTTGATCAAAGTTTCAAATCCTGCTTGCACGACAGACAGGTCTAGGTTGCAAATATAAAGTGAAGTGCTGAAGGACCTTAGGTATCAGAAGCAGCTCGACTGTAGCGGCTCCTTGATGGCTATTGGCAATTTTCACCAACACTTAGAAAATCATCTCAGCTATCTCCATGCTACTGAACTGTGGGGAACAGATAGACTAAATGCTAGTCTGACTCTGTGAGAGGCTGACAGCCTCCAGCTGTGAAGTCCTGAGCTCATTTCACTTACACTTAACTTCTGCAAGAATTTAGGATCCAAATCAAGCTGAAAATCTTCCCTTTCAGAGAAAAAAAAAAAAGGTCTTGAAAATGCATAAAGTGACAGAAGTTCAACAAAGGGAAATGCAAAGCCTTAAAGTTGGGAAGCAATAATGCCATGCACCCATACAGGCTGGAGTACAGCTTTGCAGAGAAGGACCTGGTGGTCCTGGTAGACACTAAGTTGAACACGAGCCAGCAATGTGTCCTTGCCACAAAGAAGGTGAATGGTATCCTGGGCTGAATTAGGAGGTGTGTTGCCAGTAGGTCGAGGGAGGTGATTCTTCACCTCTGCTCAGCACTGCTGAGACTCATCTGGGGTGGTGGGTCCAGGTCTGGGCTCCTTACTACACAAGAGACTTGGACAGACTGGAGAGAGTCCAGCAAAGGGCTGCAAAGAAGATGAAGTGACTGGAGCATCTCACATATGAGGAAAGGCTGAGAGAGCCGGGACTGTTCTGCCTAGTGAAGAGAAACGTCAGGTGGGATCTTACCGATGTGTATAAATACCTGATGGCATTCAGGGGAAAGCAAAGAAAGCAGAGGGGCAATAGGCACAAACTGAAAACCAGGAAATTCCATTTAAACATAAGATTTTTTTCACCTGTTAATATACTTCCGCACTAGAACAGGTTGTCTAGAGAGGTTGTGGAGTCTCTTGGAGAGTTTGAGTATTTCTGGAGATATTCAAAACCCAACTGGACATGGCCCTGAGCAACCCGATTTGGTTGACTGTGTTTTAATCAGGGGTTCGGACTAGATGACATCAGGAGGTCCCTTCCAACCTCAGCGATTGTGTGATATTGAGCCAAGGAACTACGTTAATGCAGAAAACCGCACACCATCTGCTCAGGTCATCAGGGTCTTCTGGTGTCAGGAGTCTTCTGTTGTTTAAAGGTCTCCTCTGTGTTCTTGAATAGAGATACCCAAACTTCCGCACCATTAAAGTTATCTCCAAATCTGGGCCAGGATTCCTGTGCTCAAGTGCTGCCCAATATTCCCACCACTTTCCACAAAGGCTGTTTAGCATATGATGCCATGCTTCCTGCACAGCCGCATGGTCTCCAGAGCTGCTCATCCCACCCAACCACAAGTCACAGTACCTCGCTCAACCGCCATCCCTAAATGACCCTGCTGCTTCTGAAAGAACATCTGATTGCAGAGGGAATTGATTAGCAATAATGGGATAAACAGATAATGAGCTAAGCCAACCGACCTAAACCTGATTGCTTTTTTTTTTGTTTCTTAACAAAAGAGAAACAGTTACTTTTTTAAAAAATTTTATTTGAGTGCTTCGGGTTAAGTTGAACTGTTCATAAACTGCAGCCATGCAGAGGGAAAAATCAAAGAACTCCCTCTTTGTTCAGGGATCACTGCACCAAAAAAGCAAGTGGAAGTCAGCAAGAAGCAACGCAGCGGTGAGACCTGCCTTGCAGCAAACCATTAGGGGCTTAGCCACACTTCACAGAGAGAGAGATTTGCCACCATCTGTGGGCCTGGAAAGCAAAACCCCCTTCAGCCATCCTCTCCTCCTAACCCTTGGGAGAGCTTCCCTACTGCTTCTAACTGTATTATCGGCTAAGCAGTCACTGTATTGCATACAGATGTCCTGGCTGGAAAAGAATCTGGAGTAAAAGCCTGATTTTCACTGGGGCTGGGATTGCATTCCTCACTTCTGAAATACGTTTGTAAGCATTGCCAAAGTAAAACCTGCCTGGATGTGTTCCTGTCCAATCTGCTCTGGGTAAACCTGCTTTGGCAGGGAGGTTGGACTAGATGATCTTCGAAGGTCCCTTCCAACCCCTGTCAGTCTGTGATTCCATGGTTCTGTAATGCAGAGGACGGAGGAACTCTATTTATTACAAGCTCCTAAAACTACTAAGTGCCCTGGAGAACCCCAGCTTGTGGAATTGCCTTATTTATTTGTTTTACATTGCAGTGGTGGGAGATGCCACCAGAGAAGCAGCCCTGTACAGCCAGAGAGCAAAGAAAGAGAAAGAAGATAGCCCGAGAGCAAAGAAAGGGAAAGAAGACAGCCCAGGCTGCTGCTATCACCACAGCTGCTGGCAGAGTGCAAACTCCTTTCTGCAAAGCAATTCTCAAGAACTTCTCATCACGCTTGTCCAGCAGGGCAGCACAGAGAGCTCTCACTGAAGGCATTCTAATCATGGGACTGACTAGTCTGAACTGATCCTGCAGTTGCCCAGGCAGGACTCCTACAGCCACTGGCTGCTGGAAATTTGGGATGACCTGGGAACCTTTTGAACGATGCAGCTGAACCCCAAGATCTGACCTGCTACCAGTTGCTTACAGCACACTCATCTTGCAGAAAGCAGCGCTGTAGAATCACTGGTGGTGTAACTGCACCAAGACAGAATCATAGAATGGTTTGGGTTGGAAAGGACCTTAAAGATCATCTAGTTCCATCCCCCCTGCCCTGGGCAGGGACACCTCCCACCAGACCAGGTTGCTCAAAGCCCCATCCAGCCTGGCATTGAACACCTCCAGGGATGGGGCAGCAACAGCTTCTCGGGGCAACTTGGGCCAGTGCCCCACCACCCTGAGTGAAAAATTTCTTCCTAGTATCTAATCTAAATCTCCCCTCTTCCAGTTTGAAGCCACTCCCCCTCATCCTATCACTACATGCCCTTGTAAAATGTCCTTCCCCAGCTCTCCTGTAGGCCCCCTTTAAGTATTGAAATGTCGCTATAAGGTCTCCCTGGAGCCTTCTCTTCTCCAGGCTGAACAACCCCAACTCTCTCAGCCTGTCTCACCAGTCCAACACCCATGTACATCTGTGTGTGATGCAGTCCAGCAGCACTTTCTCCTTAGCTGTGTGATGAGGGAAGGAATAACCAAAACTCCTTTTCCAACATGTCAAAACCCAGCAAAAAAGTCTGCTATATCACTTCGTAGAAATGGTGCAGGCGATCTCACTGAGCTGAGTTTCAGGTCCTTTAGGAACACAGTCTGCACTGAGATTGAGATGAGGCATTTTGTACACCGTCTCCTGCCTTGAGCAGGGAAGAATCCTGCCACTTAAACAGTAACAGGTTTTTCAAAAGATTAAATAATGCCTCAAATTATATTGTGAGCACTCTTTGGGGGACAAAGGGCTGGAAAGATCATCTAGCAAATACCCAAGTGAAAGTTTAGCTTCCTGAAATGCAATTCTGTACATGATTGAACAGACTCATCACTACTAATCATGGAATTGGGACTTCACCTCATTTGGCCAAATCCCCTCCAAGTCAGTGAACGCCAGGACAGGAGTCATATGTGAAGTGTGGTTATTTCCAACATAGCTGAGCTGCTCACTAAGAATCCCCTCGTAGTAAAGGAAGATCTCGTCAACAGGCAAGACAATCTGAACATGATTCATCACATCCTAAAAGAGATGTCTACACTTGGCCAGAAAACACTAGAGCTACCTAAAATCAGGTGAAAGAAATCCCTTGCCAAAAGTCATTCCCATGCAATGGCTATTTGCTCGTGTGAAACAAACCAGTCTCAGTCTACTTAATCTTGATTTTAATGGTAAAGAATGCAGTTCTGTATTGAATCACAAGTGCCACTTTACATCTTTACTAATTATTTCAGCACAAAGGTAAAAGGATAAGAGGGCAGAGGACTGCAAGGGCAGCTCTGCTCATGAAATCAATCCTCTGCTGCAATACGCAACTGCATCCTACACACCCTTTCATAAACCGGGCAAGCTCTGCCACGAAGTCAATAAAACACTCCTTCCTGCGGACCTCCAGAAAGGCTGTTCGGTATCCTCTGATGGTTACAAACTTCCTTTAAAATCCATACTTTGATCTCACAGCCTTTTTATTCTCCTGTGTACACACTGCCAGCTTAAACTGGTCTTCCCTGCTGTTTTCTCCCCAGCTGCAGCCCTTCCCGTGCTGAAATGCTAACCTCTTCTCATCAGAGGTGGTCATGCTTTTGTGACCCCTGTGTCTCTCCTGTGTCCCTGCTAAAGACTCCTCAAATGTGGGTAACTTCATGGATACTGAATCACGCTCCTAACAGGGAATCGCGAGACTCCCATCCTGCTAATAATACACAGCAGTTCTGTGGTCCAGGGCTGCTGACACCAGGAACAGCAATTGGCACCTACTACCTGCACTGAAAACACAGGGGTTTCACTTGAAATGAAACCATCGATTTCACCCATGCATACAAACCCACTATAAGGAATGGGTGTTTGAAGACAAAATAGTGTTAAGACAGGCGTTATAGTTTATCAGTGGAAATCTATCTGCTTATCCTGAGCCGGTGATCAATCTCAGCACTACCATCAGGTGTTCTTAATAAGTGACTAATCTATCTGACACATCAAATTACTTCTGTGATTAAGCCCTTCTGATCAATAAAACTGATAATGGCTTCCAAACAAAGCTTTATTCCCAGACTGTACCAAAACAGCGTGTTTCCTTATTTCCACTCATTTAATTAGAAAGGATAACAAATTGGTTGTTAAACCTCAAGCGATTTTCTTTTTGCTGAAAGGATGTGGAATGCACAGAAGGCAATACACCTACCTGGTCATAAATCAAGGTATTACATTACGGATAGCAGGGAATCTCAATTGCTTTCCATTCTCCTTCTCTGGGGGACTGAACTGTGTTAAAATTACATTTTTCCTGGGAGTTTTACTAGGATTTTTTCTTTCCAGCAACACTCAGACTAAACAGTCATCACCTTCTTATGATCTCATATCATCACCTTCATAAGATTTTTACCCAGCAAACTTCCCCCTCACCCCCAGCCATCAAAGTTCAAAGTTCTATTTTGCAGCTATGCTCAGCTACATTTATCGAGTTACGGAGCTCCAATCCAGAAAAACACCTTTTTTCGACCTACTTGTGCTCACATGCAGTACATTTATCGAGTTATGGAGCTCCACTCCAGAAAAACATCTTTATCGACCTACCTGTGCTCACATGCTGTACCTTGAACACTCCAAGGGGGAAACACATTTCACTTAGGCACACTGAAGTTACCTGTCTGCACCACTTTCAAAGCAGACTTCTCCATAAGATGATTCACCCATAGTCACCCATTTGAGAGCCAACACTTTGAAGATGCTGGTTTCTTTCTGTTGATTGCAAGGGCGGCCGCGAGTGTCTAGATAAGATCAGGTACTGAGCTCTTAAATACCTGCTGATGTTTTGGGGCACACGGGTGCCAACTGTGTTCCACACAAATTGCGTTGTAAAATGCACAGTGTTCCTACACATGCTTGTTCCACATTGATGTGATAGAATCATGGAGTGGTTTGGGTTGGAAGGGACCTTAAAAATCATCTAGTTCCAATTCCCCTGCCATGGGCAGGGACATCTCCCACCAGACCAGGTTGCTCCAAGCCCCGTCCAGCCTGGCCTTGAACACCTCCAGGGCTTCTCGGGGCAACCTGGGACAGGGGCTCACCATCCTCACAGTGAAAAATTTCTTCCTAATAGCTAATCTAAATCTCCCCTCTTTCAGTTTGAAGCCATTCCCCCTCATCCTATCACTATATGCCCTTGCGAAACGTCCCCATCCAGCTTTCTTCTAGGTCCCCTTCAGATACTGGAAGGTTCTATAAGGTCTCCCCAGAGCCTTCTCTTCTCCAGGCTCTTCTTCATGACCATTTCTACCCAGGACATGCAGACATACACAAACGACACCTGTCATTAACTCAGGAGTAGCAGGTACTGTTTCCATGACAAAAAAACATAGTGCTTACAACTGCAATTTCTGAATCAGTCCCATTTAATGACTATGGGTAGTGACTGGTGGAAATGCAGAATTATCCCAGTCCAATATTTCAGCATTCCATTATGAAAAACAAACTCCAAAGGATTTTTATATGCTTGTTAGTGCTTGGGCATTAAGGGCTTGCAACATGACTGAGTGTGTTTTTACATCAGAATCAGGAAAAATATTTTCAATGGTTTAATTCAGTGGAAAACAAAAAAAGCTGATTTGGATTAAACTTTCCAATAAGAAAAAACATTTTGAAAAAGCAGAAAAAAATATTAACACTTCAAGTATTTATTCTTCTTTTTTGAATGTACTGTATTTAATTGAATTTCTTTAAATGTCCACGAAAATGAAATGAAGCATTTAGTTGGCTTTAAGATGAATGTTTTAAACTACCCTGACTTTTTCCTTTACTGGATTCCAGGAGAACATTTCTTCAAACAGCTCCATTTAACTGTACAGGGACACTTGAAATAGTTTCTGAATCAAAGAAAAGCGTAACTTATTAGATAAAAGCAGGGGCCAAAAGCCATCCTTGCATTCAGTAAAGCTCCTCCAGGGACCAGCTTGTCCCCAGGATGCTATTCTATCATTAATAAGCATTGTGCAGAACAGTCCTTCAGCCTGTAGCCTAACTGCAAGCAATGCCAGGTGAAAGAACAGATGAGAAGACATCTTCTTCCAGGAGATGGGATGCAAATATCAAATAGGATATGTGTCCTCCCACCCCTTCCCCCAGCAACATGATCCCTTGTTTTCAGCACCTGACAGTCTACCACTGGTACCTATGCCTTCTTCACTCACAAAACCAGGACCTGTAACTTGAGAGACACACCTGGAGGGGGAGATGTCCCACTTGATGCCTCAACCTGGGGCTTTGACAGCACTGCTGTAGGATGGGATGGGATGGGATGGGATGGGATGGGATGGGATGGGATGGGATGAAACAGCACTAAAACCAAAAGCCTACTTTCTCTGCCACACTGATCTCTACAATTTAAGACTGAGCATGGGTGGCTGTGTTGAAATTTCCCAAGCTCTCTGCAGGCTGCCCACTGGGGAACTGTGTTAGCATAGACCCTTTCAACACCATCCCACCCATGTCCTGTCTCACAGGTTGCTCTGCAGCTCCTCTGCTCACAACAACATGCCACAGCCTTTCTCCTGCTCTCAAACCCCACATGCCCAATGCATGGTGTGCCATGCCTGCTCCTCAAGGGTGGCACAGCTCCATGGCTGCTGTCGGAGGCCGGGATGGAGAAACCTTGGGAGGCTGGAGAGAAAAGGTGGCATCATTGACCTGGCCTTCCTCTCCTGATCATTGAAGCAGGGAGAGGGTTAAGGGGATAAGAGACCCTTCCAGGAGGACTGCCCAATGTGGTGTGTGCTCCATGTCATGCAAACAAGGAGAGGATCGCAGCTGCCTGGCCCAACTTCATAGATACCTTGCAGCCTTGGAGCACACCCTTCCTTCCTCTGCTTTGCCACCAGGGCAGGAGCAGTTTCAGCATGGGGATGGGAGGGCAGTTCAACAGCAGGAGAAGGTTGCCATAACTTCCCTTGAAGCAAACCAAGGCTTATGAGGGCTTCAAGCTTTCAGATCCCGGGAAAAAATTAAGGCATTTCCAGTTCAGAGTGATGGATGACTGACTGTGATTAAACGCACTGGGACACCTAAGCTAGGCTTACCCAGCAGGGAGGCAGCAAGTGATCCCAGCGAGCTATTCAAACTCTTGCTTGATCGAATCGTACTTTGGAAGTACCTATTTCTCTCCCTTCTAATGTAAGAGCTCAACATCATCTGGAGTGACTGCCCTGCTCCAGCAGCAGACGAGGTGAGAAATGGCACGGGCAAGGCAGATGTGAGGCTGGGTGATGTTGGCTTGCAGGCCAGGGAGGGAAGAGAGTGGCCCCATACCTGAAGTCTGATTATCCCCGACAACCTCTGCCAAGCATTGGCTGCGCTCCTCTTCAATCTCCTGCATGATGCTGCACTCCGGACGTGTGCTGGATACCTGCAGAAAGGGTAGAGAAGAAGAGAGTGAGCAAAGACCATCTACCCTCAGGGATGTGTTTTTGGGGATTCATGGTCATCTAAGCTCTCCAGGGCCACTGAACAATGGGGATATTCATGAAACCTTATTTTATGTTTGCTTGAGAGAAGGGAGTGTAACTGAGAGCCTGCTGAAAAAACAGCATTTCCCTCCCTGTCTTCCTTAAAAAAAAAAAGTCCACCTATTTTTTTCTGAAGATCAGGCGCAATTCTGCTTTTTTATGCTCTGGGAATGCCTGACTAACCTAACACCAACAGCTATCTAGGGCAGGAAGATGGCAGTTTTAATATTCATGCCAAGAGCAGTGGGATCTGTGCTTACATGGTTTATTCCCTCCGTTCTCACATGGCCTGCCTCCTGGCTCATGCTAACTCAAAGCAAAACAAAACCCAAATCAAATAAGAACAAAATCTCTGATGCAGATTAGGAGATCAAGGAGCTAAAAAGCAGGAAATTCCCAATGACAAGACTTTTCCCCCCAAGTGGTTTCTCCTTAGTCAGACCTAATTATATTGTGTTTGTAACAACACAACAGTGGCTATAAATGTTCAGGTAATTAATCTTGGACTCCATACAACATGTAATTCATAAACTGCCTCAATCATAAAATGTGCAAATAACCATTTGCACTCCAAAAATGGAACTAAGAGCTGGACAACGGGTCATGTAACACAGTGTCAACAACAGGCTCTCAACTTGGAGGGAACACCTTGCTTCATTGCTATGGCAATTGCAAGCAGAAATCGAGGTCCCATTACGCACAGCCCTGCAGAAAACCCCATCTCTTTCAAAGAGATTGGAAACGGCATTCAGCAGGAAGAGACCTATTCAGAAACTCGGCTGCAAAGAGACAGTGAGAGGGGAATGGTGTGAAGAGAGCAGAAGTCTTGTCTTGAGCTTATACCATCACTGTTAAATGTGATGCAGGAAAACCCACGAGTCGGGTGAGCTTCAGGGTCAGATTTTGAGGACAGGGGATGAGCCTTTGCCTGTAAGAAGTCATTGATTCAGCATCCACTTTTGATGGTTTTTGGAAAAAGCATACATTTTCATCAGAAACAGGCAGAGAAAGGAAAGAAAAATCTTTTCATGTCTCATTTCAAAATGTGTGAGCTATTTCTCTATCCATATATTTGCCAGACAAGTTTGTAAGACAGAAGGGCCAGAAATCCTTTGAAGGAAAAATTGTTTGATGTAAATTGCCCTTTGGATTAAAATTATAAAATAATTTAGCACATTAAATTTATTGTCACCATTTCTTATTAACCCAACCTGCTCTCTTCCCTGCTTCACCCCATGTCTTGTCCAGACTGTAATTTCTTTTAAGTTGGGAATTGGCCTTGATTAGTAGTATATAAGCAATTAATTATGTGGTTTTCTAGTAAAATTTAAAAGAAGAAAAACAAACATGAGAAGGGGGGAATTATTTGGAGTTGTCTTGGTTGTCACATGTTTCTTTTTCCCAAAGGAAACAGATCTTAGGAAATTTTGTCTTGGCTCATCTAAAATACCATAGATTCATTTTGTTTTGATTTACCATGCTTCTTTGCTTTTTATTTTAACCTTAAAAAAGCATGAGGGGAAGTGTGAGAGATTTGCAGAACGCCTGCTGTAAAAGTAAAGACTGAAATGTTTTCAAAACATTCTGATTTTTTCAAAGGAAAGTTTTCACTCTCTGGACTTAAACCATTGCCAAATTCATCTCATATCTATAAATAACTCAAGTTTTCACTTTATAAATTAATTCATACAGCTCTAACTTTGATCAGGGTTGGCAAAGCGCTATGTACTTTACAACATTTTTTTTTTTTTGTGCAGTAAATTTTCTACCAAGCCCATTAGCAAGTACTTCATGCCACATCTTCCCTTCACTAAAAATGCACAACTAAATTGGTTGATTGCATATTTACCTCAACGGCCTGATATTTACTTATGTGTAAACATTTTATCACTTTTTCAAAAAAAAAAAAAAAAGAGGCTGATTCATTGTTAGTACTCTGAAAAGTGGGCTTGTGATAGATTCAGGTAAAATTGATTATAGATATAATTTAAAAAAAAAATATCACCTTTTTTTCATCTAGTCCAAGAGGAAAGACATCTAGGTTAGGCAAACCACTGGAAAAAGAGTGTCCAAGAACTAAAACACCAAAATACGTGTGATCTTGGCTTTTGTAGTGCTGGTGCTGACTTGCTGTGAACTTATAAGCAAGATGGGTGGCTCCATTGACTGAACAGCTTTCATTCCAGGGAGCACAGGCTCATGTAAATCATATGTTGGATCGGCCAACCCCAAAATATCTACCTCATATACACTGAGCTCTCTGTAACAGTACTAGATACTTAAACAAACAGTAAGTTTATTGGGCGGGAGTTTGTTGTTTGTTGTCGACGTGCTTGAGGGTAGGATGGCTCTATACTGGCTGGATCTGGACAGGCTGGATCGATGGGCCAAGACCAATGCTATGAAGTTCAACAAGGCCAAGTGCTGCGACCTGCACCTGGGTCACACCAACCCCATGCAGCGCTACAGGCTTGGGGCAGAGTGGCTGGAAAACTGCCCGGTTGAGAAGGACCTGGGGGTACTGGTCAACAGCCAGCTGAATATGAGCCAGCAGTGTGCCCAGGTGGCCAAGGAGGCCAACAGCATCCTGGCCTGTATCAGGGAATAGTGTGGTGGGCAGGACAGGGGCAGTGATCATCCTCCTGTACTCGGCACTGGTGAGGCCCCACCTCGAGTGCTGTGTTCAGTTCTGGGCCCCTCACAACAAGAAAAACATTGAGGGTCTGGAGCATGTCCAGAGAAGGGCAACGAAGCTGGTGAGGGGTCTGGAGCACAAGTCTTCTGAGGAGCAGCTGAGGGACCTGGGGTTGTTCAGCCTGGAGAAAAGAAGGTTGAGGGGAGACCTTATTGCTTTCTACAACTACCTGAAAGGAGGTTGTAGTGTGGTGGGTGGTCTCTTCTTGCTAGTAACAAGCGACAGAACAAGAGGAAGTGGCCTCAAGTTGCGCCAGGGGAGGTTTAGATTGGATATTAGGAAAAATTTCTTCACCGAAAGGGTTATCAAACATTGGAACAGGCTGCCCAGGGAAGTGGCGGAATCACCATCCCCGGAGATATTTAAAAGACACGTAGATGTGATGCTGAGGGACATGGTTTAGTGGTGGACTTGGCAGTGCTGGGTTAACGGTTGGACTTGATCTTAAAGGTCCCCTTCCAACCTAAATGATTTTATGATTCTATAAACAAACAAACAAATAAACAAACAAAGGGTGAGATGTATCATACCTTCTCTCTTAGTGGGACACATCTTCCTTCATTTTAGCTGCATAAAAGCTATATACTTAGTCTGAACTGATTTTTATCATTCCTTCTAGTCCACAGAGAGCTAGCAATCAATAGCCCTGAAGGCTTTCATCCCACTTCACTGACTATAGTTGGACCAGTTCAAACTAAAATACCTACTATTCAGCTGGAGAAGGTCAGTGATGTGTGAATTTAACGTCTAAAGACCTTTAACTGAACCATCAAGGTCAACAAACAGTCTCACATTGGAGGCCACCTAGTTTATGGCTCATTTTCCACATTAACTAAATGAGTAAATAAATAACCCAAACAATCACAGCAACCCTCCTTCTACCTTCTTAGTGATAACACTAATAACCCTCACATATCAGAGCTGTCATTGCTATAGACCAAAAAAGGCAGCTGGAATAAAAAAAAAATTAAAAAACAATCACAGTTTTGGGCCTTATTAAGAAACAGAAAATTGTGGTTTTGACAGAAAAGTTGTTTTTTGTTGGTAGGTCATCAGTTCAGCTGGCATGATGGTGAGCAGGGCAACAAGTTCAGCTGCTTTAATCCGCCTCCTAGTTTACTCATGGCTGAAAAGACCCCTCAAGACCTGCAGGTCTTGCCTGCCAAGGGGGATCTTCCCTGGGATGAGAGGCTAAATAACTCTCCTTCCTTGGTGTATCCCTCCTAGAAAAGTTTGAAGTAGGCTTTATACACAGCTTGGTACAAACTCACTTTACTTCTTCCCCAGCTCTGCTTTTTTTCTGTGTTGTTTTGTTTTGTTTGTTTGTTTGTTCCCTGTGGAAAAGGCAGAGTTTTTGGGCTTTGGCATCTTTCACTCCAGCCGGCAACTGGCCATGCAGACATGTGGCTGAGGACTACACTCACATTTCCTATCCAAAAAGCGTAGTTAAAGGAAAAGCATGACCGGCTTTGGTTGGCTCACATTAACATCAGCTAGTGAACAGTAATCCAGTTTCCTGGGCATATCCCAGGCTGTGGCTGAAGCTGAAACTCTGTAAACCCTCCTTCACTAAGCTCTCCTGGCATGCCCAAGATACCACGTAAAAATTGCGGTGGGTTTGTCAGGGGTCATTTTGCCTGCACACTCTCTGAAGCCCTGAGCAGAAAGATGAAGGGAATGTTTTTATGGATGTGATTTCCTGCAGCTCTGAATTCTGCAGCAACTCTCATGTGGATTTATCCCCAAAGTCTTTATTAATGAGAGTTTTCCTTCCCGCCGGATCCCAACAATTGTTAGAGGATTACTGCACAGTCTGCTACTGCAAAGAAAGCCATTGTGTACGCTCTTTAATTAAATACAATTCAAAGGATTGTCACAGACTGAAGGAGCTGCAGAAATGTTTAGTCTCATCTATGCTGTTGTCTAACCACAGGCCAACTCCTTTGCTCACACCGCAACTCCTCAAAGGCAGGTGGGATTCACAGCGAAGCCACAGCTGTGGGTAAGCAGGAGTATGGGCACACAAGAAGCCATGTGAACCTCAGCACCTTCCTTTCTCCCGATCCCAGCATGTCCCCAGGCTCACCTGGAGCTCACCGTATGGAGACTCCAGAAGAAATGGAGACTAGGGTGACCACAGTGATAATAGGATTTGGAGTCAAACAAGGAAGGTGTAGAATTGAAAAGCCTACAGATGATGAAATCACATCCCTCATCCATTTCTGCTCAGCTCCCACAGCCTACACAACAGTGACACATGGGTGCATTTTGAGTTATCTGAACAAAGATCTTTTATACCATTACTATCTTCCCATAGCTTTGTGGAGGTAGTAATGGTATAAAATAAGATCATCAGTTGCCTTCCTACAGTTTCTATAGCATGACTTCAGTCACTGCTCTAGGTGGAGATGAAGTTTCTCAACGCCTTTTCATGTGAACAGCAAAGGAAATGAAAGATTTTAGCAGGTAGGTCTTATTTCAAGCCTCAGTAGCACAGTCCGAAGGAGCTAATTCTGGCTAGTTTTCAGAAGATCTCACCATTCATTTCAGTCCAGGGGCTTTTCATTTATGCTTATTCTTTGTAGGAACACAGGACTGAAGGAACTTCTTATGCAACAACTTTGGCTTTGATTTCTTCCATAACTTCATTCAGCTCTGTCTTAAAACTAGATTTTTTTTCTTTTTAGTTTCTTCCTTTTGAACATCCTCAGAAAAATGCAGGTTTATTCCTAAAAACCCCGTTCCTAAAAATACTGTGTACAAGTGCAAGAATGAGCAAGGAGAGTGGACCAAAGGAAGACACCGACACAGGATTTTTATCTATACTGACGGGTAACACAATTTCCAACAATAACACTCTCAAACTTAAAAGCTGCAAAAGCTCTGGTGGTCTTGAGGAGAAAAAAGAAAGTATTTATGAAGTATTATAATTATTTGTTCTTCTAAAGGACCTTTGTCTAAGAATCCAAAACCATGTTACAAATATGTCATGACAGCATGGGGAAATAAATGTTAGATACCAGTAACACAGACGTAAACTGAGAGATAAGACCAAGCTCAAAACATACAAAACACCCTGTGTGGCCTTTGTAGGATCGATAAAGAAGGACTTGCAAAACCAATGTTTTTAAGCAGAGGCAAGCTATATTCTGCTATGACCTCTGCTCGTGTTGTAAATATGCTACTCTGCAACCAGGCATCCGTAAGGGACTTTCAGAGCACGGGTAGCAGCACGTGTCCCTAGGAGACTTTTCCAAATAAAAGAGGTCCAGGCAAATACCCAAATATCCTGACTCTCACTTTGCTGTTCAAACCACTCCATTTTATGCTCCTGCCAAATATAATCATGCCAATAACAGATCTATCATTTGACAAGGAAAGCAGATGTTTTTTTCCCGACTCATCTAAGCAGGCTCTGTTAAACAAAGGCAACTTGGCCAAATCAATCCAGCAGCTTGGAGGCACGGAGACTTCATTTATTCTGATTGTCCCCTTTCTGTGTAAGGGGTTGGAAGATCAAGGAAACATGTGCAGAGTGTTTTGCAAAGAGCTTGGAGAACCAGAAGGAAAGGGAAGCTGAGCAGCTGTGCTGCTTAACTCCTTAGTGACAAGCTTGTATACGCGCGTCTTGGAAAGTGGAGCTGAATTAGGGTCTTAAGGAAGAAGTGACACCCTGGCACTGGAGTAATGACACATAACGATTCAAAGAGAGGCAGCGCTTGAGTAAATTCCCACAACTGAATAGGAGACAGCTCTGATGTCTGGGCAAGCACATTTAGCTCCTTCCTTTAAATTACCACCTGGAGTAGGTAAGTATGAATTTCCTTTCCGGGAAGCTCAGATGAAGGATTTCAATTTAGGCTATTGCAGAAATAGAGGGATACTGCAACACCAAGATCAGTGGTGTTTAGATCTACAATTCAGCGCAAAGAGCAAAGTGTTACAATACCTCTGTTATGATTGAGAAAAAATAAGCAAGGAACAATACTGATTATCCCAAGAGTACACAGGGGCAGCAAAGGAAGGAAAGAAGTGGACTCCACTACCTGACTTCTGTAGAAACTGAAGGGCAGCAAAGTAACCTGCAGTTTTCCTTCAGGCCTAAGGAGCAGAGCCTGGCTGAGGAAAATTCTGTTCCTTTTCTTAAAGATTTTTCAGTATCTTAACTAGTAAGCTGCTCAAACCTTCTGGAGGAAATTTAACTCCAAAGCTTCTGCTCAGCCAATTACAAGAACAGCAGAAATGCAAAGGAAATGCAGATCCCGAGCTGCTTGACCCCCAGGACTCAGAAACGTGATTTGGGGATCCATGGGCAAAAAGTATGTGTCTATAATATAAACCTCTACATCTGTCTACTTCACATTGATCATCCTTTCTCACCTGAAGAGAGAAGTAGGCACTTTTAGGGCATGAGTCACTTTAAACTAAAGGAACTGTCTAAATTAGGTTAGAGGAAACTTACCCTATACTTCTTCATCCAGGGAGCCTTAAGCAACTGGCTGGGGGTGGATGTCTACACTGCAGATATCTAAAGTTAAATGAGATAAAACCCACAGACATAGGCTCATGTATAAACTGAATAATTGCCCTCCAGACAGCCCCATCCTTCCCCAGTGTACTCCAAGAGCAGATGTGAGATGGTACCTGGCAGGACACATATAGAGAAGCTGAGCGAAAGACTAGTAAGTGCTCTAATTTGTTTATAGGTTGTGTTGTTTTCAAGACATATCAACTTTGAAATGCTGCTGTTCAAAAGAGGTACTTAGCTGTGCAGAATGTGCAGATACCCTGTTAATACTGTCCTGAATTGCTGCTTATCCAGCACTGAGTCATCTCCTGAGTAGCCACCTCTTGACTGCTGCGCACAGAAGAAATGATCCCTAATTCAACTGCAGGCTCAGAAGGGACTAGAAAGCCCTGTGTGGATGTCTCAGCAAAACCTGCGAGCTGCTTGTGCTCAATCCTGTCTCCAGGACCCTAACTGCTGACAAAGCCTCCATCCATCCAGCTCTGATTCTTGGCTTGGGCAACCACAGGGGCCCCCACTCAGTTCTGCCTGCTCTTTACTGCATCTCCTGTTGCTTCAGTTCACTCCAACTGTGACAAGAGTCTTGTTTTCCTCCTGAAACCAACCCAGATGTTACTAGCCACCAGGTCCACCTGCCACAACATTGAAGAAGATTTGGGCTGAACTCAGATCTGCTCAGATGGCCCCAGAAAGTTGCAAAGCTTTGGGTGAGGTGCAGAGCAGAAGGGGTTCCCAAATCCAGAGCAACAGAAACTGGTAGTTTTACCAACGCTCTGGACAATCCACAGGCACGTAAGTGGGCAGTTCAGTGTCACAGGAGGCTGTGACAAAATAAGATCAAAATCACAGTGATGACCCTGTGGCTTCTTCCCCGCACTTCACATTCTCAGTCATCCTCTAGACGTCTCCCACTGCCTGGGATCTGCATACACACATTGTGTACACAAAACCTTTGGCAAACAAGACCCCACCAGCCTCCCGCAAGGCTGGCTGTTGGCTAGTATTTATATCAGGGAGCTGGATAAAGAAAACTGGATGTTCTCTAGTTCTCAGAAATACTGCAGTGATCTGGTTTGAGGAACAATAGCTTTGGTTAGCAGCATGGGCAGCTCCTCTTAACTTTTAGGGGAACTGAAAGCTCTGAGAATGTCTAGAAACCCAGTGTTAATCCAGTGTGACCGCACCATCGGTAAAGCAAGGGCTGGAGTGACGGACACCAGGCTTGCCCACCATTCATGCTGGAAACCCTCACAGCTGCAATAAGCAGCAACTTCACCTGGAGCTCTAGTGCTGTCTAAAGAGGACGTGTTTCCTGTGCCACACTTCCCATTGCAAATTCAGGGGTTTGTAGTGCTTTTCTTTTCTTTTCTTTTCTTTTCTTTTCTTTTCTTTTCTTTTCTTTTCTTTTCTTTTCTTTTCTTTTCTTTTCTTTTCTTTTCTTTTCTTTTCTTTTCTTTTCTCTTCTCTCCTCTCCTCTCCTCTCCTC
>VZSZ01010291.1:284530-315972 GCA_013398815.1 Ibidorhyncha struthersii
TCCTTTCCTTTCCTTTCCTTTCCTTTCCTTTCCTTTCCTTTCCTTTCCTTTCCTTTCCTTTCCTTTCCTTTCCTTTCCTTTCCTTTCCTTCACTCAGGGAAGGACTGAACAGCAAAGTGGCAATGTTACAGCAGCCAGTGTCCCAGGCATGGCTTTTCCCAGGCAGAGCAGGTACTCTGAAGCTCAGTGGCAGTGAGCAATGTGGTCAAAAGAGGGGGGTTGGCATTTACTGGGTGCCCTCTCCTTGCTTTAGCATAGCAGCCTTAGCATCTCCAGCTGAGCAGTCAAAACTGGACACATTCAGCATTTGAAGCACTTGGTGCTTGAAACTTTCCTGAGCTCACTAAACAGTAAATGACTTTAGGACATGGATCTTCCAATCTTCTGGCACAGTAACCATAAGAAAAAGGCAATTGGGTCAGAGCCCAGGTTTGTCAAAGTCAGTACCCACTTCCCTAAGGAGATAAAGGAACAAGAAACATAGAAAACATAAGAAACGACATGCATATTATAATCCTTCCTATGGTGTGTGCCTTCCAGCAGTCACCAAAGTGCCTTTCTCTAACACACTTGGTGATAAGGTTTTAACTTTCTTGGCTATCAATACCTTCAACATCTTTTATTAAATCAAATTAGTACCAATTCCAGGATGACTTTACTATTCATACATCACTTCCCATCCTGTAAAAGTGCCCCTAACAGGGCTTGTTTGTGCCACTATTCAAAGCTTTCTATCGAAATCCAGGTACATGACTGGAACAATCTACAAGTGTGTATCATTTCAAAGAGTTCACTTCAAAAGACTGATTACTTACAAGGCAGAGTACAAAAACCACGAAGATGTTGGCAAAAAAATTAATTTGGTTCATTCAGAGGTCAGGAATAAATGAGTCTTCCCGCTTTCAAACGAAGCAGAAGTGATTCCGTCAACAAGGCTCTGGGTGAGGATGTTACTTACGGATTTATAAAGCATCCTTTGTAAAGCATCAGAGCTCTCTATAGAAACATTCTTCATGGACAGTCTGAAGTATCCAGGTGTGTCTTCCAGGAAGAAGAGCCTACTGGGACGAATTCCCTGCCTAGGCTGTGTTTCAGAACAAAGGATCAAGTCATTGTTCTTAATCATGAGGGAGTCGAGCACCCCAGTGATTTGGAGCCACTCCAAGCACAAGAGCCTCCACCTCCAACAAAATCAGGACAGGGCCATTCTTCTCTTTTTTTGACTGAGGATGGAAGAAAGCAAATGGGCAAGTCACTTGCTAAAATGTGTGATGGAGAGCAAGGTTAGGAGAACCACAAGGAGCATTGCTGCCATCAAGAACAAAAATTCACAAGAACGGGGAAAACCATGTGGAGAGCAACTGAAGAGATCCTTGCCTAAGAGAGCTCAGGATGGACACATACACAGACACAGCCTTGATTCAGAAGAACAGAACATGCTGGACATCACTGTCCTATTATCCAGAGCTCTCCTAGAAGAAAGTTGCTATTTACATTTATGTTTGGGAGCTTTGGATTCAGACGTTGTTTTTGATAACCCTCACTGTGCCCAATGGTTAGTCTTCAGAGAGAACACAGTATATCTGAGCAATTGATAAAGAGGAACATATTCTCACCAGGACTTGGTGGACTGACTAAAGATGGAGATTTTAGACGGGACTTCCATTCCTGGAGGAGACAGTAAATGACAGCTGAAACTATCAGCATTCACCCTGCACAATTTTGATAGGTCTTTGTGAAGGATCACTATGAAAACATTGGAATAACTCAAAACACAGTTCCACTCTTCATGGCTGAAAAGAAGGACTGAAAGCTACAGGTTAAACCGGTTGTAACATGAGCCTAAAAGTCTTAGACACACATGAAAATTTAACAAACATGACATGACACACACTGACACACGCTGTCTAAACCAGGAATGCATGCAATACTTCCACCTAAAGAGACCGTTGATGTTTTTCCAGGAGCCTGAGGGCCACATCTAATATCTCTGACAGCCCCAACCACCTTCCTCTTAATAACGCTCAGAAAGGACTCAAGATCCCAGAATGCAAGGATGCTGTGACAGGGCTGCACCTCAATTATTGTCACTCCTGCTTGAGTACACAGCTGAATGTCAAGTGAAACAGATGAACAAAGCGAAGTGTCAGGTGCTAGAAATATCTGCATTACAAATCAAAGCAACCTAGTGGCAATTTCCATGGGTTGAACATGGCAAGGCTTGGCCAGGAAAGAGTTTACCAATGGCTTTAAGGAAACAAGGATTTCACCCTCGCTTCCTGCATGGCCTCGTTGTCCCAGCTTGGCTGTTAGCTACAGCTTTGCTTCCCAGCAGTCCCTGAAGCAAAGTCAACTTGCAGCTGCTTTCGACTGTGCAACTAGATTGTGATGAACCAGCTACTCAAGCAGATAATTAATTCTCCTTTATTGCGCTGGGCATTTTCTTTTGTCATTCCCTACCCGCTAACAACACGGATGGGGGAAAAAGCTCAGGGGGAAGATGTTTTTGCTTTGTCTATTTACAAAGGAAAATATACAAGAGCTTGAGTGACACAGAAAATGATGAGAGTGCTTAGATGACAAAGCGAAATCTTAGTGGTACAGTATCACCAGACCTGTACACCTCAAAATGTTTTACAAAGGTAGTATCTCTAGCCTCTTTTGGCAGATGGAGAAACCAAGGCAGAAGGACCAAGATCATCCAGCAAACTGGTAGGAAAAAAGAAAAAGAAGAAAAAAGGAAAAAAAGAAGAAAGAGGAAAGAAGAGGAAAGAAGAAAGAAAGAAGAAAGAAGAAAGAAGAAAGAAGAAAGAAGAAAGGAAAGAAGAAAGAGGAAAGGAGAAAGGAGAAAGAAAGAAACAGTGCCCAACCATCCACCCCCAACAAAAATGTCAGGTTGGTCTGGCTGCCTCCCAAAACTCCTTCTATATACCAAAGATTATGAAAAGCAGTCACAAACCCCCCTAAGTACTTCACACTTTGGGTTACCAGCATTTGCATGTCTTTAAAACTTTCACATATGCCAGTGTACGCTGATGTCCACCTCTGTCAGAGGTGTCCTGCTTGTTATGAAATATTTAAATGTTCTCCTCAAAATACGCTGGTCAGCCAGCAAAGAGCCAACAGAGAAACAGAGAATCTTGATGGAAACAAGAGTGGGAAAGGAGTCAGCCCTTGTTCCTTGGGAACAAGAGAAAGACTTCAAATCTCACTTGAGGAATATTCAATATGAGGAAAATAACAGATTAGATAATTAGGGAGATAAAACCTGAGCTGGAGTGATCAGAACACCTGGGCAGAGCAGCTGATGGCTCTGGAAAGAAAACGATGTTTAGAACAGTACAAAGAGCAGCAAAACTCTGAGCACTGCCAGAAGTGGTGGTTTTGGCAGTGTTAGACTGATGGTTGGACTCGATAATCTTTAAGGTCCCTTCCAACCTAGACCATTCTATGATTCTATGATTCTAAGACTAGCCTTGCTGTCAAGACCAACTGAGCTAGACAGAAAAAGTATTTCAGTGATATGAATAAAAAAGAGAACAACAAAAGGAAAAAAACAAAAGTGAGATTGCTATGCAAAGTGCTGAAAAGATAAAACTAAAGATAAAACTAAACATAGACCCAGAAAAGGAGAAGTCACATGCAGCCCCACCCCCCCCCTTCTGTTCACTGGCATCTCCAACGAATCAGAGGTAAAAATATAATTTTAGTAATACAAAGTGAAATAGTTACACATGGTAAAAATGACTTAGCTTGAATAATTGAGAACAACAACAGGGCTGACTGTGAAGGCAAACAAGGGTATGGAAACTGTTGTGTATGAGGTGAAAGCTACTCAAAGAAAACAACATGCTCAGATTGGATGGTGGGAGTGGTACCATCTGGCTGAAAGTCAACAAATGTAATGCTTTTTTACATGTAGGAAGGAGGGGAAAATAAAAGATCCATACAGCTATCAACAAGTTAATCTGCACACAAAAGTACACAAGACTTTTGAACTCCACTTGAAGGAAAGAGTAATTAAAAGCATGGCAGCAAACGGAGATTCGGATAAAATACAAAAAGTGGTTTATCAAAAGTAAATCATGGCAATGTAACTGATAGCTTTTTTGATAAGGTTCTTGGGCTGGGTTTTTTTTTTTTGAGAGAGGAAGATCAGTGGATCTAATCTTTCCTAACTTCAGTAAATAGTCTGATGGCATGCCAAAAGGAAATGACTGCCTTAATGATAGATACGGGGATTAATGCAACTGGAAGAAAAATAAGGAAGTGTCTAAGTGTGAAGACTGTGGCTTGGATGAAGGCAGAAATACAGAGCCGCGGGGAGGTCTGCAGTGATATTAGTTAAGGATCCATTGGCTTTATAGTATAGAGCATAGAATGAAATGCAGAGACAGAAAGAGATGAGGAAAGAGGATAATACCACCAACAAAAAGGTGCATAAGAATTTAAAACCTCTGCCGGAAACGATGGAGCAGAAGGATGTGTTAGCTGACTGAACTTGAGGGATGCTGGACCACACATAACAAAGGTAACTGACTAAGATATTACAGGCAGCATACTCTTCTCCACATGGTCTCTGTCTCCAGCAAACCCCTTTTGGGGCATTTTCTGAACATCCCCATAGAAGGCAATGCTCGTTGGTGAGCAGGGTGGTGCACACATGTGTGCACATGGCGGCAAACAGCCAATGCAGATCTGCCTACAACTGGAGATGGGGACAGAGAGGGATAATTTAAAGGATGACGACTGTGCCTCTGGATGAATCAGGATTAATTAGCCCTTAACAGCCACCTCCCCCATGCCTTCGCAGCCCCTACCTGCCCTGCAACTTCTCATCCAGAGCCTGATCTTTCTTGTCTCCTCTCCAGCGTCCCTTGACACTGAATGCTTGGTCACGTCAAATCAAGAGACAGCAATGATACCAGACAGCTGCCCCAGAAACCATAGTCCTGCATATTAGCTACATTAATGCTGGAAAGCCAGGAAGAGGGAAAAAAAAAGAGAAGAAATGGAAAGGGAAAAAAGAGAGAGAGAAAAAAAGACAGCAACTAAACCCAACTTTGGTTCTGGGGAAGGAAATATGAAACCAAGGCAAAAAACATTTTGCTGACTTCCCAAAACTCCTTCAAGTATGTAAACTGAATTAGTTGAGAGACAAGCAGTAGCATGCTGAGCAGCAAGAGTATCAGTGAGGAGCACAGGGAACATCTACTTCCCCTTCATTCACTTGTAGAACGGTGAAAGTGGGGAGGAAAGGAAAACTACCGTTAAGATATCAATCCTACCTGTTGCTTATTCCTCCTTTGTCTTGTATGACTTTCAAACACTGACTATAATATGGGATAACCGAAGGGGAGGCTTTCAGATGCCCCTTTGATTTCACTGGGATTTCAGTTCTCAAATGACGTTATGAAGTGGGGTGATTTCAGACTGACACTCTGTTTTTCTGTGCATGCATAAAGAAGCATGGCTTTGCAGAAAGCCAATAATAAGAGCGGTCATTTTTGCTAATATAGCCTAGGAATCTACTGATACTCTCTCAGTGGTACTGAGCAATGATTTCTGGTTTTGACAGAACAGATCTGAGACAGTCAGATGCTCCGTCAAGCTGAATGCAAGAGCCCCAGAAAAAGATCAATCCTGTGTTAGTGAGACTGGTATTATGCCTCCAGCTAATAACAGAACCATGGCCTGATTAATTCTCTCCACTTGTAAACTGGTGGAAGTTCGTCCAACACTATAGCAAAGTAACACAGGTGTGAGTTATCCCTTATAATAGTTTTAACAACCGGTTCAGTAGTAAATTTGGCTAAAGGAATATCCCAGTACTGCTCAACGCAAGGATGCAGTAGAGGCATCTTAGTGACTACAGGAGATCAGGTAGTGCCTAGTGTTACGACGCTGAATTACAGAAATGTTGGCTGGAAGGGACCTCTGGAGCACACTGGTCCAGCCTCGAGCTTGAAGCCAGATTAGCACCAGCACTGCTCTTGCTCAGTCACAAATTTCTCTAGCCAAGTCTTAAAAATCTCCAAGCACAGAGACTGCACAATCTTTCTGGGTGACTGTTTCATTGCTGCACAGCCCTCGAAGTGTAGAAATCTGTCTTATTTCTAAGTGCTCTTCAAGTTCCTTTTGAATACACCCTTGGGGACAACACAACTTGAGCTCAAAGAACAGCCATACTACCACCGTTTATACAGTAAAAGGTCATCTACACAGTTAGGTGTCCACTTTTTCACCTTTAAAAATAATAACCAGTAAATTTGCAGTGTGAGGCAGAAGCCTTTCTGCAGAGTAAATTGTAAGACACAAACTTCAAAGAGATTTCTATTGACTTGGAAACAGACAGGATTTTAGCGAGTTTCCAGGTAGTTGGCACAATTTACACCTTGGCTAACCGACTCAGCAAACATTGAGAATGGCAATAAAAGAATGACTAAAGGTCTGGAAAACTTGCTAGTGCCAAAACAAAACATCCCAGCTCAACTTAGAGAGAGAGAGGGGGAAAACAGAAAGTCTAATCAATCACAACCATCAAGTACCTAAACCATAAGATTTCCTACCAAGGATAACTATTTAATGTGAAAAAAAAAAAAGGCTTAACGAATTCCCCTGACTGAATTCTCTAATGAGATAAATGTGGATGAGAAGTAAAGCACTGCTTTGGAATGGTTTGACACTGACTGGCATGACTTACTGGAAGACTCTCTTCAAATCATTCCGGTCCAAAGCAGAAACTAATGTTTGGGGGTATACAGATGGTAAGACTAAATTTCACACAGTCCAACATACGACCTCAAGAGGTCCCTTCCACCCTCATCCAGCCTGTGATTCTGTGTGAAAACGATTTCAAGTTGGCCAAGAGAAAAGGGAGCAGGTGTAATTCTTGGGACTCTTAACAATCTAGCTGTCATATTCACAGATCGAGGGCAAAGAAAAAACAACAAAGATTAGGATGGTCCATAAGGGACCAACTATTCCATCCCCATGTGATATGTAAGTAGTCCCAGTAATGGTTTCTGACAAGCTTTTGTCCCATTGTTTCTCAAGGGTCCCCAGTGACTGAGACTCCACAGTGTTCTCATAGTCCCTAATCAATTCCTAGTCTTCTCTCTGCTGGTCATCAGAAAGGTTTTGTCTGTTTTGTGAAACAGTAAATTTCCTTGGCTTCAATTTAAGGCGCAAATTTCTAGTTCTAGTTCTACCCAGACTGATTATGGAGAACAGATCTTTTTTCCCCCGCTTCCTACCTGCAGCAGTCTTTTCACATACTTAAATACAAGTTGAGAATTCTCCCTTCTTTGTTTTGTATTTTAAGAATAAACTCCCCCAGTTCTTTCAATTTTTTCCCCACAGCATTTTTCAGACCTTTCATCATTCTTCTGGCCCTGCCTGGACTCTTTCCAGCTTCTTCAAGGGCTTTTACCCCAAAGTAGACACATCTGCTGCAGTTAAAAGTTTATCAGGGGTCACTTGCCTCTTTTCCGTTAACCAAAACAAAAGTTTGGTTCCAGTTTATTGTTTGTGTTACTTGCAGCCTAAGAAAATCAGCAGCCAAACATAAGAGGGGTTGCCTACGTGTTCAGCCCCTCCTCTGAACCTTCAGCATGAAAAAAATAAAGTGAAAGAGGCAAAAAAGACTGAGAAATTCTGATTTTGCAGGCAGAGGAGAGAAGCTCACAAAGTTGAGGAGGACAAGACATTTCATCAGGAGCAGGAACCAAGAGTAACTCTTCCAGATCCCTTATCTAAGTCTCAGTAACAAAATCACCTTTCAGCAAATTCCAGTAATATCAGCGTAGCAGGTGAATGCCACACTCAATGAACTTTGTGTTGCAGAGTCACTTACAGCTGGAGAGGACAAATAAACCACAAGCAATAACATCGTCCCAGAGGAGAAGCAGAAAAGCTATCTGAAAAGGGCATTCCCCTTTGTACCTTCCAGCTCCCTAAAGTGCCACAACAGGTTCCATTATCTCCTGGACATACACTTTCGCTTTGAAATAGAAAGGTAAAAATATAGCTTTACCCCGCAAAAGCAACGGTAATTGATTAAGAAGTTTCTTAAAAACACCAGTATTTCCTTGTTTTAGTTCCTCTTCCTTTATAAAGCCCAGCAGCTCTAATGCATGAACCTCACCGAGAGCTCCCCAGACAGGTGGGCTCCACAGTGTACCTGGGACCTTTTCGTAGAATCACAGAATGTTGGAAGCGACCTTGAAGATGATAAAATGATAGAATCGTAGAACGGTTAGAGTTGCAAGAGACCGTAAAGATTATCAAGTCCAACCCCCTTCCATGGGCAGGGACACTTTACAGTAGACCAGGTTGCTCAAAGCCCCGTCCAGCCTGGCCTTGAACACCTCCAAGGCTGGGGCAGCCACAGCTTCTCTGGACAACCTGGGCCAGGGGCTCACCACCCTCAGAGTGAAAAATTTCTTCCTCACATCTAATCTAAATCTCCCCACTTGCAGCGTGAAGCCATTCCCCCTCGTCCTATCACTACATGCCCTTGTAAAAAGTGCTTCCCCAGCTCTCCTGTAGCCCCTTTAGGTATTGAAAGCCACTATAAGGTCTCCCCGGAGCCTTCTCTTCCCCAGGCTGAACAACCCCAACTCTCTCAGCCTGTCCTCACAGCAGAGGGGCTCCAGCCCTCTGATCATCTTTGTGGCCCTCCTCTGGACCCACTCCAACAGGTCCATGTCCTTCTTATGTTGAGAGCTCATGAGCTGGATGCAGTAATCCAGATGGGGTCTCACCAGAGTGGAGTAGAGGGGCAGAATCATCTCCCTCACCCTGCTGGCCATGCTGCTGGGGATGCAGCCCAGGATGTGGGTGGCCTTCAAGGCTGTAAGCGCACATTGCCTTGCTCTTCAACCACCAACACCCCCAAGTCCTTCTCATCAGGGCTGCTCTCAATCCATTCTCTGCCGAGCCTGTATTGATACTGGGGGTTGCCCTGACCCATGTGCAGGACCATGCACCTGGCCTTGTTGAACTTTATGAGGTTGGCACGGGCCCACCTCTCAAGACCTTCCAGGTCCCTCTGGATGGCATCCCTTCCCTCCAGCGTATCGACCGCTCCACACATTTTTCTGTTGGCAAACTTGCTGAGGGTGCACTCAATCCCACACAAAGATGTTAGACAGCACCAGTCCCAGTACCAACTCCTGAGGAAGGCCACTCACCACTGGTCGCCACTTGGACATCCACCCATTGACCACAGCTCTTTGAGTGCAGCCATCCAGCCAATTCCTTATCCACTGAGTGGTCCATCTGCCAAATCCACGTCTCTCCAATTTAGAGAAACAATCCTTAGTATAAATAAGGATTGTATTGCCTTCAAATATCTGGAGGCTTAAACTAACATTGAAGGAATGGAGGTAACCAGGGAAATTATTCTGCAGAGGAGGTATCTCCATCTGCTGCAGTTTTACTTTTTTCCCAGGGTTTGTACAGCTGACCAGGACCAGTCAGCCAACAGACCTTGACATCATCCCCTAAACAGAGTCACCCTCAACATCTGAACCTTTCTGTCCCTTGGGTTGAGCGAACCTGGACACAGCATGTGTCTGAAGGGGACACTGTTAACATAATACACTACTGCTCTTGAAAACGCTGTCTTCCACCCTGACGTCTCTCTGAGATTTCAACACTACTAAGCATTGATGTGAGCAGTGCAGGTCTCCAGTGAGGTGTGCCGAAGCTGTACAAGATCTCCTCGGAGTGCCCGTGGTGCACCTATAGCCCCAAGACATTGCACTCCTTGTTCAAACACACGTGCTCACTGGGTAGGTGTTAGCTCTGGCCAACACTCACCCAGATGCAAGGTTTGCTCTTCTTTCCACGTTGCTGATAGCTTCTGCAAGCATCTAACTCCATCTGAGATGGCTGTAGCTCCTCATGCTGTGTCCCTCCTGCCCAGCTGCCAGGGCCCTTTTAGTTCGTTTGTGATCCATGACATTCCTTCACCTTTTTGCCTGTGACAACCTCCCACCTTAGCGATGTCTTGCCTGGTACTTTAACAGCAACCAGTGTAAGACCTTTGCCTGCAATCCCCAGCCAACACCACTGTCTCATTAGAGTATTAATTCAGGATGAAACTGGAAATAAGATGTCACCTGCTAAGCGATCCATATGCACTTTCTGTTTCTCTAACAACAAGTCCAGCCAAGTGTGTCCCTCCAGCGAGGATAAATCTCATGGCTTCAAGAAACTCTGGATGTATGTAGAGATGAAACTACAAGCAGATTCAAAACCATGTTAAAAATCCCTCTGCAATAGCTCAAGCTGCCGTCAAAGTTTCTAGACACAAAATGACCTAGGGGAAATAACTGCAAAACCCAAGGCACCTTAAAGCAATTAAAGTGCATCATTAAAAATAAAAATGGTAACAACAACAAAAAAATAATCCAGTGCCTCTTCCCTACTAACTTTTATCTTGAGCAGAGGTTTCTTGGCCACATTACAAACTCCTGGAAGTCACAGGTTTCCTGCAGAGGCATTCACCACAGTAACAACTCAAGCACGGACACACAACAAACGTATTCCAAGAATTTTCTAAAAACATTAACTGACAAAACCCAGCCAAGTTTTTAAGCCTGCCATCCAAGTCACATGAATAGGAATATATTCTATAAACACAGACATATCTCTAGAAACAATGATACCAAACAGGAGATCCCCATTTGCATGTATTCTACTTACTGGAAGCTGAGTTTAATATAAGGCATGTTTCTTTCTCTTCTCTGGTATTATTAATCGTACTAACCATAAAATTATTAATGAAACAGCACTTAAATTGTTCATAACAATGTTAAAGCTATCTCTCTGTGAAATGAATAAAGTTCCCCTCTCAGATCCTCTCTGTGAACTGTGGGAAATTTCACTGCACTGATTATAATGTTTATTAAAAGTTGATTTTTGAGTAAACAATTGTAGCAAATTGATCGCTGCACTTACGTGCTCTTCTCTATTGATCCTTCATACCTTTTCAGGGAATGTATGCCTACACTTTCAGAATGATGTCATTAAGAGGATATTATCTTTTTCCCACCTCCACCTTCTGATCTATACCTTCCAGAAAGCAACTCCAGCATGTTGTGGTACCCTCCTAAAATATCTCCACTGCCCCCCAAATTATGCTTGTGTAATAAAAACTGTCTTCACTCTGCTTGTGATCTTTGTGTCCTACCTGACACGTAACCTTCTCCTCCTAATGGCCAGGCACCAGCCTGATGATGGGATACCTCCTTCACCACCTGCCCCTGGTTGCCCTATTTGCACACAGTGCTGTGAGACAGGTCACGGATCTTCTGGAAGGTCAGGCCACGTGGCCAAAAAGATAGCAAACCAAGCCAAGCATGGTTTCCCAATCCAAATTATTAACTTTGAGTAAAACCTAATCTCAGTTCAACTATGAATTCAAAGGAGGAATCAGAAGTGAAAACAAATAAGTAAACCAACAACCCAAACCCAGCAATATTTACTAAACGGAAGAGAACTACAGATGAAGAAATATAAATGATGTTTCATGAAGTTTGGAAGCATTATATGGGAACCTCAAGACATCAGGAAAATTCTGCAGCTGGTAAGAACAAGAGATTAATGAGAAATTATTTTCAGGTGTTTTTTTATTTGTTTATTTGGTTTGAGGTTTTGTTTTGTTGTTTTTTTGAGGAGGTGTTTTTTTTTTCTTTTTTAAAAAAAAAAGCATTACAGCAAATCTTACAGATGGTACAGTCCAGTAGAGGGAAGTTCAACGTGTGATTTTGATCTGTATTTGGAAAGCAGCAGGGCAACGTGCCTGTCTCTGATGATGATGAAGAAGCTTTTTCCAGTCCATTAGTAACAAAGGCAGATGTTAAACAACATCTACGAGAGATAAACATTTAAAATCAGCAGGCCTGGATAACTTGCACCTAAGAGCACTTACAATAGCTGTCGGAGGTGGTCTGTTTGAATACAGCCAAATGCAAAAGCTGCAGTCAAGAAAGAACAGATTCGGCACAGACCTCCAGTATGGCAGCCTGAATTCTGGAAAAGAGGTAATGTGGCGGAGGATTTGGGGATTAAAAGAGGTAAATAATTCAGTGGGACTCCCAGTATGTGCCGCTGAGAAAAGGCTAACAAAACTGTTTGCTGTATAAACTGAACAGCAAGGAATAAAGAGAAGATAATACTCCTTTTCTACATGGTATTGGGAAGACCTGTGCTGTGACACTAACGTCAGGCATTTTAAAGGGGCTATGAAGACCAAGGGAGGGTGTGGAAAGGAAACATAAAAGAAATTAGAGGAGGTCCGCTTTCTTCTGGAGCAAGACCTGGATGCCCTCCCTATAAGGTTATCTCAGCAGACAGTGGGCACCTATGTTTAGGCAACTCAGGTGTTGAATGTACTCAGAGGTACTCTACTGTGTGGCAATTCAATCTAACAGAGAAAGGCACAATGAGATGTGAAGTGGAAACCTATGCAAACTCATAACTCTCTCCAGGGGGTCTAGATTACCAGCTAGGGCAAGGGGAAATAGATGTGCTGAGCTGTCCGTCTCAGCTCCTGAAAAGAAGAGTTCAACAAAGTGTGAGTTACGCTTTATCAGAAACAGGTTGTTGGACTCAATTTACTGGAGGTAACTGGTGAAAATTAGTTGCTTTCAATAACTAGCCAAATAAAATTATCTACCCTACCCATCAGGGATTACTCTAATCTTAATATAGCTACAACTGCACAGGCTTCCTGGTTTTCTGATGTCAGATCTTGGCCCAAGCACTGAGACGTTACATTCCACTTGGATTTTCTCAAATAGCTGCTGGCCTCTAATCATGGAAGCCCACTTGCTCTTGCTGCTGTATGTTTGGAAGAGAAACACATTCAAATAGTGAAATTTCAATAATGTTCTGAACTTCAAGAGGATAAAATGCTGCACAGAAGTCCTTACAAACTCCACTTTAGGGGCACTCCTGTTTGATTAATGCCTTTTTGTTAGAAAAAGCCTGATCAAGGCTGATCAAATATCGACGTCATGAAGCAAGAAGAGACAAAGCAAAGTCATATTGATAATGCTGGAGCCACTGAATGCTGCCAATCCCCAAGGTTTCATCAGGAAACTTGCAGTATTTTCCCTTTGTCCTGGCATGGTTAGTGCATCCCAGCAAACAGAGGAGGAGCAGCAGGCTTCTAGTCATCTCGATTGCACAGAAAAGAAAGATACCAAACATCTGTAATCCATGAGACAAATAAATGAGAAATTCAACTTTTTCAGAATTTTTTCATGATTTTTGGTGCTGGTTTTGCTTCTTTAGCTTTTGGGGTTGTCAAAAGTGACTAGCAGATATTGGTGTTTCACCAGGGCAGACTGGTGATGTGGAGCTGGTCTTTGTACACACATGAACAGACACAGACATATCACAACTCAAGTTAGAATTCATTTGTCTGATGTTTGCTGTCCAGTCCCACATGAAATACTTCAGCAGAGCAAGTGGTACAAGAAGGGGCATATGGGAGACCTGTGCCCTCTGCACAGGCACCTGGGAGTCCTATGCTACCTGAAAAGGTGCAAGGCCCTACCCATGGGCAGCGAAATCAAGCCTCAAAGCTCCAGTGACCATAATTAAATGACCATAATTAAATAAATTAGATGCCTTAATCTGCAAATGAGTCCAACCTTGGGGACATTTTTCCAGGACAAAAGGAGGGTCTGCATCCAGTTCTTACTAACGGATGAAGGATGCTGAGAGTCTAGCTGTCCTTTGCATAACGTCCTCCTCTGTTTCAGTGTATAGGAGAGAGAAATCCATCTTGAATGAAGGAGCTGCCCCGCTGTTCCAGGGAAGAGACACCATTCTTACTTTTCTTTGCTGTCTTCTGGTCTTCAAAGCAAAAACATCCATGTCATCAGTTCTGGGTTTGCTGGACCTTAAAAGCTTGCAGTACTGAGCCGGGGACACAGTGAACCCTGGCTGCATCTGCCAATTATGAACTATTTGGATGTACTTCACCTAAGGAAAATAAATGGATTGTGCAATTTCTGTGACTGCAGATGTGACGTAGGACAGCGTTTCAACCACTTGCTATCTTAGGTGCCCCAACCATATAAAGGAGAGTTCCGCTGTACGTGGCTTATCAGACTTATCTGGGTGTTAATCTGGGAACATGGACCCAGAACACGTCTGCAGTGCTGGGATTTCACAACCCAGTTGCATTACTCTTCCTGTGAAGAGTTTAACCTTTTCCCTGAGGCTCATCTATGCTCAGTGGCACAAGCTCATACTGCCATGGAAGAGGTTGCTCCAGCTAGGAAAGATCTTCCAGACAAGGTAGTGAAGGCTATTGCCAACAGGCATCATGTTTAAGGACAGGAGTCCTTAAAAAGCTTTTCCCAGCTCCACACCCTCCCAGCTGGACAAGGGAAAAATGAGGATATTCTGTTCAGCAGCCCATGCCTGCCCACCGCAATGAAAAATTGTGTTCACCATCATCTGGTTCTTGCCCATTAACTTCCCTTAACTGGGTTTCCTGCCTCAAGGGGTTGCTTCCTGCCCAGAACAGCCCATTCCCAGCCCTGCACACATTACTGAGGACTGCTATTTGTAGACGAGAATTTATGGCACTTTGACATGCAGTAAAGCTGGAATGCTTTTAAATCACAACGAAACTGGCACCAGGATACGGCTGTGCCTTGTGCATCCCTCACAGGTTTATCCAGCTATGAGTATATCTGAGAAAGTGGCTTCTCCAAGTATGGAAATCTGGCTTTGTCTCTTCATTTAATTCCTGAATTCCCACACTTGGGATCAAGGGAATCACACAGAAGACACAGCAGTGGCACAAGGTGAGGAAAGAGAAGAAGCAACAAAGCCTACAATCAAATTTTAGTACCTTATTACGAGGCATATATTTTAATATAAAGCCTATTATTTCAATAACGACAGCGGCACTTACTGTCAGTTGTAGCTGATGTGCTTTACATGCTCACAAGACCGCAGGCGAGGAGGGAGCGCTCTTCTTCCACAGCTTTCCCAACCTGGGCAAGGAGCCATCCCACCGCTGCGTGCTTCCAGCACGCCTGTCCAGCGACACCGCCAAAACCGACCCTTGCAAAGGGCTTTAGGAAAATGGAACTCAACAATCTTGCCCCACTTATTTATAGCGACACTCCAGACTATAATTGTGATTATATAGTCTGGAAATACTCTTGTGGGGGAATAAATGAAATAATATAATTAAAAAAAAAAAACTTAAAAGAATAGATCTGCAAGACCTTTGAGAGTTCTGGATGGTGTTTGTCACCTTGCTGCATTTCTGCTCCAGCTGCTCTTTTTGTACACCAGCCTTTGGGAAAGATACGTCTCGTTCATATCCTCAGTGATACAAGTTGCTATCAGACAGCTGTTACTAGAGTTATTTGACCACAGCATCTCATGCCACAGCTAAACAGCATGACCAGATAAGACCAAACAACGTAAGTGAACAGGAGAACATCTTTATTTTCTTCTAAGTGTACACACACTTTCTATAAACATGGCTAAATGTCCCCTAGATTTAGCCCAGCACCAACTCCAGGCTTTGCTCCAAAAAATTAAATGCAGCATATGAAAAGGATAGAAAATAGAGGGAAATGCTTTCCTCAGTGTCAGAGTACATCAAAACATACAGCTCTTCTCTGAAAAGCCATTGTTTAAAAGGCGACAAAGATCAAGGCTGGCTCCCCAAGTGCAGCAGCCCCCTGGGATGGCACAATTAACTCCTAAATATGTCAAAGCAGGGATATCTTACTGGTTCTTCTGCCGAGGAGATGTGAGAAAAAAAAAATCCCAGCACTTTTTCCAAGTAGGGAAATTACCCCTGACCTGGGATCCAAGCCACTGTGGATTAAAACTCTTTGGAACGAGAAGACCATATTTTTTTTCCTCTTTATATCCACAGTAATTTGCCTCTTCAATGGCATAAAAATTAAATCCAGTTGGAATGGCTTTTTAATTAAAATCATACTTTGCTTATCAGAGTGAGAACATTTAACTGATTACAAAAGAAATGTGGAAACCTCTGGCATCCTGTTCCCCATTCTCCAGCCAGGCAAACTCACCCTGCTAAACCATGTGTAACTCTTTGGAGATTTGCCCACGTGAGCTCTCCTCACCCTGTTTATGGACCAGAAAAAGTCATACAGACACATAGAGTCCCTACAAAAGCGCTCTCTTTCTCTGGTTGAACCTGATGGAGTTCACTCTTGTTTTAATTTGTTGACTCCTGGCAATTCCCTATGGAAGCAAAGAATCTCTATACATTTAATTTCAACTCCTTGGCTGTGCTGTTATTTAACTTCATAGGCTACTGAAACGTTTCCCACTGTCTCAAAAGCGCCCTCAGGCCAAAGGCTGAAGCCATACACCCGAACCATTGCTAGCAGATATACCTCACCATCCCACTCCAATGGTTAAGGACCTTTTTTCCACAAGCACTATCATCCAGGCTTGTTGCCAGAATCGGGTTACTTTGCTGGAGGCCTCTCCATATGGTGACAACAAAATTCAAGGGTCATGCTAGGGGCAAGGCTGGGTCACACAAGCTATGCCACCCACCCACCTTGAGGTGTTCCCTGAGACACCTCGTGTGCCACAGGCTCTGGGCCACGGGGAAGACTGCTGCTGCCTGTGATACGTTTGGGTTTCAACCTTCCAGGGTTGCTCCCGTAACAATTTTCACGAGCATTAAACTCACAGTGAGATCCTCAGACGGCATGGCACAGCAATGTTAATGTCAGCGAAGCTAAGCTGATTTATTCTGGCGGAGGATGGTAACTGCAGGGTAGGATTTTCCCAAGCGCAACTACTAGTTAAATTCCGAGGGCTGAATGAATATGTGACAGAGTGCCTGCGTGCTTTTATCTTTCTGTTTTCAGTGCCAGCTCCTGCTAGGGAAAGGGATGTCGAGGCAGATGCCAGAACTGAAGTCTTGAACCCACCCTGTTTGCAATGATCCTATGGGACCTTCCATCAGAATAGCACTGTCACAAGAACTCAGCTGCGTTTTTCTTACAGACAGGAAGGAGATCAGATACTACTTCAATTGGGAGAGTTACTCTATTTTTAGCTCCAGTAAGACCATTGCAGCCACAAGGTGCTGGATTCCAGAGGCTGAAATAACCATCTCCCAGACAAACCCAAGAACAGACACGTTTTTCTCCAAATGTCTCCCACATAACGAAGAAAATGCAATTTTACTCTTGCCTCTCCTCCTACCCTCTCCCTCCTGACACTCAGATGTGCTGCTTTCAGGTCACACCGTTTAAGTGCCACCCTTTTGCAAGAAAACATAACCTGGGGATACCCCCGATATACTCCACAGGAGACACCAAAACCCTGATCTAATTGATCAGGACTTTCTTAGATTCTTAAATACCTTTAAACTCTACACTTAGTCCAATATTCTATTTCCAGGCCTGTAAATTGTTTTCCCCAATTAAATCTTCTGTTGTTGAAGTGAGTTAGAGGTCCCCACACTCTAATACTGAATATGCTTCAAACCAATAATTGTGACTGAGCAGCTTTCAAAACTGAAACTCTTCCACTATCTGATCTATGATCTAAAATACACGTCATTATCCCTGTAGTATTTCCCTCCTTCTCAGAAATGGTTGTACCATCATTCAAAGGTGTGGCATGTTCTGGCCATTTTCTGGCCTGAAAAAGAAAGTTAAAAAACAATCCATAAAAAGCAAGGTTTTTTTCTTGATTCACTCTTCTGTCAAGAAAAATAACTCCGAACTTGTTAACTTTTCCAGTTTCTTGACGTGAAGAAAAAAAAGGGAAAAGCTACTCTATTTTTTCTCCCCCATCAATCAAGAATTAAAATCCCCAAGGATAAGTATCTCCCCCACCCCCTGCAACTTTACAAGTGAAAAAACTCCCACCTTCCTGAGAATATTCCTCAAGGATAAGGTTAGGTTTTTTGTTATGCAAAATAGATTTGGAAGACAAATCGTCAGCGAGGTCTAATGTGAAGAGATCAGTCAAGGTTCTTTATATCTTGGCCTTAAGATTAATTAAATCTCATTTCACAGTAACCATGCACCCAACACTCCGAGGTCAGCTTCAGCCACTAATTTGGTGAGCTGTGCAGCAGTATCATGGTTTCCCCACTGTAGACCTCGCTGATGGTGTACAATATCGGTTTTAAACTTCTTTCCCTCTCACCCAATTGCTCACCCCTTGTAAGCAGTTGGCAGTTGGAGCATGTGCAGTTGGAGATGGTTGACCGCATCTTTTCTGGAGAAAAGCCCCATTTTTAAACTTGCCGTTGTTATTTTAGTATGGTGTGTAGGATCTGAGAACTCCCTATTGCTTATATGAGAGCAATCAAAAATATTAATCCCCCTCTCCCTCGCCTCTGGAACAAAGGATTTACAAGAAACAGAGCGCAACTGGTCTGTGGAACACCGTGCTGGGACTGTCAACCCAACCCCTGGCTGGACACTGAGCCTATGGCCAGGGGCATCCTGAGGAAAACCTTTCCCTGTCTCAGCTCTCTAACAAAACACTTCTTTCTCTTCATGGCCATGACCTCCATGACAGCCTGAACGATGACACTGTTGGCTGGCACAGGAAGGCCCGAGTCCACTGTGGATGGATCCCTCAAAAGAAGGGGTGAGAACGAGAGAGAGCAGTGATCCCCGTCACACACAGAGCGAAGCCCTCTGGTTGGCTTTGAGTTTCCTGCAACAATACCACATCCTACAGCATGGCCAAATGTCCTCACACATACCTTCAAAACACAAGAGACCACAGTGAAGGTTGCCAAGAGAGGCATCATTGGTGGGACCTTCCCGCTGGAGAACTGGCAAAGCTGCAGTACTGGGGGGACCATATGAAACCCCAGAGAGATCCTGCCCACCTGTCAACAAACCAGTAGCTTTCCAAGATGATCTGTTTCCATCTCCTACTCTCACCAGTCTCAAAGCCAAACATGGATGTGTCTCCAGGCCTGGCCACCCTCCCATTCCTGCACTGACAGGTAGATCCGTACTGTGATAATCCCTTGCTTCTGCTAAAGGTGGTTTTGCCTTGCTAAATTTATCTGTAAGCAGGAGGGCGAGCACTGCATTGTGAACAGTATCACACCAATCGCTCTCCCTGCATAGCAGCTGAATAACATACACATCATCCAGGCAGGCTCCTTCTGCGGCAGTCCCTGTGACAGACAACACTTCCCTTTCAGAAACGGGCCAACCTCCATCACAAAAGAAGTCAGCTTTCTGGCTCTTAGTGCTGCTCTTGGCAGGCTGTTCTCACATCTCACTCCCCTCGCTGCTACAAACCATCCCACACTCAGCCAAGTTCAATCCCATCAAGCGTACAAACACTCCTGCACCAGCACGAGCCCTTTACAAGATCCTTCCATTCCCCGATGTTATCACGAGTGCACATGTAGGGGGGGTAACCGCACCATCCCCACAACACCGATTTGCAAGGCTAATCTAGCCAAACGCTAACTACGAAGTCTTTATGATGTTGGCAGACAACGGTGAAAAGAAGTAAGTGAAAGAAGTATATTTTTTCTCATTCCCAGACTGGACTTTAGGCATTCAGACCACCGCTGGCAGAACGTTCACTTACAGCCCCTGGAACTGACCTAAGAGCTCCTCAGCTTCATCCTGTGCCTGAACCGCTGCCCCTCTCCAGCTGCAGCTGAATTTATTGGTTCATCACCATCTACTCATGGTTACCCCAGCGGATGCTGTTCCTTGCCTGTACTTCTCCCCAGGCTACTCTGCAAGGGAAATAAGCATTTATTTTTAGGTGCATTGTACTCTGACTGGTTGGGCTCTCCTCCCAGGGCTGCAATATATATTTAATACTTGTTTCCAGAACTGACAGCCCAGGAAGCTTGAGTGGTGAACTGGCAGAGAAGAAAGAATTATGAAGTAGAGGGGCATCAACCTGCCAAGCATTTTAATACCTCATCTAGAAAGAGACTTGAGTCCCGTAGTGGGGAAGAAAGGGAGCCTGAATCAAAGACACGGTTGCTGTGTTATGATGATGATGATTTCAACTGTGCAGTAACAAATCCTGTCAAATCTGCAGGAGAGAGGAACAGGAGGAGAAATACACTATTAGAGCAACATGCAGCGAAAAAATGTACTGGGAAAAGGCAGTAAGAGGAGAGACAACTGCACCTAGGCTGCTCTGCGTTCCCAGCACAAGGCTGTCCCTGGGAGTGCTACAGCTCTGGGATGTTTCTATACAGTGGCAATCCAAGTGGGATCAGCAGACCTGGTGATCAACCTGCGCAAGAGGTTGAGCTCAAATGTGGGATTGTTCCACAAGTGATCTACCTAAAGGCTGCGGCTCCTAACCTCTTTGTAGCTGGAGTTCATGACTGCTGCCCTCATGCTTCTCTTGCCCGTCGCTCCCAGCTGCCTCTCCACACGGTGCTATAAACTCGTCCTCTCCCTCATCCCAGTCCTCCCCATACCCCCAGGCAAACACCATGCTGGGATCACAGGTCTTGGCTTGGTTCCTGATGCCTCCATCACAGCTTGCAACAGCCACTTGGACTCTTTTTCTTTCTGCCTCTCTTTTTTGAAAGAGTAAATACAATGCTGTCAAGCACATTAGGTGTCTTTCCTTCAGAAAACTACTACCTTTACTCAGCCCTTTACTTTGCAATTTTTCCACAACTGAACTATGTGTTACTGGAAGATGTCCCTTCAATAAATCCTGGCTTTGTTTTATCTCCCTGTAACAACAATATGTAGCCAAAAAAAATGAACAGACAACCAAAGCTTCAGCTTTATAGCTATGTTTAAAAATATTTCCAGATGCTTATTGGTCCCTTAAGACATTTCCGAGGCCAGGTCAAGTAGACCCAAGGCAGTAAGCTCCAATTTTTAATTTCCTCTCCATCTACAAAACCATCAGGGCTTGGCTAACACGGTTTAACCATCAGAGCCATTTGGCTCTGGGAACAGCTTCCCAGACAAAAGAGCACAACAAAAAAGTGAACTTTAAGAAGTGGAAGGTAAATAATGGTATGGATACAATAGGAGCCCTATGTTGGCAGGGACCTCAAGGAGACAGAAAGGTTGTTCCTGCCCAAGCTTGTAAGATCCAAATGAAAACAATAGTCAAGGTGGAAGGCAAAAATACACACATCAACATTATAAGTCTCCTCCTTATGCACATAGATTTAATTATAGTGTAAATCACGCTCTTCCAGCTCAACTTCAGCCCCTGACAGACATTGAACCTAGCGTCTCCAAAAGAACTAGGTATCAAGGTGAATGGATCTCTAAAAGTAACATCTCACATCACAGTTTTATTAAGTGCTATTATAGTCATGATCAACTTCTGATACACTGGACATATTTTTTTTTTTATTAGACCAACTAGTACAGCTAGAGAAAAAAACCAAAGAGCTTTTGAAGCTCTTTAACTCAGAAGCACACTCAGGACGCTTCAGGATACACATAGGTCTGAAATAACTGTTCTGAGTTTAGTCAAGTTAGTTAATTACAGAAGAAAAAGAGTAATTAGCACCTGCAGAGCAGATGAATCACTGAGCCAGGGAGGAGCTCGTAGGACCATCAGCCCTTGTAGGACCGCAGGGGTGGGCAAGAGTTATCACCTCTGCGACAAGAAGAAACTAGCAGGTGGCGAGACATGAAGAAAACTGTGGCATGTCGTAAAAATCAATGTCTCCACTGAGTTCAAGGTTTTTAATGCCCAGCAGAACCTTGAAGGTTAATTTGTGGGCTTGGCTTTTGGAGATACGCTGTAGGTCTGTAACACAGAAGGATGGTAGCCATGGTTTTGCAACAAGCCACTCTCTCCAACCAGCATCATTTCCTTTCATCTTGTCCCACTCATAAACATCTTCAGGCTAAACCCACAGCAATTACGACTCAGCTTTGTTTCTCTCTTAGACCTCAGGAAGCATTGCCATGCCTGAAAGTATTTTTATTTTATATTTATATATATATATATACACAAAAATATAAAAATATATATGTCAGATGTTCCAGTATAAGCTGTTATTTCTCTTGACAAACCTTGCCTCATCTGCACTGTACACAAGCAGCCTGAAGACAAACCCTTGACATACTGTTTGCCAAAATGTGTATGACTTCCCATGGGAGGGAGGAGAGAGCAGGGCAAGGAGGAACAGAGGTTCGTTTTGCCAAAAACGGTGCTGCAAAAGAAATTTTGCAGAGAGGATGAAAGAGCACGAATTCCTGCGCCCAAAAGACATAGCCCATGCCCCAACGGCAAAGCACTGGCTCCAGAAGGTGAAAAAAGCTTTGCACAGAGAAACTGTGCAAAAAGGGAACTGTACAGGAGTCAGAGAGTAGAGCAAAACAGAAGGGGCAGAATTCTTTGAGAGGAATCATTGCAGCACTGGAATTAAGTGCACTGCATAGCTGAGAGCCATACAGCCCTGCAGCCGTGTTTAATGTCATCCCCCCTCCCAAAAAAATGCAAGCAGCCTAGCAGTGGAGACTTGAGCGTGTCAGTAATTCTTCATGTAGTGTTTGGCCTCCTTTCGGTGCCCTGTGAAGCTGGGATCCATCTCAGCAGCAGCATTTTTCTCTCTCTTGGAGTACATCAAGCAAAAAGGAAACCTGGTCCCATTGCGGAAAAATGCTGGAAAAGCCTCATTACTCTTAAGAACCAGGGCGAAAATGAAAAATAAGCAAATAAATGGATGCAGACGTTGCAGGAGACAAGTGGCTTGTTTCAGTTCAGGCTCTTCCACGCTTGCACTGTGCTTTGAAATGACCCCGGGGCAATAGGAAAGCTCTGTGGCCTCCCCAGGGAGGGAGTCCCAAAGGGGTCCCCAGCCAGAAGAGCAGCTCCATCACCCCTCCGTCTAGCTCCCGGCACGCGGCAGGACTCAGCAAGGGGAAGAAACATTCCTTGCTGCATCGTCCCAAATTACTAGCCCCAAATTACAGGGGGAAAAGCAGCCAAGAAATACTGGGCGCAGCTCAGGACTGAGCCCAGCCACCGATGGCGAGGGGGACGGAGTGGTTTCAGCAGCAGGACACGTGTGACCACGTCAGCCAGCGCCGCTGCCGCTCCGCGGCTGAGCGGTTTTCCTTCGAGGGAGGGCCCGAATGGTCCTGGGGAATACCTCGCTCCCTCCCTCCCTCTGCAAGAAAGCACACCTGCCAGGGCAGGGGGGTTTAATCTCTGCATGAAAGGTGACTCAAAAAAAAAAAAAAATTAAAAAAAGTAAGTACATCTGTCCCACATAGCCATGAATGGGAAGAACTTTCTAAAGGGGTTCACCCCGCCCCTGATAAACGGCTACGGGTCTGTCATAGGAAAGAAGCCATAAAAAATAATCACTGCATTCACTTCAAATAAGAGTTGAATTTGGCTACAGCAGAATGAAGGTGGAAGAAGTATAATCTCCAGCAGGATTTGGATTCTGGCTGTTTCCAAGCCTAGTGCATAAAAATGCTGAGTGTCGTTGTTGAAGCAGCTTTTCATTTTGCTGCAACTGTACAGAGTTGTTACAGATTTTTTTTTTTTGGGGGGGTGGGGTGGGCATCACATTCAGTGCATTTAATTTTCTTTCCTTTTTGCCTTGCAAAGGGATACCTTCCTTGAAGTTTGATCTGCAGCAGCCTGGCCACTTAGGAAAGATGAAATCAAAGCTGCTTTTCAGTAATGAATAAAGCAGGCTGCAGGGAAAAGCTCAGCGTGAGCGGGTTTTCTTCTTTTTTCACTCTTACACAACACAAGAGAAACCTGGGGAGGGATTCAGCTTGCAGCTTAAGATCTCTAAATGTAGGTGTCTACCTGAGGGCGACTGAACTGCCACTGCAGTCAACGAGGGTTCAAAAAGATGCATAACACAGGCATGTGGTGTCATTTGAGATAACTTTATTTTCCATGTTCGTAGCATCCACGTGGGGCTGGCAGATAACACAGCATCTACAGGGGCTTCGCTCTGCAGAAAGGGATGATGTGGGTCAACGGGATCTTTCCCTGCATCTCAAATGGCCTGAGAGCAGGCAGCTGACATGAACCTGACAACACCGCTGGCCGCAGCGGGAGCTCAGGCCATCTGGGTCACACGTAGACACCTACACAGAAACAGTGAAACGTAGGTGTCCTAATCTGCACGGTGAATGCCACCCCGAGGTCACCCACAAGGAAGCTCACAGACCGATTAGCCGTGATAGACAATGACATTTATAAGGGCCCTGGAGACACTCCCTGCTCAGATGTTGGTTGTGATGTTACAGATTACCAGGTATTAATTGAAACATCTGTTAAACACAGAATCAAGGTTGCAGCCCCGAAGAAACATCTTTTTAAAAGACACCCAATAGATTTCAGCTTTACAAAGGAGACACAAAGTATTGATATTTTCCCCTCCAGACAAGAATTGTATTTAAATAGATTTTTTTTTTTTCCCCTTCCCTCTTGAGGAGATGTAATTTCACAGGGATGAAGATTAAAAAAATGTGGAGCTCGTACCCAGCTTCCCAACCGACTGTCAGGAGTAGGAACATCCCTGAGCCAGCTGCAAAAGCAGGAAGGGGATCATGGGGATGGCGGCTCAGCAGACAGAGTTGCGGTCTCCATATTCAGTTCCTTTGGTCTCTTCTTGACTTTAAATCAATACAAATCAATGAAGCCAAGGCATGACATCCAGAAGAGTCAGACCACTAGTGAAATGCTTCGGAAAATAATCCTGATTTGGTTCTGAATTAGAAAATAATCCCAATTCAGTTGTAACACTTGAATTTAAAGGCAAACGACAGAAGTGTAAGTCTCCATCTCCCAGCCATGCAAACAGTGAAATGGATGGATAGTGGCTGCCCTGGGGGTGAGAAATCTACCTAATGTGACTAACGGAGGAGTTTAAGGCTGTTAGCAAACACTGTTTCAGTTGACTAGAAAAGTGACTTTCTTAATGTGAAGTACATCAGGGTCTCCAAAATTCACAGACAGCTCAGAAGCTAAAATAGGTCTTTATGTCCTGGAAATACTATCTATGTGTATTTATATATAAAAGTTAGTGCTGTAGATAAAATCTGGCACAATAAACCGCCAGTAAAGCAGCACTAATGTGTGTTTTCCACCCTTAAGCAACCCACAACACATATCCCTGCGCACAAAAATGTCCCTAAATTCCCTTTATAAACCAACCATCTAAAAATTACCAGACTGAGTTCTGATGTCACCTACGCTAACTTCATACCAGGGCTGCGCTGACTTCAGGGCACCGCATCTGCCTTGCGTCCGCACGACTGATGGATGAGTGGGGGACGGAATATCGGAGGCAAGGACCGTAACAGCAAAGAAATATCGCACCTGCTTCCGCCTCTTAACCTTACCTGCTCGCTTCCAGCAGGTCAAGCCGTGTTCACATAGGCTATTTATATTTGTGCAGATTGGCAATTATTAAACATAAGTGCTCTTGCTATTATAGCTCTTCCCTCATTAGGGTTTATGCATGAGGCTAAGCAGTTTAAAAGTGATTTGTAGCAAAGCTAATAGCCAGTAGATGCTTCTCATAAAGCTGAAATTTCAGGACAGAAAATCTTGGTACTTTATTAGCAACAGCCTTATCAGAAAGAAACTTTGCACATTTATCTACATCTCCAGAAGCCTTTAGGTTTTCTAAAAAAGCCAGCGCTCAAGAAGTCTGGTATCGCCCCGTTCAACAAATAAAAGGGCTGTATAACAATGCAAGGAGCATCCAGTGGCTTCAGGGAGCCCATCTTCTTCTCAAACCTTCCCCAAGGCATTTTCTAAATACTAATGAATGAACTCTCCCTGTGTTATGGGTCTTGTAATGTGAAAGGTGAAGCTCGTGCCTGGAGAAATGAATCAGCCCAGAGAAATCCCTGGTGGTCAGGCATGAAGCCAAGCAAGCTGCAGGTTGCTCCAAAAGGCAATGGCGACAAGAAGACCACTCAGCTGGTGCACAGCCTTCCCCAGCCATGCACAGGACCTCCCGGCCATGGCATTAGCTGTGTTAGCTGTGGGTGGAGGCCACTCTGATGGTTGGCATCACTTCCCTGCCCCCCTTGTACTTCAAAACAAAGGCTCTGATTTTTCTTCCACTGCAGTCCTGTGGGATCTCATTTCCAGAGGCAAAGACATGTCCCCTCTTGCCTTGGTTCCCACCCAAATGAAGCTATGAGAGCTCGTGACTTCTGGAAAACATCTGGGAGCGTGGAAGGGAGGGAGCAGTGAAACAGCAAGCCCTCAGCACTCATTGAGGGAAACTCTGCTCGGCTGCATGGGCTAGGAGAACAAACCAGTGCCGTGGCACAGGCAGGCTTGGCAAGTCTCATGAAGGGAGCAGGAGCTTCGGACGTCCCTGTCTGTCCATCCATGCACTCCATCCCACCTGCTGGGCCAGAACTCCAGCCCCTCCTGCTCAGGGGTCTCCAGGCATCTCCGACCCATTTTGTCTACGTTTTTGACCCACAAGTGAGGCTGCATTTCTTAGATTTTGGTTCTTACAAAGGACTTCCTCTTCTTTCCAATACAGAAGAGAGAAAGTTGATGAGACCAGAGAATGGAGCTATATTTAATCACACAACCTCTCCCAGGCATTGGAAAATGACATATCAGTTTCCACTGAGCCTGCGGGATGCAGCAGCAATCCCATTCACAGCAGTGAAATGACACTGCCACACTTGTGCTGACCTGGTCTGAGGGCAGGAGGTAACCTCCCGTGTCCACAGAACCAAGCAGAGTCCTGCTCCTCATCAAAACTTGAGTAACAGTTTTTATTCCACACAGATAATTTGACTCCTTTCCTGAATTTGAGCCACAGATACCATGCAGAGTGTGACAAATCTCTTCCAAGTGCGCTCAGGTCTGATTTAAAAAAAAAAAAAATCATCTTGTCTTGGGTCTCATTGATCTACAGAGTGTCTGTTGCCCTTCCTCAGACTGCCAATAAACGGGACACTTGATGTTGAACAGGGAGATATTCTTCCTGTCCCTCTCCCCTCTCTTCTCCATCTCTAACAAAGATTTGTGTCTACAAGAAAGCCCAAATACCCTGTAACTTCTCAGTCCTATCAGACTCTAAGCCAGCATATGATGTGGCAAGGGGAAGATTGATTTCCACGAGATACCAGTCTTTCCAGTTGTTTCTGCTGAAGACCATCTGGTAAAGGAAAAAAGCTATCCTTCCTCCTGTCCCCCTACCCTCCTGGAAAATAACAGAAATTCTGTATGTTTCCCATTTCCAAGGCCTTGCAGTCGGTGCCTCGGTACAGCTGAAACATCTCTTCATGACATCGGTCCCATGACTTAGAATCATTAGAGTCGTCTAGGTTGGAAGGGACCTTTAAGATCATCGAGTCCAACCATCAACCTAACACTGCCAAAAACACCACTAAACCATGTCCCTCAGCACCACATTTACATGTCTTTTAAATACCTCCACTTCCCCGGGCAGCCTGTTCCAATGCTTGACAGCCCTTTCTGTGAAGAATTTTTTCCTAATATCCAATCTGAAATTTCCCTGGCACAACTTGATGCCTTTTCCTTTTGTTCTATTGCTTCTTTCTTGGGAGAAGAGACTGACCCCCTCCTCGCTACACCCTCCTTTCAGGGAGCTGTAAAGAGCAATAAGGTCTCCCCTCAGCCTCCTCTTCTCCAGGCTGAACAACCACAGTTCCCTCAGCCGCTCCTCGTAAGAGTTGTGCTACAGACCCCTCACCAGCTTCATTACTCATGAACCCAGTTACTTACTCATACCCTAGTTTCCCATTTGCAAAATGGGCAGAGCACCCCCCTGCTTTGCATCCAACAAATACCGCATCCCCTCCTTGGATATTCAGGTGAGAAGTGACAAACACCACTCAGAAAAGTCGCGCCGCTGTGAAACAACGAAAACAAGAACAAAATGTAACGGCAGCCTCACGAGCCAGCACTGGACGGACTTAGCACAAAACACAGCGCACCCTACTTTGCGTTTTTATCTGGTTCAGCCCTCCGGCTGTCACACCACCGCTGATACTGCAACGGGAAGGAGTTTGAAGCAGAGTATATTTAAAGCACAGTAAAAAGGGAGAAAAAGACATAAGACCTACATACACACCCAAATTCCCAAGCCAGGCAGCTTTCTCTGTCCATGGTCCCACCTACCTCCTGATGCGGGTGTTTGGCAACTATCCCTCTTTTTAAAAAACACCCTGGGGCACTCATCTCCTTTTACGATACATCACGATTCCCCTCCTGCCTGGTTCTCGGGAGTTTTCCGGCTGGAGACAGACCTCTCGGCTACAGGGAGGGTGTGATAATTACGGTGTGGATCCCCCTGCTGACATGCTGGTGGGCTGGAGCAACACACTGTTGGAAACAGCCTTAAATATTCTGCACAGGATTTTTTTTTCCCCTCAGACACTGTATTTTTGCCTATTTTGCTCCTTTGCCTTGTTACATCCTAATAAGAGCGTCTAAAATATAAGTACTGCTGAAAATATGTACTCTGAAAACTTTCAGTATTATAGAGAGGCAATGAGACTTTCAGACCTACCCAGATATGGGGTTGGGCAACTGGTTCTCCTAGACGGCTTTAAATAAAGTCAGTCATGCGTTTATACATATATAAATTTAATAAATCGTACACCCAGTAATACACTGAGCTTTTGTGGCAAGGCCTTTGTTAAACACAAGTTGTCATTGCTAATAGATCTTTGTGCTGGATGCAGGAATTCGGCTAAAGGATTCTAGCAAGTACCCTGCCTCTTTGCCAAAAAAAATTGGTTATTTCATTTTAAATGTATTTATCTCACTTCTCAAATTCTCAGTCAATGACAGGGTGAAAGAGATGCAGATACGGCTGAAGTGGTTGTCCCGTGAGCTTAAATTTAACTGATTTTTTACAGTGATCCGGTTTCCAGCATTTACACTCGGACTGCTAAAGGATCTGATGTGAGGTTTTTATTCCTTTCCATCGCGCATCTACTTCATCACTGGGGCAGAATAAAACTCTGAAGAAAAGCACAAATTACACCAGCTGGACGGATCTGGTTAATTCAACGAGCGTGCAGTCTGAAGGCATGTGGAATCCACCAACTGCTTTGAATTACCCACATCCCATTTACAAGACACACACTGAAGAGAAAATAACAGTCCAACCTGTAGCTCTCCAGGCCAGATTATCTTAGGTACACCCTGGAAAAGGTAAACTGACTCACTAGTACCTAAAAGAGATTATTCCGGATTTACACCATGCCCCCACCACCGCCAACTTCAGCATTTTTCTCCAAAACATTAAAAGCTGACCATTGCAGGAGGCAGGTCTCTGGCGAGCGTGGTCTGACGAACAACAGCAAATGAGATTTGCCCAATTCCCTTTTTTCCCGCATTTGTAGATCACGAGAGGCCGAGGTGAAAGTTTATGACAGCAATTAGAAACCACACGGCTGCAACAGTTTTATAGCACTGAACTTCTCGATCAGCCAGTCGTTCTCGTTCAAAGTTTTTCCAAGGACACGCCAATAAAAATTATCACAATAAATTATAAGAAAAAAAAAAAACTTCTGCTAAGCCATCATAGGTCCCCAGAGCCAGGTTGTTACAACTGCAGAGTTACTTTTACTTTAAAAACGAGCACCGAATCCCGGGTTTAAACTGAGATACAAAAACAACGGGGATTTTCTCTAGCATTGAAGCACTTCAGTATTAGTCACCTTGCAGATCAGCACTGATAAGGAGCATGTGAATCTCTTTAACCCACTAGTATGAACCAGGTCCCAGGAACATTAACGCAAAGAAAGAATCAGAAAGCAACCAAGGGTTCCACAAAACCAAGGGCAAGGAAGTGAGATAAAGTATAAAAAACCAAGATAATAAAAGGGTTGAAAAGGAACCACTTAGGATTGCACCTAGGCTGTGCCCTGCCATCATCCCAAAGTTTTAGGGGTTTGTGCTTCCTGATAGCAGCGCTCAACCCAAGAGCACCCACGTAAGGGCCCGATCCTGCCACCACTTGCATGTTGAACTTCAGCAGACTACGTGACCTAACTCTCTGCAGGATCTGGCCCCAGAGGACCTCTTTGTGCCAACAATGTTTGAAGAAATGGGATTTTTTTTTGCCATGGGCTCCAGTGGAAGTGAGAGTTGGAGCAGCTCCAGCACCGGATGGGAGCGCTGCCCCCTTCTCATTTCCCCAGCTCCAGCCCCAGACGTGAGCTATTTTGAATCTTCCCTAAAGCAAAGTCTGTAGAATTCCAGGAACTAATTGCCTGGTCATTTTTTAAATATTTTAATCCATTTTCCCAGCCTGTTCTTCCTCAAATGAAGTCTTTGGCGATGCAGATGGCTGGGTGGCTCACGGTGGCAGCCAAAAAAATTGAAATAAGGCCATTTGCCTCATTTCTTAAGGGAGCAGAAAGGAGAGATGAGTGATGCAGTGCCAAATCTGGATTACCTTCCCCTCTCTAAGGCTCCCCTTGGTTAACCAGATTCTGCTTGCTGGAGATCGGAGTGGCTTTGAGCGAACCACTGTCACCAGCCCAGCAGAGCAACGGAAGCGACTCGCACCCAAGTACCGATGGCGTAACCTAGTTCCTGTGGACAGCCTCACCCAAGCCAACAGGATGCTGGTGAGGCTGTCTCACCTTCCGAAGAGAGGAAACAAGTGTGGGAGAAGATCAGAAGTAAGAGGGAAACTCAGCCCCAGCCAGCACCCAGCCTCCCCTCCGCCCCCAACTACTGAATCAAAAGGAGAGGTCTCGATAGAAATCATGCGGTGTAAGGAAAGAAGCCGCAAGAACAAAGCTTCAGCGAAATGTGCAGAACCCAGTGTCTACACTGTTTGCACAGAGAATTAGCTTTTGCATGCACATTGGGTGGGTGTGGGGGTGTGTGTGTGTGCGCACACAGACACATCGCCAGGAGAAACAATCCCGTATGCTCATTCTACACCGTGCTATGAGCCATCGGCAGCGGGGGGAGGAAACGGCACTGCCCCAATCAGGGATCTGCAAGCATGGAAATTATAAGCAGAAGGGACACAGTGGCCAGAAAACACATCCTTTGCTCTCAGCTTCTGCTCTTTCCTCAAACGGTGCATCCACGTGAGGTCTTAGTGTCAGAAAGCAGCACTTTGCTGAACTTCTCATGGGCGGCTGTTCTTCAACCAGAGGACAGTCCCGTCCGAGAGCCCCCTGCCCTGCCACTGAATCGCCTCTAGGAAATTTCATCCCGTTATNCTAAAACCCCAAAGTGAATTCCTCTAGCTGAGGAGAACCTCTCGCTCTTGAAGAGGAACCATACCTTGAACAAAAAGACAACTAAGAGACTGCTCTTTTTTTATGTTACCGGGCGGTGGGGGTGGGTGGGAAAGAAAGCCGACAAAGACACACCTGCCTTAAACCGACAGCACTCTCAAAGTTGCCCAAAGTTTGCCCGAAGCGAAACCGATAAACCCCAAAGGAGCGGGC
>VZSZ01010291.1:316721-332269 GCA_013398815.1 Ibidorhyncha struthersii
TTCCTTTTATCTTTTTCCCTTCTCCCCCTTCCCCCCCCCTTTTTTTCCCGTTTCCTTCTTTTACCTCATTCTCAACATTTTCCCCTTTTTACCCCAGCCCACTTTTTACACCTCTTCACCCTTCCCCTCCCTTTTCTGCTTCCCCCTTCCTGCTTTTTTATTTTCTGTTTTTCTTTTCTTTCCTTTCCTTTTTACTTCCTTAATTAATTTCTTTCTTTTTCACCTTTCTTTTCTCTTTTTCCCTCCCTTTTATTTAAATTTTTTAAAGCATTGCAATGGGCTGGAAGGAAACTGAGGTTGAGGAAAGCAGCAAAGCTGGATTTTCATTTTTCACCCACCAGCCGAGGCAGTCACTATGGGATTCCACCAGCTCCGGAGTGAGAAGCTTGCAGAGCCACGGACATGCAAAATCATCTCACCTCTTTGCAGAACCTGGGGGCTCCCTGCTGGGTTCAGCCCTGAGAGACACTGAGGAAGGTGATGAGAGGTGGTCTTGTTAGTAGGGGCAGTAGTTAGAGGCACAGGAGATGTCCCAGTATTGCCCTGTGCTCTACAAGTGGGTTGAGTTGTGCTGGGAAAGCGGCCCAGTGCTGCTGGGAAAGGAGAGGAATGGTTGGTTGGGGCATTTTGGCTTCCTCTGAAATAGCTGCTTGGTTGGAAGGGGTTAGGGGGACCAAAGTTTGCAAATCCCAGACTGATTCAGTGAATCGGTCTGTCCTCTCTCTGTCCTTCTCCCCAGAAAAAGAGAGAAAAGTTCCAAGGTACAGGTCAGTGACATGACATTTCTGGGTTTCTCATTTTGGAAGAACAGCTCAGAACCAGCTTGGCTGTATTTTTTGACACAAATGCGGCAATCCCTCCCCTCTCCAGCATGTTGTGGAGCATTTCATTTCATATCAAGGGCAATGCTCTTTTCAGCTGAAGAGAAACCACAGGTATAGGCTTGCTTTAATGTGACAACCCAAACAAGTCCTGTAAATAAAGGTAACAATAAGGAAAATAATATCCTCCTCCTTCTTCGTTTCTCCCCAGTCCTGCTAGATTTTCAAGATCAAACAAATGGACAGATTTGTTGTCTCTTAAACCACCTGCCAAGGAGAGAAAACAAAATCCTCACATTTGGGAGACCCTGGAGACAGCTCCCTAATCCCAGGCTGTTCAACTTAGTCACACAACCAGGAAAACCGCCATTTTTAGGGAAAAGGCTTAAGCGGTTAAAATCCTAACGTTATATCCTGTCTCTAGCTTTCTTTAACAAATTGCTAAAACGTTCAGTTTTTAAAGATAACGCGCAAAGGGCGAGAAAAAAAAGAGTTTGGTATCTTTTTTCTCCTTTTACCCTTGAAGGAAAGACCTGTGCTTTTGTGAGTATCTGAAGGACTTTTTCCCCCCTTTTCTTTTGCATTTGATATGAAAAATCCCACTTCTATCTCTCATTTCACATCGTAGGCCTGGTGGTGGCTTATAATTGCCAGCGTAAAAAGAGGGACAAGATGTTAATTACATCAATTAGTTGTAGAACGATTTGAACAGGCAACAAAGCTATATAAAGCTCAGTTCAGATCGTAAAATGACAGGGGAATGGCCAATTAGCTGGTCACTGCATCTCACAGCTAATAATAGCCACTTTATGTTTGCTTATTTCATTTATTCATGCAGCCTGAATGCTTTCAAGTAGCCTGTTAAGGACAGGTTTCCCTGGGGGAGGAGAGGTGAAGGTATTGGCAGATGTTGCTCTTTACTTTCTTTGCAGAGAGCAAATCTGAAGGTTTTGTGTCTTGCGACAGTGATTTTACAGGAAAAATTTCAACCACTTTCGAAGGGTACATTTTGCCCTGTGGACTGCGCTGGGTGGAGGTCCAGCTAGCCCGATGTCCTGTAGGCATCAAGTGAACTCCACGGTGCTGGAAGCAGCCCTTGCGTTTGATTTGAACACACCTCCTGCTCGCTTCATCCCATGCCTCCAAATCTCACACTGCCAGTGACCACACATTCCCTTCTCCTTGTGGCTCAGGATTTTGGATCAGTCCCACTTTTGCAGGCTGAAAAGCCCCACGCTCCCTGGCCTGGAGCCTGTGCCATACCTTGGGCAGCCTTTATGCCCTCTTCTGTACCTGTTCTTGACCCTGTGTCTCCCCTCTAGGACAAGGACAGGAGCCAGAAGGATTCAAAACAACGGTGCAGTGTGGTTTTACAGAGTGAAAAAATTGTGATGGTCGTGGTTTAAACCATGGAAAGCCATATCATGGTTTAAACCTTTATTTTTTGCCTTAGGTGAGTGGGGACAGGGGCATTTCTGAGTACTAAGTTGACTTACTGATGTATTATTATACCAAGATGTATTTCCCCCAAAGGGTGGTTCTGTTTTGAGCCTCTCTCTCGTAAATCCATTAGGTATGCTGTGGGAGATTTTGCTCATTAGCTTCACTTTCCGTTAAACTGCGTTGAAGTTCAGCTGCCGTTTCTCTGTGCTGCTGGGAGGTTGTCCCTCGCCTCGCTGTGTTTCCACCCAACATATCTCTGTGAAAGATTTTACGACACTTCAGGACTGTGATGGGAGGTTGGGAGGGTAGCGGCTGCTTGGTGTTGAACAGGCTCTTTGCTAATAGAGTGAGGTTGCAGACTAGTAGGCCTTTTTTTTTTTTTTTCTCATCTGAGTCACGAACAATTCACTAAACAATTCAAGATCTAATTCCTCTTCACATCAATAGCAGCACCGTTATTTCAGTCATCACTGTCGGGCTCATGCATCTTCTCTGTGGCTGCCTTACGTCATTTCCATAATTTAACCCTCTTCTTAAAGGTAATTAACATCTGAGCTGAGGCATACATCATAAAATGGCTTGTCTTCCTAGACGTTGCTTGGGATGATATATAAATACATGATATTTTGGTGAAGACTAATAGTAGCAGTAAATAAAAGCAACCGGGGTGTTTCCTGTCTGCGTTTTTTTCTTCTCTGCCCCTGGCAATCAGGAATACAAAGAATATTAACAGTAGTGTCTAGAAGAACAATATTTAAATGCTGGTTCATGCGGCAGTTCGCTGAAGGCTGGATTTGCTGTTCTGTGCCCTTGGGGTTATGTTCCCCATTTAGCTTTCTCTCCAAACCCAATACAATGCATCTGTTCTGCTTTCCACTTTGTGAATTTATTCAAATAAAGTAATAGCATCACATTCCATAAACAAACTGTGAAATGTATTTCCATGTATTCTTTGCGATGGGATTAGAAACAAGAAAACATTCACAGTGTTGTTTTGCAAACACAATAATTCCATCCACCTACAGGACTTCATTATTTGCAAAATGTAGCATAAACAGTTGGTGGTTTCCTGTGTTTTAAGTCTACCTATTTATCAATCAGTACTGGAAGACTTTCAGTTTTGGTGGATCTAAGGTGTTTTTCGATTCTAGATCTCCCTCTGGATTTCTTTTTCTAGGTCTCTCCTAATTTATTATCAGCGCGTTGGACCAGGCCTTGAGCTGGTTTAACCAGCGTCACTCCACTGCTAGGCAGAGACAGCTCTCAATTCACTCCAAGTATTTATCCAGTGCAGTTTCCTACTCCAATGTCATAATGAATAAATGAATTTAGCAGCCTTAATTTTCAGAATTAAGTTCTGTTGATCTGCGCACTCATTTCTGCCAAGAAGTACAGGTGTCCACAGATATGACTGACTGATCAGATTCAGTAGGACATCTTGCATCCAAACCTGCTGGGACACTTAGCCAAAGTTACTTTCCAAGTCTTTAATTGCAGAGAAAGAGATCTTAATACCTTTCTTAATTCAGAGCAAAATCCAGTCCACAGAGCAACAGCAGGAATGGAGAATGTGAAATATTTAATTCTCCAATTTATTAATGAGATTTGGCAGGTGAGTTATTTAATTTTAAGCAGATGGGTAAGATGTTGGGTACTAAATGACACTCCAGTAAAAAAAGAAAAAAAGAGGATAGCATAAGGCTATGGCTGTTAGTTGAAAGCAGGAAAATTTGAAAGAGGAATGAGACCTCCCACCTCCTCAAATTAATAGAGGTGATTAATGATCCTAGCAAACTCCACCCAGTGTAGTGTTCTCCATCTCTCTGTGGTTTTGCATAATGACTTGATGCCTTTTAAGAACGATGGGCTCAGGTCAGGGGAGCTGAACAAAATATGATGACCTGAGATGTGTACGAGTATGGGCTTTATCAGTCCCTTCTAAGCTGAATGAATGGGTGCAATTTATTTAATTGTGGATGTTTATAATTTAAATATTGCCACCTGAGCACATTTTATCTAATCTACTTTGCATCCTTTGGGCTGAAGTGACTTGTGCCCTGGACTCTGTTGACTACGTTGGCTAGATCTCTACTGACTAAAGGGATTTCTTCTGACAAGCATGAAATGTAGGTGTTGGTAGGTGGGCATCTACAGGCACCACTTGAAGTCAGCCTATATCCCTACAATCTCTTTGCTGAATGCTTTTCTTGGCAGATGTTAACAGCTGAGGTGTCATTTAGTGCAGTAAGGACTTCACACATCCAACTGAACCTGACGTATCTCTGTCCTCACCATTCACAATACAGATTACTCTGTACCAAGCCCAGCAAAAGGAGCTAAGAATCAAGGCCATGGCACTTCAATAAAAAATATTTCATGTGTGTACAGGGAGATATTATGTTATGGTGGAAAAGCTTTCAAAAGTGAAGAAAGATAAACAAGGTGCTAAAACAGGAATGAGCTGTCTAATGTAATTGTATACAGTTGTCAGCTTTATGAACAGTCCATAAAATATATATGGTGAGCCCCTTTTATAGCTTACATATAACTATCAAAATCAGAGAAGTTAAAACAACTGAGACACTAACCAGTTGTTTCAGTGAATGAATGATGAGATTGAACATAGGAAAACCACATTTGATTTGATGGTTACACAAGAGCAATTGCACAAGCCAAAAATACTGGGAAGGGCCAGATTTTCAGCTGGTGTAGATTTGCCATACCTTATCTTGTCTTATCTTATCATATCGTGTCAAATCACATCATACCATACCATACCATACCATACCATACCATACCATACCATACCATACCATACCATACCATACCATACCGATAGGATTTTCGTATTTTTTTTACCATCTGAAGGTCTAATCCTCTGAATACAGATCACACTTACCTTTTACCAAAGCAGTATTGCACTATGAGGTTATTAACAACTATTAATTTTTGTATCTGTATTTTTTTTTAGTGCCTGCAGCCTCCAGTTGTGGGTCAGAACACTGTGCTGTACTAATGCTGAAGAAAAAGATTTTACTCTGTCAAGCTTGTGTTATTAGTAAAATGCAAGATTAAGAAGGTGGGCTCAGACTCAGTGAAGCAGCACTGTCAGTGTGACGGGTTATAGGTTACAACGCTATTTCCTGGCCCCATTCTCATTTTTCCTGACTGAAGAATATAAAAACAGGCTATTGTCCTTTTAAAAGTTATGAGCTTTGAGTGGTACTAACCACACTTTGGCTAGAAGCACTGTGGGCATAAGCATAGGTACAGTTAAGTCCTTTAATCTATTGTACAAATGTTTATTGAGGTCTTCAACGTGTCACTGGGATTTATTCACTTCTTTTGTGTGTAGAGCAGAAGAGAGAACCCTTAGGATCTCAGCAAATGAGACCATTAAGGAGAGGGACACAGAGAAATATTACAAGCTTTGATTAAGACAGAGGACCTAATCATCACACTACATTTAGTTTATGCACAAATCCAGCAAACGTCATTTGCCATGCCTTAGTTCGACCACCAGGAAAGGTTGTGTTTTTTGAGAATGCATACTCTTCCATTCTCCTACCTCAGTTGTGATCCTAATTCTAAATACCTCCTCTGTAAAACATCTTTCCTCCACTTGCCATCTGCTTTGAGTTCTCTCCAAGCACCAACCCCTTGCTCCATAAGTAGATGTCATCCACAAAGGCTCCTTAAAGGTGAACCTTCGGCCATAAAGACCACTGCCCTTGGAGCAGAAATGTTATTCCTGGCTGTGAGAGCAACCATCCAGAGCACTGCTATGGCATTGCCATTGTTCAGATTAGAGCCGCTGAGAGCAAGGGTGTATTGGAATACTTCTTCCTTCTTGCAATGAATGATGAACTCCATCTGCTTGGTTTTATATCTAGTAGATGAATGAAGCCTGAAGTCAATGGAGCCTCAAGCGAGATTCAGCAAACCAAATGTCTGTGCAAGATGAGCTGGACCGCTCTCCAGGCTCCACTGACTTCACTGACAAGGTCTCCACCGACTGCTATGGGACTTTAGACAGCTGTGTGTCAACACTGAGATTCAGGTGCCTGGATCTGCAGCTGAATCCCACCTAAGGAGTTCAGTGACTCTGGTTATTCTGAGAGTTAGAGGAGTAGCTCTTGATGGTCATCTCCTAGCTATGTCTCTGCTGTTCAGTGGAGCACAGAGAGTTCTGAACTAGCTACCCGGCTATCACAGCAGCACAGTTCAGTGTGGCGTAGCCTTGTGTGAAGATACTAGTGTGACCCTAGGAGAAATATAAAGAGAGTTGACCACCATCCAGCAGGGTTAAAAGATCAGACCTTCTTCCCTTTCTGTCCCCAACTGTCCCCAACAGTTACCCAGTGGAGAAGTTCTCCTAGAAATCTTCACCCATCCAAGTACATAACCTCATAAAGCTATGAGAGAAGCACAGGTGGATATGTCAGAGCAGAACATGAAACATCTGAAAAGCATGAGTGGAATATTCCAATTAAAAGGATCTACTTGATGCAAGCAGACTAAAATCTTGTCCTTGGTCTCTGGGGCAAGTGCAAATTATCCAGCTCCCATTGCTCACCTCACTCTGTAGGCTAAAGATAGTAATAATTACCTACCAAACTCCCATGAGAGTTAAGGATTAATTGCTTCATAGTACTCAACATTTATTTTCACACAATCAATGCCACTGGGAGCAGAAAAATAAGCTTTGCAATTACTGTTATATATCCACAGGGGACCATTCACTCATGAAGTACTTGGATAAAACAGTTTTCTTCAAAATAATTAAAAAAAAATCTTATTTCTGTTTGGACAGAAAAAGAGAAAACCTTTGGGCTCAGGAAAAACAAACCAAAAAAACCTATGCAAACAAACAAGCAAGAACTTTCTCTGAAATCAAGATGGCAGTCTGCTGGAAATAGAATGAATTAAGGTGAGTAGAAAACCATGCATTATTAAACCTGCACTATTTACACTGGGAACATAGTGAAACAGCTCCAAGGTACACGATGTGCTAAAGGCCCAGAGGAAAAAAGGTGTCGTCGTCTCCCTCCCTACTTTCTCCTTAGAGCTTTGCAGAGCAAAGGACGAGAGAGGAGGCAGTAATGGCAGTGGTACGTGTCCAGAGAGCTGATACGCAGAGTACCTAGCATCGCTACAGCCATATTGCTTCGGATAAACTGTGTCCAGGGGAGGTAGGTTTCCTCCCAGGCTGCGGCCACCATGGAAAAGCATTTTGCTCTCACAAAGAAGAGTCTGGCAGCAGAAGCCCCATGAAGCAGGGCACCCAACTCCTTGACTGCTGCCAGAGGCTATACAACCTAAAGCTTGGGCTCAAACACGGTGCTCTGGAGACTGAGATAAAGGCTCCACCTTATCATTAGAGGACGTGAGACAGATGATGTTTTTGTGGAGGAGGCAGGAAATGGAACATTTTACACAGTCTGATCGAATGCATCACAGAGCTGCTCTGTAGAGAGAGTATTTGCCGCTGGTGTCCATAGATCAAACCCCACTTTCTGACTGGGAGATGAGAACCTTTGTGGCTAATAGGATGAACTGTGCATTAGACCTTACCAGCTGAAAACAGGAATTTCTACACTGTAATGAATTTCTGTGATAAATGTTCATTTATGTTGAAAATAAATGTTGCAAGTCATGGTGTAAACTGACAAGGGCAATACATGGTGAATAATAGGTTCAGGACTCTTCCAAGCTGTCTACTTGCGCCGGTTCTCCAAGGTCCCAGCTTTCATTCACCTCTGCCTTTACCAACTGTGGACAAAATCTCCAAAACCTGTGAGACTGGATGTGTCTGAGTTTGCTGGGAGCCCGAAACCAGTTTTGAGAAGTTTGAACTGCTGTATTTGTCTCAGCAGGAATTAAAGTGGAAAAAAATGACCCTTCAAAAGGGAGCATTGTTTATTGCCTTCATGCTGTTAATGAAGATCTGCGTGGTCCATCCAGCTGGTTGGGGCCCTGAGAGTGCTGGAGCCCTGACGGGTCTGGCAGAGCCCTGGGAGGACACTGGACTCTGATTTATGGGTAGCCGGACCCTGGGAAGGAGGTGGAGAGCGGGAGTTAGTGCCCAGAAGAGCATTTGTGGCCACATTGTAGACCACTATCCTATTTTTTTAACACCTGCTGGGTTGAGTTACCTTCTCTTTTCTAAGTCCTACCCCAGCATAGGGAAAGGTCCAGCTGGCGTCTAAATACACCAGGACGCTCACTGGGATTTGTCTGTCACAAGAGCTCCTGCGATTTGTTTTTTATTATTTATTTCCACCTCTTTTCCAAAATGAACAGCAAACTCAGCCTGCCTTCATTCCCCTGTTTTGCATGCAAAGAGGGAGCTCTTTCATCTCAGCAGACAACGGCCTCGGTCTTTTCAGCTGTGTTGCAGTCAATTGCTTGCACGGGAGCGGTAGGCTTGGCTGGCGGCTGGCCAGCCGTGCGGTACACCCAGGACACGCAGGGTCATCCCCAGCAGGCATCGGCCAGGCAAATGGCGCAGAGATCACAGGGTCTTGCTGGAGCCTGGGGCTCAGAGATGGAGACCAGGAGAGAGGGGAATACAGCCCCCTCTTCCCTCCAAACTGAGGGTTTTTTTTTTGCAGCTCAGTAGGGAACTACCTGAGTCTGAAACTTGCTGTCTCTCTAGCATACATCTCAGAAATCTGGGTGTTTCCAAAGACAAAAATTAAATCAGAGACACTCTGAGCGATTAGAGTGAAGGTATCTGGCTGCTTGGAGGGCTCTTCTGTGAGCACACTGTCGCACACCCCAAAAAAACTAATGCCACCGTCATATCAGTGAAGAATGAATTTCTGAAGCTCCCTGATTTTATTTTTGGGAGCTGATGAACACCCTTTGTAGACTATTCATTTTTCTTCTGTTTGTTTAGCTGGGATATCCATCTCAAACCTGCTATTCAAAATCCTTCTTGCAGCAGAGAGATGAGAACAGCTCTGCTTGTCCCTTTTTGCTCAGAGTTACATCCTCTTGGAGAGGAAGAGTCCAACCAGGTATTATGGTTGGGAGCTCTTCCTCCACCCCTTCTTACTACAAATCAGGTCTTAAAGAAAGACTCACTATCTGCTGCAGTTCAGGTCTCCTGGCTGAGCTGCTGAATATCGCAGTTAAGGGTTTATGCTGCTTGCTTGATTCCCTGTCTGATGCATTTCTTATGTATCTGCTGCCTCCAGGATATGTTTGTGCAAGCAAATTAAGCATCCTTACTATATGTTTAGCAAAACATTGCATCTACTAATGGAGAGAAGTGTTATGTTCTACGTCCCTTCAACGCACATGAAAAATAAAACTCACTTTCTAGGGGGAATAAGAAATGACAGTTCATTCTCTTGAATGAGTGCTGTCTAGGAAGAGTTTGTCTGACATAAATGTCATTTTCCAGACCATTTTGCTGTTTTTTTTTTGGTTTTTTTTTTGACAACTCTTCTTTTCTTCAAGCAGAAAATAGTTTCATGCCCCAAACCTGCCAGACTGACTATACAGAGCTGGGAAACCCTCTTGTAATCCAGAGGTATTTGCAGACTAAATCGTGTTAGATTTAACTGGATTGACAACAGCAGGCTTTCCACGGTTCCTTTCATTTTTTGACAGTGTAAATGCCAATGACATAATGTTATTCCAGAATCAATCATGTCCCCGGAGAGGTCCCCTTCTCATTTTCTGTATCAAGAGATGAATGACAGTGAAGGAGTTAAAATGCATGGCGTTAGTTTGGTGCCTGTGAATTACATCCATCTCCGGGAGGTTTGGCACTGGCTTTTTCAGGGAAAAAAGATTTACAAACTGCGGGTGCTCCTGTACTCATCTCAAAAATATCAGGCAAATAAAGACACACTTCCTGGGGAGAGCTAAACATTATCCAAGAAGAAGACATAATGTATGTAGAGGGAAGTGAAATGTTAGGCTCCAGTCCTTTGGTGTTAAGATAATGACATTGAATTTATTAAGCTTTCCTGATGGGTAGGCTCTGTGCTGATGTCTCATGTATTACCTGGTGACTCTGAAAGGGATTTCACAGAGAGGTGATTGGCCTTTCTACAGGGCAGAAGAGTTTGGTACTGTGTTTTTCCTCCAAGGTGCTACATTGCCGTGCCTTGGACTCGCTCCTCATGTATTAAAGGCTTGGCAAAGCCCCAGTAAGATTCTCTACGGTTGAACAAAGTTCTATTTGCTTCAACAAAAAATATGACCCTTGGCATTTATAATGTCAATCTTCTCCCAAAACGCCACCTTATCTCTCTATTTACACTCAGTCCTCTGTGTCCACTCTTTTCTGTGTCCACCTCTTGGACCATAAACCCTTCAAAGCAGAGCAGTTTTTCATATTTTTGTTCCACACTGCATCACGCATATTTTGGTCAGCAAACAAGTACTTTGGCTAGGAATAGCAAAGAGTTCATGCTCCACGATTTCATGCAGGGTGGGAGTGGCATCTATGTACTGGTTCATCCCAGGCTGGAGATAGCCTGAAAACTGGGCTGTGTGCAGTTGGTAAAGAAACAAATATTCCAACGCAAGCATTGAGGGCAGCATCAAGCATTCGTGGATGTGCTTATGGGAAATTTTGTTCTCAGCTACCCAAGTTTTTTTATCACAGGTAAGACAAGGGACTGACATTTTTAAACAAATACCTCTGCTGACCTCGCTGAAATCCTGCTATCTTCGGGCATTCATAGCAGGCAAGATTCCTGGGAAAAACTGGGGGTGATGGATGTGTTTTGCACATAAACCAACCCATTGACAAGACCAGCTGGGCTAGAAAACTTACAATATCTTTTCCCTCTTTAATGCCACTAGTTCTCTGAGGGTGAATTCAAAGGCAGCTGTGCCATATCTCACACTGTTTGGGGAGGTGAGTGGGTTGTACTCACTTTGCAGTGAGTCATCCCCATCTTGTTTAACTGCAGCTTACCAATTTTCGTTTGTTTATGTGTGTGTTCCAGGCATATCTGATCGATGATGCATGCGGCTCTGGAAACTTACTGCGTCAAGTCTCCATGCTTTCCATCAAAGTTTTGCAGCAGTATGGGTGGAGACCACAGGACACAGCATCAGATATGCAGATAAAATTTGCAGTTCTAAAGATGTTCTGCTTTACCCATTTATCCATGTCCAGGTCAAAGTAAGGTTCTCTGCTACACCGTACACTGGGGGTGACTATAAAAGGTGAGACTGTAATCAACTCCAAAATTAAATCCAGTCCTCCAATTTGCTTACAAGTGAGAAAATAATAATTTTAAACAACGTAAAGCTAACAAGGAATCTCTTAATGGGGGGTTATAATCAGCTAAGTCTTTATTTTAAGAAATTATCCACAGTCGGGAAAAAAATGCAGACTTGTTCTAAATTTCAGTTACTCAAATCCTATTGAACTGGTGGGGTTACAGCAAGTGATTAAAGCTAAGCATCTGTTCAAACTCTTTCCTGTTTTGGGACTTACTCAGGGCTTTTCTGAGCTGGGTCAAAAGTGTCCCAGATCAGATAAATAGCAACCAGTCAGGCCCAGACAAGAGTCAAACATCCTATAAAGAGTTAGATATCAATAGTGGCTGTTTCCTATCTTCTCTCTGCTGCCAGTGCATGCCACACTCTCAAACCACAGGCGAAAAAGTGCACTCTGCAAGGGAGATGGCTGGTTTTAACTCTTTAGTGACGTTTTGCTGAAAGGAAATCCTGGTGCCACTCGCTACATTAATTCCTGGGGGGTCTCTCCACGGTGGAGATCCTCAGTGGTCAGGATAGCAAAACTCAGCCTTGTGCACGTTCCACACCACCTGTGCGTTTCGTGCTGTGCAAGGCTTGGTCTATTCCTGGACAGCAAAAGGGCCCTGTAATAAAAGTCAGTATTTACATGTGTTTCTTTAATTGTGGCCACAAAAGCAAGCACACTCCCCATCAAAAGCCAGCCTGTAAATAGTGAAGTGTTATCACAGTGCACCGCAGTTTGCATCTTTAGATAATCTTCCGGCTTTACTGGAGCCACTGTGTCTTTTGTACATAAAAAAAGAGCATTGCTCCCTTATACAACCTCTTTGTTGGGCTTTCTGGGTGGAATTTGTTTGCTCAAACACAGGCAGACAATGTCATTTGAGATACCCCATCACAGCTATGAGAGTGTAGCAAACACGATACAGGATCTACAGGATTTGCAATACATCTATGCTTTTCTGGACAGGCAACAAAAGCTGGGCAAGACAGAAGAAGTGTTAGAAGTGTTGCTCTTTCAAAATGTGGTTGTGGTTCTTGAGCTCTGGAGCATCATATTACAGGTGTTCATATGTCTCCCCAGGCTTTTAACAATCACTGGAAGTTTAATCACTTGAGCACAGGGGATGATGTAGCTCATCCTGAGCACAGGGGATGATGTAGCTCGTCCTGATGTAGACATCTGAAACAAGTCAGATGAATCCCCTTTGGAAAAAACCTATGTCTGTCCTTCAACAGGAATGCAGCTTAGGGTTGACTAGGTCAGGTGTAGAAGCCTAGACTGTAGATGTCTAAAGCTAGGTCACATAGATTTCACTGGAATTCAGGGTTTTGTTTTCTCCAGCCGTGACTAGCTGAACAGAAAACATGTGTGAGACCCACTCATCTTGACCACAGTCTAGACCTTTCTCCTTGGCCATGCTCTCATCTAGGAGTGCTTGGTCACGGCTAGTGATATCTCCTCCAGATGTGCCCTGTGCTCTGGTTTTGGCCATGTAGTAGGTCACTTCAGGTGTTAAGATTGCGGACTCAATGGAAATCTTAATGCTGAAATGCCCTTAAACACTGTGTTGTTAAGGGTTAAATTCAGAGATGGCACAGCCTGTGAACTAGGACCCTCATTCAAATCTGGTACAGTTCTTCACTCCAGCTTTTTCAGAAAGTTGACACTTCTCCTTTTTATCCCTTCAGTTTGCTTAGAGTTTAGGCTTACTTGTCCAATCCATAAAGCTGATAAGTGGTTATACACATGATAACAATCTGAGCTCAAATTATTTGCTTAGACTGACTTCTGCTTTGACTTGGGAAACAGGGAAGCAGTATACCTGTAGGCTTGAAAGGATTGTCATCAGCTTGAAATCCACTTCTACAAGCATGATACTTCGGGTTTGGTACATAATTAAACGTGATAAATTGTCTTAAAAGCTGCAGATACGTTAGTGTAACCATTTATATTCCATTCATTTCCAAAGCCTATCAAGACTTCTCCATTTCTCTGTTGTTTAAAGAGAGGGGAAATATAGAGGCAGATAGCTAAAAAATCTATGGTTGTCATTAGAAGGATTGAAAAAAATTCCTTTTCTTACCCAGCCGGGGTGCATTAATAATCACCTTGTGGAAGGAATCTGAAGAATATTTGTAGAGGCTAAACGATAAAACCTTGACATACTATGTACTTATGATCCTCTTTCACGTGTATCTCACAACAGTGATAACATTTGCAGAGATAAGCCATGGAGATCTTGAGACAGCATTTATTTTCAGGCATATGAACTCTGCACGCACTGCAGTGAGCTCTGTGTGGCAAAATACATTGACTGGCTGTATGACTTCCAGGTCTGCTGCTCAACATCGTCACAAGGTGTGTCTGCCCAAGGATCTATTTCTGGCTACTGGGCTGATTCACGTGGCACGGCAGGGAGTGCCAGGACTCTGCTCTCCCATGCAGGTCAGGCAATCCCACCGGGCTGGGCTCCAGTGCTGCAGAAAATTTCAAGTCCTTCGTATTTGCACAGAAGGTGGTTTAAGAAAAACATTATCTGGAGTTCCAGAGGTGGCTAGGCTGTCATGCAGACATAGCCAGTGTTCAAATGCTGGGTCTAATCAGCACACTATTTATATTCGCAGGCAATTATTTATGAGTATGCCACACTGATAAGCTAGATCAATAGACAAAAACATTGATTACATTAGAGGTACCAGGGAAACCTCACACCAACATGATGAGAAATGAATCCAAAGCAGAACCCACCCTCCAAATCTGTCCAGACGTAAGGGAACACAGATTGCACCCTCAGAAGTGGACATCTTTTTCCACAGTGATCTGAACCAGCTCCTGGAGGATGACCCTGTTTTGATCTGAGCACGGTAGACCATGATCTCCCTCGACTGACAAACACACCCAAGGTGGGTCTCTCCAAGGAAGTGCAGTCTTATGTACACTCTCGAACACTACTTTAGGAGGTGATAAATAGATCAGGTCTTTAGAGTGAAATGAAAACATGAAGGAAGCATAATGCTCCTGATAATTAATTAATTAATTAACTCATTGGCTGATTAACTTGGGCACATCACCAAAATGATGTGATTCGTTTACTTCTTATACAGTACCTGGCAGGTCTGCCAATGCTTTGAAGATCTTGCACGCAGATTTGAAGACTTTGCACACAGTATGAACAATAAACAGGGGGAGCTTGAAGCCATAATGCACCAGGAAAACTATGACATAGTGGCTATCAGAGAAACGTGGTGGGATGCCTCACAAGACTGGAGTGCCACAATTGAAGGCTACAAACTCTTCAGGAGGGATAGACAGGAAAGGAGAGGTGGTGGAATGGCTGTGTATGTCAGAGAATGCTATGAGAGCTCAGAAATTAAGTATAGTGATAACAGGGTCGAGAGTGTTTGGATCAGGATAAGGGTAAATAAAGGTGACATCACTGTGGGAGTCTGCTATAGACCTCCCAACCAAAGCAGTGAGGTGGACGAAGCCTTCTGTAAGCAACTGGGAGAAATATCGCAGTCGTCTGCCATTGTAGTTGTGGGGGACTTTAACCTCCCTGATATCTGCTGGGAATACAACACGGCAGACAGGGAACAATCCAGGAGGTTCCTGGAATGTGTGGAGGATAACTTCCTCATGCAGCTGATAAGTGAGCCGACCAGGGAAAGTGCCCTCCTAGACCTGCTCCTTGTGAACAGGGAAGAACTTGTGGGGGAAGTAAAGGTTGGAGGCCGTCTAGGGCACAGTGATCATGAGATGATTGAGTTCTCAATCCTTGGAGAAACAAGGAGAAGGGTTACCAAAACCGCCACCTTAACTTCTGGAGGGCAAATTTTAATCTGTTCAGAAGACTGCTAGACAGAATCCCTTGGGTGGATGCCCTTACGGATACAGGAGTCCAGGAAGGATGGACATACTTCAAGAAAGAAGTCTTAAAGGCACAGGAGCAGGCTGTTCCCATGTGCCGAAAACAAGTAGGCGGGGAAGGAGGCCATAAATAAATCCCTAAATAGGGATCTCTTGCTGGATCTCAAAAAAAAGAAGAG
>VZSZ01010295.1:0-10000 GCA_013398815.1 Ibidorhyncha struthersii
GTTCCATATCGACACGAATCAAACGAATGTTTCTCACAATACCATAGTTTCATCTTTCTGCCATTTTTATGGCTGTTAGTTTATCATGCCTGAACTGGACTATATTGCAGGTTTGTTCGAATGTGAAGATCTGGCGGCAGCATACGCATTTTGTCACTGTTGTGCAGAATGGACAGGGGACACCTTGCTTGCCTACCATCAAGTTGGAGTCTCCCTCACCTTGCTTTAGCAATGGAGAGAAGTCAGCTTTTAACGTGTTGTAATTCAAAGCACATAACAGCGTGAATATGGCCATTCTAAAGTCTTACGCCACACACCCCATACACACACTCTGGTGTCTGAAGGCAATGGCATCAGTGTTTTGAGCAGTTCCTGAGCTCTTAACACGCAGGTAGTTTTCTCATGATGAATTCTGCAGGGATATACCAATGTAAGGGAACCAGCAATGGGATTGGACATTAGCAGTATGAAGATAATACAAATACAAAAGGGTCTACAAAATAATTTATTCTGAGGACATACATATGGTATGTTTCTGCAGTTGCCTGGACTTTTAATAGTACAGTGTGCAGTTAAGGCGCAAGTTCTTGTAGAAAGTGTTCCTATGATTTGTACAAAACACAGTGGTGCTGTAATGAAACAAGACAGTTTAGTTACTAGAAGACTGAGTTAGAATAGGCTACTAAACTGTTTGTTTTATCAGTAGTACGCTATTCTCTAGCTCATGCTTATTGCGGGGAGATTTTTGTATTGGTACCTAGCTGGCATCCTTTGTCTTGTTCAAACTTTTTACCTCTGGAAAGCAATAAGAACAAAAAAGGTGACCCACAGCTTAATGTGCAACCTAATGATGGCCAACAGTATTTACAGTCCTGTATAAAATGGGTGACAATGCATATCTTCAAAGTCTGGAGCATTTTAGAACCTAAATGCTTTGGTTTGCTTGGTTTGGGTGCACTAGAAAACAGCCTTTTGTGAGCTGTTGGTTGTTTTTTTTCCTACCTCTTCTTAGGCTTTCCTTTAAGAGCAGGATAGGTCAGCTTACTGTAGAGACCTGTGCTGTGCTTGAAGTTGGTTTTGTTGTTGTCTTGCACAGTGTTGGCTTTCAGCAAATAAAAGCAGTCTGTTTCTTTTTGCATGAATGAGTAATGACAGTGTGGGGGGTGTTTTTGTATTGGCAGATTAAGTTGAATTTCATATTTTTACTGATAAGTTTACTGATACTGTGTGTCATGTCAGATAACAGATTTCTGAAAGTTGCATTGCATAAAACAGTCCTACAAGCACCTAAGTAAGCCTGCCTAAACTTGAGTGTTATGAATGGAGTAAATAACTTATTTCAAATGAAATGTCTCTGTATCACTACTACATGACTTTTTATGGGTTTGGAAGGGTTTAACCAGAACTTTGTTTCTTCTGATGCTTCTCAAAGCACAAAGCACATATGCATACAGGGAAAACTAGTTGGGTGAGAACCTACTTAATGCATACTCTGTACATGAAGAAATCCTGTGTCTGTTCAACTGGCTGGTATATAAAATTTCTTTTCATGATGAGCTCTATGTTTTACAGCTGCAGACTAATGGCAAAGCAGTTGAATGTGAAGAAAAGTCTTCTACTTGGACATGGTACTTGAGACGGAGGTGTCCAGTCTTGTGTGTCACATATTAAGTGTTCTTTTTTTAAAGCTAAATTATGTTGAGCCTAAAGACTTAACGTTAGATAAAGTTTTAAGAAATCATTGCCTAAACATTTGTCAAAGTGCTAATGACTTTGGATGATATTAACTGGAAATTAGCATGTTGGTTCGTTGTTTTGAACTGGCTGAGAGGTTTGACTTCAGAATAATTTCATTAATCTCTATTAAAACTTGTAATTTGCTGTCATTCTTTCAGCAATAGATGTCATTGTTACTTCTTGCATACTGTGCAGAAAACTTTATCCTCACTTAGCAATGTGTCTCAAATGTAATTATAAAGGCTAAAGGTAAAACTGATCTGGTTTTAATTGTCTGCCAAGAAAAGGTTTATATGCCCAGGGACTGAAGCAGAAACAGGATAAGGGTTACTGTTGGGCTTTGAGCAACAGTAATGTTTTGTTTCCTTTTTGCTTTTTCCCTCTAGTGGTCACACAGGTTATTGACTTGAGGAGGTTAAATACATGAACTAGTATCTTTTCAAATATTTGTATGTAAATAAACTAACACAGAAGTAATATGGGGTGTATAGAAACTTAATTCTTCCAGTCCTGACCTGCTAGAACACAGTCTGTTATGATATCTTGTGATGGGAGGGCACACCCTCGTGCTTCAGGTTGGTGGTTCAACAAGTTTTTGGAGATGATCTGAATTTTTATCCTTTTGGATATCCAAATGTGCCCTTTCCTTGAAACTCAATCGCACAGAGCTCTTAGCATAATCTAAATTTGCTTCTAAAGTGCTTTGAGCCTTTTGAGGTGAGAGCTGCACTATATGCACATCTTTTTCCTTTCTGTATCTGGGACTAAGTGTTAAGATAATTTATCACTTTAGCATTTTGTTTTTATCATGTTAGACTTGTTCTTGAGCCACAGGCTAATATGAGAATTATAGAATCAGGTAGGGGTAGTCTTTGTAAACCAATTCATGTTTTCATTTAACTTTTTAAAAATGTTGGTACATCCATTGTGTATCAGGTGTTTGACCAGACTGGGCTTCATTTCTAAACAAACATAACTTTGACACAAATAGCAGGACTTCAACCCTGACCAACTTCAGCCCTGACCAACTTCAGGAATCTGAAGTTATATCAGGAACATGACAAAAAGATGAGTGTCCTGGTGAGTCCCTTATTTCATATAACCTTTTTTGTTCAACTTTGTAATTGGTGCAGTGAACCTACCTTGATATTTGGGGAGTTTTGAGGAAAGTGGGTGTTGAGACCTGATAAAAACAAGGGCTACAGCAAGAAGGAAGTAGGAAAAATAGGGAATAAGTTTTGAAAGCCAAGAAAAATGTGTTAATTTGATGTGCGAGATGCAAAACAAGCACTGCTGAAAGCAAAACTCCTTTCTCCCCCCCCCCCCTTTGTCTTTCCCCAAATTACTGTTGTAAAATTGCAGTTTAAACTGAATGATGTGTTCTCATAACTTTCCTTGGGGTGTAAGATCAATTTTTCTTAAATCTTGTCAGATATAATATGGACTTTTCAGTCTTTGACAATTCCGACTTTATTCTCCAGTGCTTGCTATCTGTTGCATACTTGGGGACATGCCAAGCATTTAATAGATTTCTATTCTGATGGCTAGGTGAATGTCTGAGGATTGAGTAGAGAGGAAAAAAAATCTGTTCCTGTATGTGGCAATGACAAGATAATGGTTAACTGCAGTAGGTAAACTTTAGCACATTGGTAGCTGAGGCCAGAACATCAGTGCTTTTTTCCTGATAATGTCTAACAGCAGAATGGAGATTTCTGGTTCTTGTGTAGCTCTTGCAGATCTTGTCCTCCTTCTGACAGCCCAGATTTGCAGGAGGGACAAATGTAGCCCTCTCCCAGTCTTGCTATAGCATGGTGGCCCAGTAGTACAAGCTGCTTTAGATTTATTATTAAGTCAGTATACAGAGGGAAGCAGTTATTGTCAGATTGGGTTTTGGCACCTTTGCTCAGGAAAGAGTTTTATTCTGTAAATCATGCTTTCCACAGTGGTTCCCGAGCTTGAGAAGCAGGACTTTCTCTGTGGGCTCTTGAGTGTCCTCCTGCTCAGTGTCCTGGCTGTTCTTCATGCTCCTTCTGGAGTGCTTGACCCTTCTTATTCAGCTTGTGTGGAATCTTAGCATTTAAAGATGCTGAATAATATTTGGTGAATAGTTTTCCTGTGCACATTAACAGTTAAGAGAATTCATGGAAAAAACAGTATACATCCATGTAATTAAACACGGATGTGAACTACGTGGATAAAGATTATCAAAGGCCAGTCATTTGCCTTTGGTTGCCTCTTTGTCAACCTGCGTTCTCTATTCTCTGCAATATTTTGTCTTATTGGTACTACTTCTTGGCCCTTTCTTTAGAAAGCAGTATGTTGTTCCAGGGCTTACCAACTTGTGCACCACTCTAGCTCATGCAGCTATTAAAGGCGCTTATTGTCTGCAGGCAACACATGGTCACTTATGAAAAGTATATGATGTTTGAGAAGTAAAGACCCAAAAGATGATGTTATTTAGATTGGACGAGTGAGTATTGCAGTTATGATACTCTTAGTGCTGTATTGCTATAGTCTTTATTTTTCAGTTGTCTTATGCTTATTTTTCAACTAAGAATTCCTGGTTTTTTCCTCCTGTGCACGTAGTATGCTTATTTACTGTAGAGTTGCAACATTTATCACTGTTGGAGGAAAAATATGTCTACATTTCTGTACCTATTCTTGCAGTTGCAAAGAAAGGTCACGTTAGAAGCTTTTTTGCTTTCTAAGTAGTCTCCTGCACTGTGCTTGGGAGGGCTGTAGGCAGGGTAATCATCATCCAACTGCTGTGACCTGGACTGTGAAATTTCTGTCTCTGCCTTCCTGATAACTGCCTCACTTTTGAAACCTTAAATTTCCATTGTCAGAGCCTGTAGAACAATTGATAAATCAAACCTACAGATACATGTTAATTGTATCTTTAACTTCAATCCACAGAAATGCATCCTGGACTGCCCTACCTGTAGTGTCTGTGTTCTTCTGTCTGCAGCAATCCCTAGGTAGCCCTTCCTTAGCTCATCCTAGCAGTACCCCTTCTTTCTTCAAGTATATGTTGAAACTTTTGCAGCAAGTCTAAAAATTGCCCTTGGAACATAGGTGTTCAATAGAGCTTTTCTGCTTAGTCTCCACCAAGTCTTTCATAGTACCTTCCAGCTCTTTCATTTTGTGTTTCTACTTTCTTCTACATTATTGTTTTTTATAAGATATTGTGGTCTGATCTCATAGATGTTTTAGTAGGATTTTTCACAAATACTGCAGAGAACATGATTATAGAGTCACTGTATCCTAATGTCTCTTTCATCACCTCCTAGGGTGAGCTGTGTGTCTTGGAGCAGCTGCCTACTGCTTGTGTTATGCAAAATAATAAATAATTTATAATGCTAACTGAAAATATCTGCTTTGGTGGACAAACATACGTGGAAGTGATTGACAGGCACTAAATTGAGACCTAATCAAAATAATTCCTCTAAGATGTGGAAGAATAATTTGCTTTATTTGATATTTTTTTTTAAGTTGGGGAGCTTTTCAGTGACTCTCTGCTTTACTCTAGAGTATTATTTAGCCACTTTAGGAAATTCTTAACTGGCGGGTCAGTGTGAGCCGTAATGGAGGTCTGCAATATGATTTTGTGAATACTTAACTGTTTTACTGAAAGCAGTTTTTCTGATGTACTGCCTTGTTGCTGATACCAGCACCTGCTCCAGTAAAGAATCACATGAAGCTTTGGATTGTGTTGCTCTCTTCTCTTGTCTGTCATATGCAAAAGCATTTTGAGAGGATTAATGGATTTCATGCACCGCCTTAGAAAGCTGAAGGTGTTGCAATGTACTAACAAATGCCAGTTTTGAGTGTAGTTTTGAAGCTATGATGTATGCATGAAATTTCAAAGAACTGCATCTATGTACTGAGCATGGTAATTTAGCATTAGTGAATTGATACAACCTCTGCAAGTTATTTTGTTTTCAAGCAGAGACTATTGGCTTCTATCATGTGGACTCTACCTGCTTTTCTAATTTTTATCTTGGGAAATGAAAAATTTTGTAAACAGAAGAAGCTTGTGTCAACATTCCTCTTCTCCATGTAATTGAGTATTTCTGCAGTGAATAATTAATGATAATCTGCTTTGCATGACAAATGTGGCAGTGGCCTGCTCTCTGTGGGAGTAGAATGGTGGGGCTTTGCATGCTTTCATTGTTTGTGTTAAGCTGCTTGCATGTGCCTGCTGAGAGCTGGATGACTTGTCTCTGCATCAGTTATAAAGCAATACTTGTTTTCTAGTTCTTCTGACAAATAAGTATTCTTGATGTATTCTTGTAGGGTTTGCAAGCTGATAGCTGTATATAGCTGTCTTTTATACAATTCAGAAGCATGGATAAACTGTTTAGTGGAACTATTAATCGCAAGCATAAATGACAGTCAAATAAACATACTGCTGAAAAGGTACCTTTAAAAAAAAAATCCAATTTACATATTGATATGGAAAGAAGGTGTTGTTTGGGTTTTTTTTCTTTCACCCCTCAGCTTTTGTGAACTAAATTAACTGAGGATTGACTATAAGGGTAATGTCAGAAGAAAAGGATTTAATTCAAATGCAGAATATAAGTAATGAGATTTTTTTCTACTTCTAAGATTACATCTATCATTATAGGTACTAGAGTAGTACTATTAAGATGTGACTTTGAATTTCAGAAATTTCACTTCCTAAGCTTAAATCCAGGTTTTGCATAGATATGTCTTGCTCACTTAAAGGAGAAAATTGGAAAACATTTGCTGTCCTTAGTTAAAATGTTCTGACCTCAATGCAATGAATATTTTGGCTACATTTTAAAATTGATCTGTTCATTAAGTCATATCCTGTTGAAATGAAATTTTACCTTCTTTCTAGCGTGTACAACTTAAACAGAAAATAGAATGAGTCCCCACTGTCAAACTGACTAGTAAAAGCACATTCAAAGTCATCTTAATATTTGTAGTGTATGATTAAGTAAACATTGAAGTTACCAGGATGTTTTCCTGTGCAGTTTGGTTTAGATTTGGATTTAGAGGAAATCTAAACAGAAATGTCTTATGATGCTTCGAGGTGTTGTATGACTCTTATAAAATGCTTTCTTGAGGCTTGTGCTTATTAAACACTTCTGAAATTAAATTATAGTATTGTATGCCTAAAATTCTTAATTGTTCTTTTAAAAATCCTTTTATTTCCCTTCCTTGCTTTGTTTTCACTTGTCAAGCCTTTGGAGGATTTAGTCCATATAAAGAGCCAAAAGCCCTTACTAAAGTATTCATGAGGTGTCCCATTCAAATTGGGGCACAACAAATATGATTTTACACACGGATCTTGTACCTTTCAAGTGTTCAGGTACAACATGATTTGACCAATCACTACTTAACACACACATACTACTGTTTTGCAAAGCAACTATAATTCTATGGCGTCATCACCCATCTGGTTTTTTTCTTGATCTAGATGTCCCTGGTCTTGCTACAGTTACTTGTCTATGATGCCAGATAATGGGAGAGATTCACAACGGTGTTAGAGGGGCTAGGATGCTGGTGTTATCTCATTACTCTGGGAGGTATCCTTTATTCTTCAGGGTGAGGGCTGCCCTTCTTGCAATGAGTTGGGGTCCTTTAGTCATGCTTACTTAACCATGACTATACAGTATACAATGTAAACTATATATCTTAAGAAAGTTCATACAACTTCATACTACAAAGACTAATTAGTGCAATAGGGAATTAGATTTTCCAACGCTGTCTTACATTCTCTTTCAGGGTTATTCTTATCCTTTGCCATGCATGGGCCATTTTATGTTAACCTTTAGGGAAATATTTTTCTTCCAGTTCCTCAGTATCTGCTTCTGTTTCACTTGTGAGGACATTTGTCAAACTTAATATTTTTAGATCTTTTTCACGCTATTTTAATTGAGATGTTTTTAATTTTTTTCATTATTTAATTAGTTACTATTATTGTCTTCTCCCTCTTGCTTTCAGTATCTCACCTTGGTTTATGTAGACTTTTGTTCTTTCTCAAAAATAATTTCAGTCTAGTATAAAGAATATTGCTAAAGAAGTCTGGAACAAGCAAAAACATTGACAGCAGTAATTATCTGTTTTTTCTATGATCTCTACTTATTTTGTTGCTTTTAAAACTAAAATGGCACTATTTGAATGATTTGGAAGGATTAACTGAGGCTGTTGATTGTCTTCAAATTGAACCATGTTAATCCCTTGATTAATTGTAAAGTACTATGGGTTTTTCGAATGCTATGTGAAAATTGCTTGGTAGGGATTACATATACCAAAATAATGGAAACATTACCCCTTTTTTGAACCTTTAAATATATGTTGTCTTGCTCTTCTGGGGGCACATAAGTTGCAAATACTTTTTCCCAGATCATTATGATAACAAAAAATAGATTCATAGTAACTTTACAGGATGCTACATCAACATCTTAAATTTACAGACACAATCTGAGTTATTAAGACCCTGCTGCTTCCTGACAAAAAGCAAATGGGCTGGTTTTAGAGGAGATGACATTAAACTTGCTTTCATGATTTCTTTTTTATTAAAAGTCTCAGCAATCTAGTTTTGTGTGTGGCTTGGTTTTTAGAGTGAATCTGGCTATGGATCAGAGTCAAGTTTACGACGCCATGGCTCCATGGTGTCTCTTGTTTCTGGAGCAAGTGGATACTCTGCAACATCAACCTCTTCATTCAAGGTTAGTGAATAACATTTTCTTAGTATTGGTGTGTAAATAACACATACAACTGGAAAGGAAATAAGCTATGTGAAGACTTATTCATGCAATTATAGGAAAAAAACCCAAATCTTTGGTTTATTATGTGTTAATAATTCCACATGTGATGATGAACAGGTCATACAGGAAGCTTTTTCATGCCTCTGTGCAGTTGTCCCTCTTAAACTATGGTGTCATCTTTGAATGGCAAGAAAATCAAATCTGTGGGAGGATTTATTAACCTTTCCTAGTATACTTCTGAAACTATAAGGGCTTCTAAATGAAAGGAAATGCTGATTCTGTGACTTAAATTTGATTAATACTGATTGACAAATGATGGGTTTCCTTGTTTCATATGTATAAATATTTAACGTTTGAACTTGGGTGGGCTGTACTTCTGTGAGAGCAGAAGAGGAGCAGCACAAGAAAGGTGGGAGTAAAGATTAGAACAAAGATCTTAAACTAGAACTGACTATTTTCAAGCAAATAGTCATAAACCTGGTAGCATGCAAGACTGGTTTTTAATAAGCTTTTATTGAATGCTCTAAAGTAGCAGATGCAATCAAGAGGAAAAATTGAGACCAGTGGACAAAATGAATAAGAAACATTTTATACAGTTTCTTATGTTGTTCTAACATTAACAGTATTTCATAGCTGCTGATATCTGAAAAGTCTTTAGTGTACTTGAAGAATTTGTTCTTCATAATTGCAGAAATCCTTTTTTTTTTTTGGCATTGAACTATTGCTGAGTATGTAGAAGCATTTGAGCCTTTTTTTATCTTGTATTTTCAGAAGGGCCATAGCTTATGTGAAAAGCTTGCAGAAATGGAAACCTTTAGAGACATCTTGTGTAGACAAGTTGATACTTTACAGAAATACTTTGATGCCTGTGCAGATGCAGTTTCCAAAGATGAACTCCAGAGGGATAAAGGTAAAACTGTAATTGAAATCTCTTATCTCCATAGAATTTAACTTTTTACACAGTACTAGCCCTTGAAATAGTTACTATAGCATTTGATACCATATAAATAAAATATGTATCTTTAAATTTACTCTTTAGTAATCAATCATAGATATTTCTGCGTAACTTGTTAACTATTTTCATTTCAGAAGTTGGATTCCCATAAAAATCTGCTTAACTTAAATATTAACCTGTAGCTGTCAACTGTATAAAAGAAATGTTCTTTTAAGCATTTGATGCTATAGAACAATAATTGTTTACCCCTATAAGATGAATTCAAGTTAGTTTACTGCTATGTCTCTTACTTTTATTTTGAAAAACAATAGGATATTAGTTTTGATAGGAACAATACATTCTTTAAAAAAGGCAAAGGTTCTGCCATAATGAATGCTCCTGAGATGTACTGGCTGCAGCTAGAACACTGAGTGCACACTTGAGGTCCTAGTAGACTTGGGTGTGGATATCTACATATCTCTGAATTGTTCTTCCCAGAGCACAGCTTGTTGTCATATTCATGCACTCTCCTGAGGCATTTAGAGCACCTCTCCTATGAGGACAGGTTGAGAGAGTTGGGGTTGTTCAG
>VZSZ01010295.1:19506-30176 GCA_013398815.1 Ibidorhyncha struthersii
GTGTTCTGGTAAAACTTCTATGCTTTCTCACAATGACTTACACTCAAGTCATGCTTTATGCATCTTCAGGACTCTCCAGTTACTAGGTAAACTTGCAATGTTTTGTGAAACATAAGTGTTAGCAGTTATTGCCTGTTTGTGATAGTTTCAGGAAGGGAAAAGCCTACGTTCACAGATAAAGGCAATACTGTCTTCATCCGAGTGCTGCTTTTTTCCTAAGAATTTTCCTGTGGAAAACTATACTGCTTTATTTTGCAAGCTTTTCTTCAGAAACTGGAAAGTATGTGTTCCAGAGTATTACCACCAAGTTTCCAGTTGGTAAACTCAGCCTTTTGGTGTTGTTAAGGGTTTTCCACTGAATCATTAAAGTTCAAATTGGGTTGCTGAATATTTATACTCATATCTGCAAGAAGTATTGTGTGGTGTCCAGTTGCCAAAAGGGAACAGAGAAACATCTTCTGAAATTCTTGTAGAACTCAGCTTTTTTACAGAAGTGTTTATAGCTTTTTCTCTGGGAATATCTGGCAGTATGTAGAATTTGCAGAGGAAATACTAGGCTTAATCTGTTTCCAGCATTACTGCTTCTTTATTCAAAATATATAATGACATAGACATCATTAGTGGCTCTAGTACAGTCACACACCTATTATGGGAGAATGATGTTGAGTTGTTAGTCTCTGCATGGAGTTCACAAAATGATTCATGTGGATCCTATGCCAGCTAATTATAGATACAAGCTTACATGCTGTGATTCACTAGTATCTCACCCCATTCAACAATTTAGCTTTCTACCAGTCTTACTTTTCACCGTTTGTTATCACTGCCCAAGCATCTGTGTCAAGGAGTTTATATAAACTGTCAGATACCAAGTCTGACCTTCAACAAACCATGAATAGCTATGCTTAAACTAGATACCATATTTTGCTTGCTGATCTAATTTCTTCCACGTGACTTAAAGAAGGTAAGCTCAAGGTAGCTAGCTTCCCAAGCTTTGTATTATATATGCATGTATATGGGCACACATAATGCATGCATTCAAGTAAAATCAGAAAATCAGCAGATTTGTAGTTGTTACTTGGGAGAAACCCCTATACTGGTCATTCAATTTATTGGCATGCTGACTATTATCAGCTGATTCATTCTTGCTGCATCAAATGATTGTGTAATTTTACAGGAGGTAGAGAAAAGGAGAAGAATTGAAGAAGCGTACAAAAATGCTGTGACAGAACTGAAGAAAAAGTCCCACTTTGGAGGGCCAGACTACGAGGTACAAATTCTGCTTTTGAAATCTTTAAAAATGCTAAGGCTTTTAAAGATTGGTTTGTTTCTCAAATGAGCGTGCGTGTAAATCAAGGTATTTGGCTGTGCAAGCATGTTCATGCCACTTTTCTTTTTCTGAAACTGAATGAAGAATCTAAATCCTTAATTTTTTGAGAATAGAAGTATGTCTTCACCTCACGTTTCCTTATTCTGCTTTTGTCTAAGTGTTTTGCTTACAGATATTTCTGCTGACTTTATTATTTTTCTTGTACACTAGATACTGCTCATATGCAAGTTTTGTACTCTTACTTTTTAATGAGTCAGCAGTATAGATATGTAATGCAAATATGAAAACCCTGACTGCAGAGGCAATCCTAGAATCTGAAGTTTAACTTGAATTGATTTTTAACTTGTCACCACCACTTGAAATGTGTTGATAAATTCAATGATTTTAGGTTCTGCTTCATCTGTTAAATTGCATGTTTTAGCAGCTTCCTCCTCAGTTTGGTTATTTAGTCAAATTTTAAGGCTTTTAAACTGCCTTCTGAAGAGTAATGTAAGCTAATGCACCTATAGTGCAGTTTGCGTAATTTTTAAGAACTTGACCCTTTCGTTTACATTAATCAAACAGGTTTCTACTTGCAAATCATAGCATGAGAAATAGTACTAATATGTTGGGATATTTAAAAGATACTTGAGCTTAGGTTCTCTGTTATGACTGAGGCACTGTAAAAGAAAAAGATTAGATAGGAAGTTGGACTTGTCTACCTGGTTTTGAACCCAGTGCTTCTCCCAGATATCCCTGTTATAAAGTAGATTTTTGAAATTTGCTGGACTGGTTTGTTTTACAATACAATAAAAGCAGTAAACCTAGTTTTCTTAAATTACCATTTTACTTTACTTAGTGGACACAAGTTTTTAATAGTTAACTCTACCTGCTGTTTATTTTTAAACTGTTCTTTCCAAGAATTGTCAGTAGTGATCCCCAGGACTTTGTCTCGTCTTGTTGTGCTTTGAGCACATATCTGAAATCCACCCTGAGGCACTGGAATACTTGGAAGGAGTATATACACAATTATGATAATATGTTTACTTTACTGACACACTGTAAACATTTTTAAGAGAAGATATATGTTAATTAAAACCTAAATCTGATGTCAAAGCATATTGACACTGTTACTCTGTCTTCAGTTTCCTGGTCTTTTGCTTCTTTATAGGACTACCCCTAAATTGTAGTTAAAGGAAATAACTTCCTTTAACAAATAGGGTTTTCAGATGAACTGTAATCTAAGAATATGGGTGAAAATATTTGAGGTCTATGGAAGAAATTTCCTTCTGTCAGTTATATGTATAATATATAAATATCTGTTTCTAATATTAAACTTAAGTGGAGCTCTCATGTCTCCAAAATTTCGAAGTAATTTTGTTTCTTATGTTCTAGGAGGGTCCTAATAGTCTGATTAATGAAGAAGAATTCTTTGATGCTGTTGAAGCTGCTCTTGATAGACAGGATAAAATGGAAGAACAGGTATTGATACTTGAAAAATGTGTTAATGATGGGCACTTCGTGGAAGATTCCTGTGACTTACTTAGTCCTGGGGTGCATCTCCTGAAACCTCTAGATATTTTATACTGACAATTATAAGTGGAATTCACTACTTAATATTTGTACAGTTAAATATCACTGCTTAACACTAATTTTGAGAAAAAAGTGACTTCACAGCTTGCGTAGAAAAGGATAGTATAAGTGTTAAGCTAATTGAATGTCTCTGGCTTCTAATTTCTAAATAAGTGTATTGGTTCTGTATAAAATTTATCTTTATATGTAACTGATGCTGCAGCTATTTTTCAAAACCTAATTGTTGTTCTGAAGTTTCTTTTGACTGTAGCAGTATATGAAATAAGCAAGACATAGTTCTGTTGGTGTTTGTTTTTATTAAAAAATTGTTTGGGCTCTGGCTGTTTCTCTAACTCATTTCTTGAATACACTTCAGTGACAAGGATCAAAAAGGGATAAGATGCATGTGATGAAACATATAGAATATGAAGACATATAGTAGTGTATAAAATGAGAGGGAATAACAAAGTGGTGCCTCCTTTGTCTTAAAAGGTTTTAGGCTTATGAATATAGTGAATACAATGACTTGGTTAAGAATTATAAGACTTTCTAGTGGACATATAGTACCCAACAGAATTATTTATGTTGGAGTTTCTTAGCGGAAAGTAAAAATTTCGAGTGACTGTTGTACTACTACATGGATGCAACATCCTTAATGCAGCCAATCTATTCTGCTTAACCTGGAAATACACCTTGAAGTGTAGATGAATGGGTAATTCAGTCTCAAGGCCCATTCACTTCCTGAGAACTCCAGCAGGATGACAACTTCATGTCTGTCATGGACAGCATTAGTTGTTGTAGCCACTGTATATAGATTGAGGATGCCTCACTGTTTCATAGTCCACCCAGTAGCAGCTGACTACCAATAATTAAAGCCTATTTTGTTGCAGTCCCAAAGTGAAAAGGTCAGATTACACTGGCCAACATCCTTACCTTCTGGAGATGCATATTCTGCTGTGGGGACTCATAGATTTGTCCAAAAGGTAAGATATTTTTCACGATCTCCTCTGAATAATGGGCTGACTTGTATTTCTATATTCTATTTTATATAGATAGGTAAGATTGATTATTTTTTATTATTTTATTTTTTTTTGTGTGTTTCTAGTATAATTTTCAATGGTTTATTCATTTTCAATTGAAGTAGCTGGAATTGGAGAAGGACTGTTTTCTTTCTTGGCTCAAAAAAAATACTGAATTCAGTATCTATTTAGGATACTATTGGCTTGTATCAAGCTTGTCTGTTAGAGATTATATTAAAGGAAAAAAAACCCTATCTTGCTAACCTCAGTGTCTTTAAGATACCTTCACCAAAATTAATTTAATTGATTAAAAAAAATATTTAAAAATCCAGTCTCTGGCATTAGGATCAGTTTACTTTTTTACTGTTAATGGAAACACTATGCTCTTCTTAGGGCTACGCTGGGAGCATAATACATAATAGGTGCATGAAATTAGCATTCACTGCTGTGCTTGCTGCTTATGGTGCTTTTGTTTTCCTTTTCTTCATTATCTTGTGCTTGCAAGTTAGCACCAAATGCACTGTTCTGCCTTTGTTCTTATTACTTGGTTTTTTCTTTGTCTCTGGTAGCCCTATAGTCGCTCTTCCTCTATGTCTTCCATTGATCTAGTCAGTGCCTCTGATGTTCACAGATTCAGCATCCAGGTACTGTATTAATCTATAGAGTGGGGGTTGCATATCTTTGCTGTATTTTATCCTCTTCTCTAGAACCTGGGGGTTTTGTTACATAAAACGCTGCTTGCTTTAAACTAGTATGTTGAAATAAAAAAAAAAATCTCTATTCCTATACTAAATGGTTATCCTTTTAGATTCTGCTTGCATGCTTGTGCAGAGGCCCAAATCTTGTGAAACTGTTGGATTGATTTCAGTAGCTTTAATAAAAATGCCTACAACTTGAAAATGTTTCATTTCTGATTATAATAAAAGTAATAAAATAACAGCTGTTTTGTGTGGGCTGGAGATGGTCTTTGCTTGAAATTGAATAGTTTTTCTTGCTTTTAAGTCAGAGGTTTAATTTTGTCTTTAAAATGTTTGTCACTTGTAATAACATTAAGATTCTAAATGTTGAGGTTATCTATTATCATTTTTTACCTCTACAACTAGTTTTATTACTGAAAGGTCATAAAGTATGTTGTTAACAAATGAGATTGTGGGTATGAGAATTTTTACTGAAGAGTTCCAATATATTCAATTATCCTTCAGAAAATGTCTGACATCCTGAATATGTGAATCTAGTCATAGTGACATATTCCAGTAATGTAAAAATCACTCTAGGTGCTTGTTCTGAAGATCATAGTTTAGAGTTGAATTAGATAAGTGAGTTCATGTCTTTGGTCTTTTTTCTCAAAAAAATTTCATTCAGACATTGCATTCATGCCATTTAGTTTCCCTCTGCTGTGGAATATGGGGCTTTCTTCTGGGATCTGTTGTTTTGGGGTTTGTTTATTTGCTTTTTAAATTATTAACTAACACTGCAAACAGCCTGCTTTTTCAAATAGAAGGAATGGATTTTATTTTGATTAATAGAGCCTGGAATCATACTACCTGCACAACTTGCCACCAGCTTTGTGAGCAGAACCCTAACACTTAAGGACTTGCTTATTGAACTGAAATCCCAACACTTGCCTTGACCTATTGCAGTCAGTTTATTTCTGGAATTTGAACTTATCGCAAGGGGAAAGTATGCAGGTCATATTGCACAACACTGGTAGGCTCATCTACTGGTACTCCAGTAGTCACGTTAGTAATTCAAGTTTGGTTTTGTTTAGGAGGAGGGTGGAAATCAAGTAATAGAAAGCAAGTTTGATTCCAAAGATAGAATTGGTTGTCTATCAGACTATGGGTACATGGCCAGTTCAATGTAAGGGAAACTCATAGTCACTAAAATATGCGAACCTTCTCATTTTCATCTCTTATGCCTGTGATAACATTTGCGGATCCATATGGTAAACCTGAGTATCAGAGGACTAGTGTGGCTGAAAACCTAACCATTTAAAAACAAATCTGAGGTTTACTATGTCCTTATCACAATAATGCAAATTGATGTTAAAGATCAGGGTCAAATGGACTGGATTATGGGGTCAAGGTGTTGCTCTTTTCAGCAGCTGTAGGGATTATACTATGTAGAAGCTACTACCCAGTGTCTTAGGATGTGGTTTCAAGTTAACTGACTAACTGCAGAAAGGATGATTTGCTAACTTAGAAGAAACCTACTCCCCTCTGTCCCCTCCTTCCCCCATATTTTCCCTAGAACAAACTTTTGCCAGATCAGTAAGTTGGTCCACCTGCTCTGGAGCTTCATTGCTAGTGAACAAGCAGGTGAAAGACAACTGAGAGCATGAAGAGAAAAGCAGCACACCTTTTGGTGACAACCTGCTGTGGACCTTATTAATAGGAAATTGGCTTCTGTCCCCAGGCTGACGATTTGGCTTTTGGAAAGGCGAGCTAATATCTTGATTCTAAATAAATGGGACTTGTTTCTAGACTTCATTCATACCAAGGGGGTTTTGGTATTAGTAAAAGTTCAAGTAGAAACTTTAAGCTTTCTTTTTAAGATTGAGAAGCGTATTCTGACAGGAGCTGGTTCTTCAGTGTACCTTCAGAAAGGCATTGATTTGTCTGCCAGTTGAGTGGGAGGTTAAAATGCTGCAGATGTTTTGCAGATCACTTTCTTCTCTTTTAAAGGACTTCTAAAGGACTATCAGATTTCAAAATACATTGAGCTGTTCTGAGGGCCTTTTAAATGATGGGGCCACTTAATGTTCAGGCCAAGGCTGCGTGGGTTGCAAGTATTTTTGCATTCCTGTGGTCTGCCAGGAACCCAGAGGTAATAGTGTGGCCTCCCCAGTAGGAAAGAAGCTGTGATTCTTGACCCTGTGCCTAATTTGGTACCTGAAATAGATGCAGGTTGACAGACAGTGACCACAGCACGTAGATTGCGGTTTGGACAGGTAGTATGCACAAGGCAGTTGTAGGCACTGCAATTACTTGGTCGAGTAGAAGTAATTGCTTGTTAGAGACAAACAGCATTCACTCTTGTCGTGGCTTAGGCCAAATCCAACTGGGGTCATGGGGGACACCAGATAGGACCGACAGATGCTCCCCTCTACCCCTCTTCAAAAAGAGAGACAGAGGAGGAAAAAGAGACTTATGAGTTTAGAAGGAACTAAACTACTTTAATGAAATATTAATAATAAAATAAAAAGAAAATAATGAAATATATACAAAACCGTATCAAGCTTCCAGGATGACAATCACGACACCGGCTGGCACTGGGGCAGCCCCAGGCTGGACTCAGTGATGGACGGGAACTGGATTCCAGATCTGCATTCAGGATCGGGACCAAAGGCAGACGAACAGAGTCCTCCTCAGATGTCGGCCATTGAAGGAAGAGAGGAAGAGAGACAGAGCCAGAGCCAGTGCTCCCAGCATTCCCAGCTCTCCAGCTTCCTTTGATCCCTCAGAGGGCTTTTATACTGAGCATGATGCAGATGGGATGGAATACCCTGTTGGTCAGTTTTCGGTCACCTGTCCTGTCCGCTCCTCCCTGCAGATGGGACCCCACTATGCTTTTCTGCTTCCAACCCTCCAACGTGGCAAGTAACAAAGTTGGTTGGCTTTGGGTGTTATAGCGATAAGTATAAGCAAGAACCTCTCTCCATACCATGCCTGGGCATTGGCTATAAACATTGGTCTTATCACTCTGAGAGAGTGAACATTGTCTGCTCAATATGCTGTTAATTTCAGCAGTTAGAAGAGGCCCAGCTAAGAAGCAAAGTTACTGAACAAAATTGGTCCTGTTTTACCTCAAACCAGGACAACTCTCCTCTGCAAGCTGCAGTGATGATACCTCTCCTTCCCCAAACCCCTAAGGGGAAGCTGTCTGAAAGATGTGTTCACAGGAATGAAACTTTTTCAGGAGAGAGAGGGAGAGAACCAAACTAAAAATGCCTTTCAAGTTTTCAGAGGAAGGTTGAGGGCTAAATACTGAACAATTCCAAAGGCCTTAAACTGTTCAGATTGCACTCCTGTGGATGCCTCGTTCTCTTTTTTCTTTGCTATTCCCCTTCTCCCTCTGCATTTAGCATAAAGCAAAAAGCGGCAAAATACAAACTGAACATATATTGAAGCCAACTTTGTCCTTAATAGATTAGGAGCTAGAGGAGAAGAGAGATAGGGACCTGAAGGTGTTGCAGGTAAAGGTTGGGATCATGGTGAGGATTCCTTTCTGAAAGAAGTGTGACCTAGAGCTAGTAAATTGAATATTTAAATAGTCCACGTTCTTACCCGACTTGGATTGTACTTTTATTGTGTCACTGGAAAAAAATAATTAGAATAATATTTTGTAGGAAACTTGTTAGTAAGTGGCAGGAAAAGATGACCTGTCTAAAAGCAGAAACACAAATCTTGCAGGTGTTTATAGTTCATTATAACTAAAAAAAAAAAAAAAAATCAAAAAAATCCCCCAAACTGGACCGATAACTTGTGTTTCTGTAGAGAATTCTATGGTTACAGTAAGATAAAGTAGAATTTCTATTGAAATGATTTTATTTTTATGTTATACTTTGAGGATTTTGACTTGATTCAGTTACTTTTTTCTTCCTAGTCTTAAGTGTATTGCCCAAACAGTACATTGTACAAACAAAATTACTGCTTTTAATTTAAAGTAAATAACATCTTTCGGTTCTATATCATGTCAGAAAAAGGTCATTAAGTATTCTTTAATTTTTCTTTATACTTGTAGTACTTGTTCAGTTATGTTTTATAGGTTATGAAGCCTAGTGTGCATATAAAATATTTTTCTAAGTTGTGCAAAACCCACTCATTGGTTCAGACTATTAATCTTGTGATTGTACGCTGCTTAGACTAATCTGTATGTTGGTCAATTGACTAACCTTTGCTTGCAGTGCTTTTCCTTTTTAAAAAGATATTTCTAGTAATCCAGGAAAATAGTGTGAATTACATGGACTTATTTGCTGTGATGAGTTTTAGTAGTCGCCTACCTTTTAGGTGGAAAAAGTTATTAAATTGTTTCCAGCACTTGTAAACATTGCACAGCAATAGATACTTTATATTTTTGTCTCCATTTTTATTTGGGAGATAGCAGGATTTGGAAATGGGGGGGATGGAAACAAAAGAAACATAGAATAAGACTGTAGATTTAAAATAAAAATCCATTTCCTGTCACTCCGCGCATTTTCATGCACATTATTTGGAACAACAAAAAAAATCTGAGGTATTCACATAGCTTGGTAAAAATGTATCAAATATTTGGCCTTTAAGAAAAGCACACAATTGCCTAGCTAAGTAATTTTTAAATGAGTATTTTATAATATTGGAGTTTCTGCATCATCATAATTTTTTGGAATGTAAGCATTTCTGTTACGTTTTTCTAGCTGGCAACTGTGCAAATATGCCAATGAAACAGAATGGGCGTGCTTTGCTCATGACTGTTTCCTTCACTGCTGTTTCAATATGACTTTTGATATGTATTCACTTCTTTTAGAACTTGTCTGTCTCTTCCCCACCACCACCACCTTTGTTCAACTTTTTAAATGCTCTTCAGTGAATATTGCCTTTCAGGTCTTACAATGCATTGTAATTCTACTTGGAGATACCTGAAGTAATTTCCTACATGCTGAAATAAAACTGTCTTAGGTAGAAATAGTGAGTTTTGACAGTTTAGAGGTGCAAAGGAAGGATAGGGAAGTACACACAAAAAATGAAGTTGGAAGTTGAATCAAGATTTTGGCTTTTGTTTCTGAAGGCCAGAAGTATCTGCTTGTTCTTAACCTGTGATAGGAGGCTCTGTTGTCCAAGTTCAGCTCCTGCACAGGATTTGAAGTACTGACTTGTGGCTTCCAATACTGTACAGTCCCCTGCCCAAGAAGATGGAAGGAATAATTTAAAAACGTGTATTTTTTTCCTTTAAAGGTGGAAGAGATGGTACAAAGCCATATGATATATTCCTTGCAAGATGTAGGAGGAGATGCTAATTGGCAGCTAGTGGTAGAAGAAGGAGAAATGAAGGTAAGCATTTGGTTTTTTGCTTAATTGATATAAGATTATATTCTGTGAAGATAGATATTTTTATTCTCTTTGAATACTATCACTCAGCAAGTTATGCTGTTAAAACTTCTCTCTGAGAATAGTATTGTTTAATTTGAGACTGGAATCTAAAAGAGCTGCAGCTTCTAATATATTTATGCATGTAAAATCTTATGCAACTTTTGCAATAGCTTTGTCTTTGCAGATTCCTTTCTCATTTTCTTCTACTTCAAACTTGGTATCAAAATGGTATGTAAATTCAATATATGAAAATGTTATATGGTAGCAAGTTATTGTTGGCTACTCCACTGTGCTTGTATGCATTCTTGTGCATAGTGATAAATGAGGTAGCTTAATCATTTTTTGGAGTAGCAATTCTCAAAATACTGGTATTTTAATGTGAAGTGCCATGTAAGAATGTCTGCATTGGTAGTTACCAGATGTTGCGTTAAAGGGCAAAATAATTTGGCAGAAAATAAACCCCCTTACGTTCCAGCCTGTATCAGAGCGGCTGGGGGCAGCTAGGCTTAGATTCTGAGTGATGCCCAATGCGGCGTTAAAAGTCCGGTCGCGTTCAATATGTATATTGAACTATCATGATTACAGATGCACTTATAACACCATACACAATTTGATCTAGCGGCGTTCCATGAACTAGCATGGCCACGCTTCATGAGTTGGTCGCGTTCACTATGAACTCTCACGGCCAGATTGGTGAAAAGTGTA
>VZSZ01010302.1:0-48869 GCA_013398815.1 Ibidorhyncha struthersii
GGTCCCTTCCAACCCTGACGATTCTGTGATTCTGTGATATTCAGACTCTCTAGAAAGGCAATGGATTCCCAAGTAACCACTGACTTTATTCCTTTTTCGTACTAATATATCAAGCTACCGTGGGTTTGCTTGGTTATAACTTCAGTAACCCAAGCATAGGCTTATTTCACTTCTGTTTTCTACCGGGCGCCTTGCTGCAGAATGATGTTGCACACATGCCCCACACGAACAAAGGGAGTACTCCCTGCTGTCTACGTTGGCCACTGACCGTGGTAACACTTTGCATTGCAAAAATTACAGCTTTCTGTCTGAATTAAGAAAATCTCTTAAGAGGCTTTTGTGGTCAACGGATATATGCTCCTTATGTACCAGTAAGTGAACAGGAAATTCCGCATCCAAAATTAATAATGTAGAGGGTATCTTAAGTTTTCCATGGCTTTCTGTCTTTTTTTGTGTGCGTAAGCACTTTATGAACACAAGTAGAATTACGGACGCCACCTACAGCATGATGTTTGACGAGTTTGTTCAGATTGCTGATCACCAGAAAATGTCATGTTTGTACACTTTGCTGTTTGTTTCTGATCTCCTAAGAATTCTTAAGTAGCAGAAAAAATAAATGCATAGTTACATCTTCTTTTTTTTTTTTTTAATTATTGCTACCATCTTCACACATCTAGCAAAGGACTAAGCTTTGTGTTGGACTGTCAACATGGAAAATACTTCAAAGCGTCAAACAATTCTTTGTTAAAAAATCAGTACACAGAACAAATTAAGCAAGTCAGTTATACAGGGATCCCTGAGAGGAAGATGGCCTTCAAATATTGACAAGTGTAGAATCAAAGAATACATCAAATTGGAGGGGACCTCAGGAGGTCATCTGATCCATCTTTCTGCTCAAAGAAGGATCTGTGTACCACTTCCTAGAAGACTAGGGTTGGGTAGTCAATAACAACAGCAAACTTTCTGCAATACTGTTTTCTTGGATAGATGTGATCAATGCAGAATTCTGGGGATGAGCAGACTACAGCCATACAGCAGCTCTTTAAGGAACTCAGAACCAAGGAAGAGCATTATGGGTGACCTTCAGTCTCCTAAGTAAGACTCAAATTGGCTCCACTGATGAAGGATGACATCTGTGTGATAATGGCCTGCAATTATTACTGGTTTGACACTTACAAGGTTTTCCATAAGAGAAACCACCCATTCTTTCTCTCATTAGTCAGTTTGGGGATTTTGATTTTGTTTTAGGGGTTTCTTTTTTTGCTTTTCCTTTCCAGCTGGCTGCAGTTCACAGTCATCAGCTTTGGTATTTTCTCTTTTTATCCTATATTGCCTTTGACTGAGAATTCGGGTTAAGTGCCCCCATCACCTATAGAAAAGATATCCTTTCACAGGCTAGATTCTTTCCTCAGTATTTGGCTGCTGTACTAGGGACGAGGACCAACTCTTCAGCTCTCCCTATTACCATATTTTTGGACTTGAGCAAAACAGTAAAAGTCTAAAGGGGCTTAAAATCACGGGCAAATTCAGAAAGCTTAAATGCTTGGTTCCTCTTCCATTACAAAAGCTAAGTGCACCAAAGGGAACCGCCTGATGACAGGTTCAATAACAACAGAAAGCAGCTGTTCGCACACCATGTAGTTAAGCTGCAGAACTCCTAGTCACAAGGTATTTTGCTGCTAAAAATGTACGTGGACTCAAGGAATAGTTAGACAGGTACATGGAAGGGAAATCTCCTGAAGATTTTAAACACACAGAAAACCCCTCTGGCACAGACAGCTGCTCATCCAAACACGTCAAAAGGATAGGAGAGTGGTTGGAAAAGTACCACTATATGCTTATCTTGCTCTTAGACACTTCCTTAAGGATCTTCTATTTGCCTCTGTCAAAGCCAGGATCGACACGATGAGCCTTTCATCTGGTCCAGCAGGGGCATTCTTATGTATTGATGGTTGGACTTGATGATCTTAAAGGTCCCTTCCAACCCAGACAATTCTAGGATTCTATTATCCTATAGTATGTTAAAGGGGCTCTCTTTAATAGGGAACAAGCTGATCATTCTTTCTTCTGATCACAGTGTTAGCAATTTTACTCATCTCCCTCAGCAAAACGGACTGTACTGACTGTACTTCTTACCTGGAAGGAAAAAGTACACAAACTGTGTCAAGAGATAAGTACAGAGAGAAAATTGCCTCTTTATCCTGTTTTAACTCTTCTTACTGTGGCTACAGCATGGAGGCAGTTATTTTTCAATCAATTATCTAACATTCGTTCAAGGTTGGTTTGTTCTCACTTCTTCCCATAATAAAGACTCCAGTCCTGTAAATAAGGCTGGTGTTCTTAGTTCATCTATGGATGACATTCCTCTATATTCCTACCAGGTACTGGTTGTTTCATAACATATGTTCTTTGTTTATGCTCAGTTTACCAAGTGATCCCTAATGCTTTATGGAAAGCTTTTTCCTCTTCTTTGTCTGTCATACTTTTCACATTTACATTAACTGAAAATATTATTTGTTGCTGCAGGTCACAGACACACTTGTTAAATAGCTCAGGTTCTACCCTCCTCTGTTCTTCTGGGTTCGTATTTTTACTTCGGTCCCTTCACCGTTTTAAAACAAGTGGTACAATAAGCAGCAGAAATAATGAAACCTTGTTCTCCGTGATGGTCAGAGTTTCTGGTGTCTACTAAACTTGCAAGCATCTGTGAGGTTTGAATAACTTTGCGGACATACAGGTACACATGTCTGCCCTAACATAAATTTTCTAATCAAACGGACCTCTAAACCATAGCTTTTATTTTGGTCAGGACCTCTGCCTACCCTGTATTTTCACCAATTTTGTAGAAACATATTATCTTTAGGTAGAAACCTATTAGCTTTAAAACCTCTAACCATCTGCCAGATGTGATCAACAATCAACAGTTTCAAGGGTCACTGGGTCCAGGGTTCACAAGACAGTGTAATTTTACAAGTGTCATTTCTCTATTAAAACAGGCTAAAAACAGTTGACGCTCTTTGTTGAGCCCCATTTGAAGTCTACGCAGTAACCAAGAATGGTGTACTCAGTTATGCATTGCACTTGTGTAGTAGCTCCTGTTTTATTTACAGAAATGTCAAGCCACAGAAAATAGGCGTGCATTTATTTTCCATGTCAAGAATCCTTTCCATTCCTCTCCTTGCTATTGGTGTTTCTTATCAACACTATAAATATTCAGCATCTGTGTTTTTGTTCTGCCTCAATCCCAATCCTCCCTGCCTCAGTCATTCTTGCCAAACCTTCCCCTCATCATTTTCTCAGGCACATGCTGTAAACAGAAGAGCACAAAGGTTCACTGCTCAGCCTCACATTCCAGGACAGAACATACACCAAAAGTGTGAGTTTCTGGTGCTGCTAAAGCATGCAGAATCACATGCATGAGAGGGACTTTGATCCATGAGCTCTCCCTGGATGCGCGTTCCTGCACTGTAAACTGCCTTTGTGAAACACACTCATGTCATGAAGGGCTGTACTAAAGACCACTTTTTTCTCTGTGTTTCGAGAGAGGAAAGCATGTGGCCCTTTCCTTCTCATTTCTCCCATTCCTTCTTTTCTGTTTGAAAGGAAAGATATTAGAAAACTACTTAGTGAACTTTGCTCAATATTTCAATTTTTTAAAAGAATTCAAGTAATTTGAATTCAGTCTTCAGCACTTGCCCCATGATCATGCCATTACTTGAAAGTGAAATGAAATACCTTCTAAGAAAATAACATTTCCAATGTCACAGAAAAACTGATGTAATATTGTTGGCCAGATTTAAAGTTCATCTGTCTATCTTAAAAATAAAACTAATTTGCAAAACCTCATTTCCAAGTGACATATATTTAAACTCTGACACTGTGCACAGAATCTAGGTACACAACTTGTCATTTAAACTTCCCCCGCTTTTGATTTTAAGCTGGCATAAAATGATCTTGTAAGGTGTACAACTTGATTATCTGCTTTGAACCCAATATTCATCCAAAAAAAACCCACAGAAAAGTGAAAATATGCTAAATGCAAACACTATAGGCCTCTTTAAAAAGATTTCTCAGTCAGAAACCTGCTAGGCATACATTATTGAAAAAAAAAAGTTCTTGTGTTAGACAAATCTAAAATTGACATGTAGTCATCATCTGATGAAAACTGTAGTAAAAATAGGCAAATACCAAAGAAAAACCTATTCCTAATGCCATGATTATGACAACAACCTGTGGAGTCCTGCTTTTCAACAGCATTTGGGATTTTCATACTATAGATCACATCTGGCGACAAATGTCATCTTCTGTCTCTCTGCTATATGCTCATGCATACTACTTTCCTTCCAATTCAGAATAAAATTGCTTTCTTGTAACTATTATCATTGTTCCTGACAATTGATTCAACAGACAAAAGCATTAACAAATAATACTGTAATAAGTACAAGGTGCACCTGAAATATCCAGACAAAGGAAATACATGATTACACACAGTGTTAAGTGATACAATTACAGTGAATTTCAAATATGTCAGGTTATTTGAACTAATTAATGTCAGCACACAATATGGATTTGAAATCAGACTTTTCTTAATGCTTTTTGTGGAGCTAGAGAATGTGTGCAGTCCAGACAGGGTATGCTGTCCTGCCTGCAGAAGAATGCCAAAGACTTTGTGAACGTATTCACTTGGCACTTCACCTACCGTGTACATGCATACATTTAAAAAAGGATGCAATGTCTATTTTTCACTATTGGAAAATATTTTTAGGTATTTTCTTGAGGCGGTTGTTCTCATTCTGTCCCGCACACTGCTGAGTGATCTGCACTAAACTGAAATACAAACTAGAGTCATAATTATGTGGGGAAAGGATTGTGTATTTTATTATGCTTCCTCTAGTGTGACTAGTGACTAGACAACGAAGACCAAAACCATACCAGATAGCTCATGTGTACCACCAGCAGGTTCCCAGTGGATCCCAAGCTGCAGGTGCAGTATATAAGCTTTGGAGTAAATGTTCCTTGATTCTTTACAAAAGCCAAATGCTGTTCTTTGCAGGGTTGAACATAACAGCAGAAAAAGAAACAATTTTTAGTTTATGTTACCCAGCACAGAAAATCAGAATTGACAATTAGTATTACATAAACTCTGAGTGAGTTAGTAGAAAGTTTTACTTTTTGGTAAAAGGTCCAGTGTGAATTTGGAATGAGAATTTATATCCCCTTCCACCTTCCCCACTCATATAGGGGAGCTCCAAATTACCTGTTCTACAAGCAATGCAGTATGGACACATGGTGAGGCACAAAGCAGAGGAGACAGAACTGAACTCCAAAGAAGAGCTCTGACAAAACCCCTTAACCTCCTTCTCCTATTTCCTTCAGCTTTATTTCACTTTTCTCCCAGCAGTGCCATCATTCAACAAATTATAAAATAAAAAGAAAAAGGAAGAATCTTCCATTTCCAGCATTTGTGTTAACTAAAGCCTTATCAGCATGAGATCATCTCGATCCAATGGGAAAAAAAAAGAGAAAGAAAAGTAATTGCTTACTTTGTAATAATGGATCTTACCTAACGTTCTCCCACCTACTTTGCACGGTCTGTGCTACACAGTATAGCACAGCCGGATGACAAAGTGTTTAATCCAGGTGCGTGCTTTGCAGCCAGATGTCTGTGCTGTGACTTTTATCTTTAATTTGTAATTAAAGAAGACTACTGTGTCATATTGTATCGGGTCACAAAATGATTATGAATACATTAACTGTGACACTGTATTAAGGGCTTAAGTGTGCTTGGAATTTCCGATATTACAAATGTGATGGAATCGCTTCACATGACAAATATCAAACATTCATCAAAGCAGGCAGTCAGTAAAATTGTGCAACCATGTGGCTGTAGGAAAAAAGATGATTCATTTGCAGATGTGCTGATGATAAATTTTTCATCATTGCACACAACCTGGGGCATATCAGGAACCAGACATGTATTTAAACAACCACCGTTATTTTCAGTTGGACAAACTCTTGCAAAAAATTTGACATAACCTGTCTTCAGCTCCTATTTGAAACAATTTTTGCTAGATGTAAGAAACAAAACCCACAGAAATATCCTCTTGGGATTAATTCTTTAAAAATAACTGAAAAACCTACTGATTTAACTCTAAAAACACCCCGTTTCCCTTCCAGGTGTGATTTCTTTTGCTGCTGGTAGTAATATCTGCAAGAGGTTGGCTAGGTTGGTATTATTTATCTTTCTAAAAGCTTCTAAAAACTTGTGTTAATTCCTAGAGGCTCTGCAAATTATCTGTTCCAGAAACAAGGCCGCATTGCAGCACCGTTCAGAAAGGAGTATGTGGGAGAGGGCAGGAGCCATGTTTTGGTCTGTTACTCTGTACATTACAGTGTAACCTAATATAAATGTATAAAATTGAAATGAAGTTCTTCTGCTTGGAGGAAGCCCTAGTGAAAATCTGCAAAATATTGCAACGAACGATCCAAGTTCTCAGGAAGCAATTAACTGCTTTACTGAGAATATCCCTACTGTTGTTTTTTTTCTTGTATCTAAAACTCATGGGTGATATTTCGAAACATTTGACTGAACTCAGTCACTCATTCTTGATTATGGTTTGGCATTTCCCTCTGTGTAAGCCGACCCATAGGGAATGCCATTCATACCAACACTGAAGTAGAGCAAGATGACTCAGCTCTAATCAGCTTTCTTTTTTCTTGTTAAGAAGCAAGTATTTGGCTTCCCCAACTGCTGAAGTGATCATTGTCAAGCTCATGTTATAACTCACATAGTTTTGGTCACCCTGACTCACATTCTAAGAGAAGGAAAGTGACCTGTAACCCACGATCCGTTTGTTACACAGCTGTATGACTGCTGAACACAAATAGCAATACTGCACCCAGTGTTTTCTGTCCACCATAAAGTCCTTGTCATTTGGGGGAGAAATGTTTCTATTCCTGTTCTTTCTGGTCACAATTTGTCCCTAATGTGGAGTCAACCATAAACCCAGGGTTTATGGGTTCTGACAGCAGTATCAATTGCTATCTAGACAAGCAGCCACTGAAACTAGAGCACCTGTATTTTGCTAAATAAATTTAGCCACTTCCTTAGCTAGAACATACCACAGGATTTGCAGATGAGCTATGTTCCTAATTTCCAAACCAAAAATATGCTGAGGATATTAATCAAGTTAATGGAAGAAAAAAAGGCTACTTGTAAAAATCCTAAGTAAACATGGGACTTCATAGGTAAATCGCAACAGAAACACAGCCAGTGTACAGGCAAAGTATGTGATCACTGTCATGAAATGTCTACAGCGTAAATGTACTTAATGACAAAGTTTAAAAAATCTCAATTAAAGGCACAATGATTCTAGACAGACAAAACCAATCACTCTCCCAGCTTCCCACTAAGTAGGTCTCCAAGCATGGAAAGGTTGCCAGCTATGGGGGAACAGTTTAGAAAGTTAGTGACAGTAAAAATGGGATTCACGGGAGACTGTAATCCTAACTCCAGTAAGTTTTGCCAGAGGCCTAACATGAAGAAACAAGTACTATTTCAAGCAGACTGCAAAGCCAACAGAAAGATTAACATCTGCCAGAATCATCTACAGATGAGATTCTTATTGATCCTTGAATGTCGCAAGAATTTAGAAGGGCTAAAAGGAAATTTAAAGAAAATAGTCACGTGTCTGTGGATTTGGTTTGTAAATTTAGAATACCTTTCCCTACATTTCACTATATATTTTCAAATAGCTGTGTGTGAGGTAGCTCAATGTTACAAGGCAGAAGAGGTATTTCTTCCAACTTATTCACTGTCAAGCTTAGTCTTGCATGAACAGCAGGGACAGGGAGCAATTTTGTTGTGGAGCTAGGATTGCTGTGACTAGCCTCCAAGCCATTGATTTTCATATTTAGGCTATGTTGCTGTGGATTTTATTTCTGCCTTATCCGTGTCTATCCCTGTTAACAAGATTAAGACTTTGCTCACATTCTTCTAATTAAAATGCTGTAATTCCGGGAAGAGATCCCAAGTCCTCTTTTAGCAGGGTAATCAGTATATCTGTGAGTTCAAGTCACCATTTTCTAACATCAAAGTCTGCACAAAGTTAGTACTCTTCCATGCAGGCCACAACTCTTTATCCACACTGGTTGGAATAATATGCTCTATTTTGTAGTGGTGGTATCGACAGCATTTGCATACCATAGCGAGCTGCAGTGCTGCCTCAGGCTAGTGAGTTTACAGGTTTTGGAATTACCATCCTTCTCAGTAGTTAAGCAACAAAAGGCTCTTCACAACTTGTCGTCGTGCTAGGAACTTAAGTGCGTTTGTCTGCAACGTGTTCCCCTTACTAAACTGGAAGAAGCATGATCTGAACTTCAAGCTGTACTGCACTTAGCAGCTGTAGCCTTCGAATATTATTTACAAGTTATTATTTCTGTAGCTTCTCATTCTTACAGCAAGTTACCATTGCACAACCTTCAGACCACTCTGACTCCTTCCCCTGTATCTTCTATAAGGTATGTGATACAGTACTAAAAGAAGTTTTTGTTTAATCAGCTTCTGCAAGATTGTTATGGTGTATGCAGGGTGAGAAAACTTGTTACAGCAGTTTAGTCATCCCAGTTCCAAGAGTTCAGACATTAAATCTATTGATTATTCTCACTACGGAAATGGAAAAAAGGTTCATACATAATATAATAAAAGACAGCAAGGAAAACAACATGCTGGTAAAACACAGTAACAGTAAACTTCTAATCCTGGCCTACTTTTATTAGAATTCCCACATTTCAAACTGCATACCAGGGAAGTCAGTGAACCCCACAGAAAGTTGAAGTGTGAACAGCGTAAAGACATGCAACGACATCAGCAATTAGCATCGCTTTGCAATTTAGGCATTCAGATTTATTCAGACTTAGAATAAGGCCAAAGAGAGTTCTAGAAAAAGTGGCAGAAACACGGAAGTGCGTAATTGAAAGGAGAGAGTTGCATCTTCCCCATTATACTTTTTGACTGTAGCAAAACATTCATTCAGCAACCAGATGATGCCAGAAAGCAGAAAATGAACACATAAGAACCCCACAAATATTCCTAGCGCAAGTGTGCTGCCCAATGCAAATTTATAAGAATTGCTGAAGCTGACAGGTTAGTCCAACTCCCTGTTTCCTGTTCTTAAGCAGAGATTGCTGAAGCCAGAACTTCATTTAAACTTCCTTCCACTTTGTTCTTTGCTTAACGGATTCCCAGGTGTGAGGGAGAAAAGAGTACGAGAAAGGATCAGATCTTTCCTTTACAAACACTTTTTTGTTTAACTGTCCCTTTGCACAGAATAACTGTATGACCAGCAGAAGTGTTCAAAAGACACAGGCATTTATTTCAGAGACAGCTGCGGACTCCCAGCATGGGAGGACATCTTGCACTCTCTATCATTATTCACTTCTCTGCATATTACACTGATCATCATTCCAGTTTGTGTGAGGTAAGGATGGTGCAGAGTGGTCAGGCTCCAGAGGCCACTGGTTCAGGATTCAGACAAACCCGTTCCCACATTTAAATTTCACCTTAAATTTCATTTCACCTTAAATGTCTGGGTGGGGAAGAAAAACCTCTATCTTAAAACATTCACAGCAGCTGCCTTCTCTCAAACTCTGACATAATACAAAGACAGAAAACTCCTACTCACCCACTGCTCACTGGGTCTGCGCCCAGAAGCCCACACCACAGAGCTGAAATATGGACCCGGTTCAAACTATCTTTGCTCTCTGGGAGCATTAGGCAGATTTTTCGTGCAGCAGCTGCCTGACACAGTCGGGATGCTGGGAGCTTTGCACAGTGCAGAAGTCTGGACTGTATTTTTCTGGCCTCATAGATTTAGTGTCAGAGTCAACTAAAGCAGAGCTGAGATTCTCAGAGCAGAAGAATGAAGTAACCTCCTAAATCAAGTCACTGTACTTACATTCAGTACAAGGTAATGCAGTCTGAATTAGTTTCTCTGAATATATATTTTGTTGCTAATGTACTACCTGTTGTTACTACCTCTCCTTATGGTTGCCAGCAGTTGTCTAGCATCGCAACTGTGTGAGTCACTCTGCAATGGGTTAATACAGCAATGAGTAAATACCTTCCACAGAAGATGAAAGCCAAGATGCTTAAGATGACAAGAGGCCCACTGTGCACTGCAGCGAAGACAGGGTAGGCAGCAACTCTGGCAGCTGGTCTCAGTGTGTGACAGGAGAACGCAGGGAGACTTGAAAATAAAGGAGAGGGGACAGTCAGAAAGCATGTGGAGCAGACAGCATTCGGAGCTGGAGGGGAAACAAAAAAGAGTATGTCAGGCCACAGGCATGAGCAGGGGCAGGACTGAGTTCCAGAGAATATGAGATTTTACCAGCAGGAATATATTGCTTGGTCCTTGAGTGTGCTGCCCCGCACATCATTATCAAATCTGCACAACTGTTGCACAGAACAGCTGTTCTGTGTCGGCAGGGAATACACAGGTCTGTCTGGCCCTGAAGGAATGATTTAGTGCAAGTGCGTACCGTGCGTATTTGCTGCTGTACCACTGACCAGCAGTCACAGGCTGGACTTGGGGATGGCACTCCCATTCCCCTACTGCTTTTTAATCCATTCATTCCATAAAGCAAGGTGCAAAAAAGGACTACAGTAAAGAGAGAAGGAACTGGTACTTATATGGATTACTAACATTGTCAAAAACATACTTGTTTTTCTATCACTTGAGGCACACACATGCACACACAAAAATACAATGAACAAATAAGGACAATAAGGCAAATAAGAGTGCGAAGAAATAGGATCTGTTTCCCAAACATCCTGAACACTTCTGCAGATCAGCTTTGCAATGGCATACTCTGCTGCCAATTAATCAAGACAGTCTTCTAGGCTGAAAACAGTTCAGAACAGAAGACACAGAGGAAAAGAAATGTAGGTATGGAACATTTTGCATAATGTCAACACATTTACACAGAAACCGTACTTTAATCCTAAGCAAGTACCAAGTACAAACACATGAAGTATGAAAGCACATGGGTAAAAATTCCAGCAGCAGCACAGTTTACAAAACAGCTGTGTCTCTTCATAGAAAATGATGTAGCATCGTTGCTTCTGAAGTGCTAGAACTCAAAAGATGAAATCCTATTTGCTTCTTTCCTTTTTCTGATCATGTCCAGATGATCCCAAATATTAGAACAAATGGCTTAAAGCAATACTACTAACTACTAAGCAATAGTAAGAACCTCGTGTTTACCTTGGTAAACTACCCTAGGTGTCAGGAGACTCCAATTTCTCATAAGAACTACTCATGCTTCCAGAGAACATTACAACAGTTATACAGATGCTGCTGCAATCTGATAATTCTTTCAGTGTTTCTGTATTTTACTTCATTTTGTTTGGTAGTGTTTCCAGATTTTTTTGTGGACAGCTCTACTACAGACCCTGTCTTAGGAGATTTTACCCTCTCATTTCAAAATTGTGCAAGATTTAAAATGGTCTTGCTGTGCAGAGAAAGAAAACTCTTTTTTCTGCCTCTTTAGCAACTTTCAATTTTTAAGTCACCAGAAACTACTAGAAAGCCTTCAAAGCTGAAAGTTTTTCTTGCACCCAACTAAACTATTTGCTTCGTTTAGATGGCAAAACCCACTATATTTCACATTTCTGCAGTGGAGTACTTAAGAATTGTAAGGAAATTGTTTTGAACGCAAATTAAATGGGAAAGGCAAGGTGGAGTACGAGAGTTTGACCATCACCACTACATCTTCACAATCTTCAGAACAAGCTCAGGCTTTGCAATGAGAAGATACTCAAGTATCTGCCCAAACCTTTGCATGTCACCTCATGTATGGCAGGACACAGCTCACTGCTCTCCATCGCTTATGTCCAGTAGTCATCTAGAAATGATATACTTCTCAAATTTACAGGATATGTCAAAGAACACAGAAGTCAAACTGCTAATCAGCAACAGCCCAATTACTAGTTCTTTATACATTCAATTCAACCTGGGGCATGTTGATTTAAAGAAAAATATTAACATTTCAAGTTAATTAAAAGTATTATTCCCATATCTTCTGTGGACTTTTAACAAAATTAGTTAAATGAGTTACAATAAAGTAGGCACAGAATGAATGGGACTGCCGTGGGGTCAATACCCATTTTCAACTGCAATGCAAATAAGGAAGTTTATTTCTAAAGCTCTCACTTGAGTTTTCTTGTCACTATTTCCATACCGTCATGTAAAGTAAATCACGAAAGTAAATCACTAAATAGATTTAGAAATAGGAAAGAATATCCTAGAAGTCTTAAAAAAAAAAAAAGAGGGGGGGCGAGCAAGGGAGAAAAGAAACATCGCTACTGTTTGGCAAAAATCCTATGTTATTCTTCAGGTTCTTCACTTGCTACAGGAGTAACCTCTACTGATAGACCATAAGCTAGTGACCAGGCCCATTTCATTAAGTGCTTGTAAAATGACTTGACATTTTTGGATAGAAAATCCTACATATGCAAAGTAATATTCTGTTTCAGTATTGACTATTTCCCCACTATCTCAGAAATCTCTGAATGAACACAAAAGCATCTCGATTTCATAAGGTGGGAGTTCTATTTTGCAATCCTTTGTCCACATCCTTAAGGGGTTTTTTAATGGAAAAAAATCCGACCCACCATTGTGAACTGCGCCAGCTATGATTTTTTTTGTCAAGTGCAGCCAGATCCTCAGCTTCAGTAGAACATACATTTTAAAGTTGTCTCAACTTTAGCCTTCTTTGCTCCATCCTTCCTGTATTTTGACTTGTCAAGTACAGACACACTTCAAATTCCCTTTTGTACTTTCAGAATTCCCGATCCATTAAAATATCGTTGAGGCTTTTAAAATAGTTATAAAAGCACTGGAAGATTTGTAGAAGACAAAATTCCTTTTTGATGTAAAGAATTAATAGATCAGGAAAGCCTGAAACACACAGGCATCAAGTATTAAAAGTCATGAGGATCTTGGCCATGATTTCTGGATGTGCATAACATTCTTTTCCAAATTCAAGATCTAGAGACACATTACAGATGATGGAATCTATCTTTGGGAATCTGATCACGTCATACCAGCTCATTTTTATTTTCTACCTCATAGAGTCACCACATTTTATGCATTAGACTACAATACATGTCCAATCGCTAAAAACCTCATTTGTTTCAAATTTCTTTGTACACTGGTAGAAAAGTGAAAAAGGATAACAAAAAAGAAAATTATTAGCTTTAATAAAAATTAAATGCTAGCATTGCTGTTAGGATTCAGCTGGTTCTTATTAATCAGGGTTTGGACAAGAGTCAGGATTTATATTCTCTTCTGAATAGCTGGAATAAGATCACTAGTTGGAAAAGTTTACTGGCCCTTAAAGATATTGTGTTTTTCTGCCTTAACTACTTTTGGCTGTAAGATCGGATAGTAACATTGTAGTCTGATTGCCTTCATACTTTCTTTTCCCAGATGAATTATGGTTTGATTTTGGTAGTTTCATAAAGTCTGAAATTTCAGTTCTTTCATTTCTGATCATCTTGTATTGGAAACCTTGGGAAGAGCGTAGAGGGAGAGAAGGGCAGGCCATACACCCACACTCACACAGCTCTTCTGGACCCACTGTTTTAAGCAGCAATGAGGGAATGACTCCTCCTCTTGTGTTTGGACAGGAACTGTGGGTAAGCAGCAATCTTTCATGCTGCTGGTAGTTGGGTAGGATGGAGGCATCTGTTTCCATAGACCTCAAAAGCATCCAACTTTATATGGGTGGGATGGATTTATTCCACTTATGCTGCAGTAGTTTTCCTTTCAGTTAGTGCCTGAGATCTTCAGTCACTCCTTTGTGCCAATGAATTAAGATTTATGAAACCCTGGAGCCCTATAAAGTATATATATAGTTTGAAGTCTACATTGGAAGTTCCAAAATAATCATCACATGTCAATCATTAATTTTAGGATTTGCTTTATAGATGATAATATAGGGATGATATACATCTATAGTATGCTCCGATAACTTACTTCTAACCAGCATTTTTATTTTTAGCTCACTTAATTTTAGCAGTTTTATGCCATTGAGGCCATTGACTTCAGGAGAATCAGATTCACATGCTCCTTCTAAGGCTGTTTTCTATTATTTATTTTCAGAGAGATTTCTCGCTAGTTTTGATAAATGACCATTAACTCATTTTTCCTTCACTGTATCTAAGGAGGTTTTTATCCTGACAGAGACAATTTCTGTATCTTTTATTTAATGACTGTCAGTTTGTCTTTGTTATTTTTAAATAGGATAAAATTTTCTCTTCTGTCAGGGTGACTCTGTGCATGTGTAACACTGTACTAACAGCAAATCTGTGACAATAAGAGCTGCATCCAATTTAAGTTTTTGCTGGTATGGCCATCATGACCTGAATATCATGCATTGTTTTCCAAAGGAAGCCATATTTTAGATGACCGTTGATGACTCTAGATTCCCATGACCGTATGCTACATGCGAGAGTATCATGATGCCAAACACTACATCCTTAGAAACAGAAGTCTTGATTACGTTTTACAACTCAGTAGTTACAAAGTGAGCCTTTTAAGTTGAGCTCTGTCTGCCCTGTGCCACGAGCCTCCATCACCTCCTACAAGAAACCACCACCTGTTGCTGCAGGCTGGATCTCTCCCATCAGGTAGCTTCACTCGGCACCCTCTGCTCTGAGGGAAAGGAACGTCAAGGAAGGTGATGCGCGATAGACATGTTTTCCTCTTTTTGGGCTTCTCTGCAGGGGCATGAGTAATTGAAGTATTTATATACTGGTTCAGGAGGACAGAGGCAATACAATTAGGCTCCTGCAAATAAGTCATTCCCATTGCTTATGCCCCAATAAGCGTAAAATAAACTCCGAGAAAAAGTGTTTTCCAAAGCCTTATTGGTTTCTGATTTGGTGAATCCCCATCCTGCAGGTCAAGAGTCACGGTGCTTTTGTCCCATAAGTACCCAAAAGGGACAGGTGCATCATGGGCTACCAAGCATTCTTGTAATTACCCTTGCCTAAACTAAACTTGAGTCAGAAACCTGGAGGTAGATGTTTGTTGCACATCCTGTGATGACGATGATCACAGTGACATAACACACACTCATTGCTGCAGGGCAGCATTTTTCTCAGTCTACTGGTCTCCCTAGAAATACTCACAGGAACATTTCGGTACTGGAGGCATTTGGAACAAAAGGAAGTGTATGAGACACAGATAGCTTCCAACTGGCTCTTCGGCATACATAAAGCTCAGGGTGAGTCACTGTAGATGTAACAGAGGAATGAAATCTTGAGTCCATTAGAAATTCCCATCTTCTTGCTCATCAGCAAAGATCAAGGGAAAGCTGAAATGCAGTGCCTCTGACACTCCTCTTAGTCATAATGGCTTAAGGATTCCCTTCAAGGCCTCTCAGGTCTCAGATTTTTTTTCCCTGAATTGCTACTGCTAAATTTTAATTCATATACCTGTTTAAATGTTTCAGTGAGGAAGATGTGCCAGTAGACACCTTCTCTTGAACAGCAACTTCAGCAGCAATGCCTTCCCTCATTTCTCACTTACTACCAGAAGCAGCGAGATTAATACACTACTTATTGCTTATTTTGGTGACCTCTGTGATCCCATTTGCTGCATAGACAGCCAAGCATATCATCCATCATTGCAAATAATACCAGAAAACAAGCAGCAGTTTACTGGCTGCAAACCATCTGCTACCAGTAGCCCGAGCACAGCGCACATGCTCCATATGGTGTCACTGGAAAGAACTGCACAAACTTCACTGCTGGGTCAAACCCTATATAGTATGAACAACTTCTTCTTCTGTCATCACTGAATAAAGCAGCCGCTTCTTGTCTCTGAAATGGAGAAGTCAAATCAAATACTTTGGGGACTCTATTGGCTTATTCAATACTCTGAAAACTATTATTTCCTGCTATTATGACGTTGGTTTTCTTCTATTTCCTGTGACTGAATTACAAAATTGGTAAATCAGATGTGTGTTCTCACAAGCCTAACCCCTTGTTCTTCCATACCTTCGGCATGAACTGCATGAGACTTGAGAGTAATTAGGTTATTTGCACCAGGGAGCCCACTTCTGAAACACGCATCTTTTCATAAATTCAAGATAGATCAGCATTTCTGTAGTTATGAGGACAAAAAGGTTCAAATAGTCTTTGTTTATTTTTTGCGTATACCTAAAATACACCAATGACTTCAAGAATAACAGAAAACAACATTCCAAAGTGTATCATGCTTTAGATTACAACATTCTTAGCCTGTATTTATTGACTATGTTTATTTTTATTTAGAAAATAATTTACTTGCTGTATTTGGTTGAGCTAAACCGAGCATTATTTTATCTTGTCTCTTACTAGAGTAGGAAATACTTTAATGGAATATGGTGAATGTGCAACTAGAAGGCTGCACTGTCTTCTCTATTAAAATAAGGCACTAAAATACTCTGTATTACAGACAAACATGCTTCATTTTTACTTAGATTTACAGATAGTAATATCACACTGATAGCCCAAGTCAATTCTAGTGCTTCACTTTACCTAGTCAGGCATTACTGGAAGCAGCAGGATACCCAAGAACCTCAAGACCTACAAGACAGACAGGTCTCATACATTATCATTGGTTTCTGTACTCTACAAGCCTCATCAGTACTCTGTGTCCAGCAAACAGTAAGTACCTAGGATAAAAACTGAGACATAATTAAAGCTTTACTGGTGCATTATGGATGACAAACAACAAAAAGGCTTGCCAAAGTATTCTGGAAAATTTTGCTCCTCCAATTCAAGCAGCAGCACACTTCATGCAAGCTGAGGATGCTCCGACCTCTTCAGTACTATGACAGTAATTATGTGAGGTGTCAGAGGTGTGCTGGTATAAAACCAAGGCTGCTTGTCTTAGTTTCCACTTCATGCTGATAGAACTGTAACACAGCCACATGGCTTTAATTACTCATTGCTCCAACAGGTTTTTGTTTCTTTTCCTAGTCTTCCAAGTCTCATCTCGTGAGATTTCACAAAGCAAAACAATCACCATATTTACAGAACTGTATGATGCTAAGACAAAAACCTCAAAGGAAAAAAAAATACCACACCCTTCAAGGAAAGCAAGAATACATTCCAACTAGACGTGATGGAATTACACATTTTTAATACACAGAGTGTATATTAATCTCTAACAAACTAATAATGAGGAACCTTTTCCTGCCCGCCCCATCCTCACTCACATTTAGCAAAAGCACATGGCAATAAGCACTCAGATCACACTCTCAGCAAAAGCTAATTGGGAAATGACTCAGGCTAAAAACTGAAAAGTTTTCAGCACTGAATGCACATGCTCAGCCCTTAGAGTTCACTGGAGAAAACTCTTCTGTGTTTCTGAGTGGAAAGTAAGTCATCACTCTGTAAAAAAAACACTTTTTTTTTAACCTGTAAACTTTGGTGGATGGATCTAAATCATATGCAACTTTAAAAAAATGTAAAAGTTTTACCCGTTTAAGTGACGTGTGATTGAAAATGATCACTCCCGTTTGTCTCAAGAGAATGTGTATTAAATTCTGCCATAGTGCACTCAGACCACTAATTACTGAATCCCTTTTTTTAACTTACAGCGTTTGGGGGAGTCAGGCAACATACCAACACCAGGAAGGGATAAATCTTCTTTGCAGAACTGTAAAAGACACTGTAAGGTAGGGATCTGCCCTAAAGGAGAAGACTGTGATTTGATAGTAGGAGTCCTTCACTGTATGAGTGCAATATTTGTAAATAAACCTTAGTGGTTACCACTGTTAAAGTGCTGTCTGACTGTCAGCTGGCCAGTGGGGAAGCTTGATATACACTTGTGGCTAAAACTTCTATTGTTCTTGGTCATAACAAAAACCTTTTGCTTCCCCTCACAATGATTGTTCTAGAGGCACCACGCTGTAGAAAAGAAGACCATTACTGTTGATCCTGAAAAAAAACCTGAATGACGGGTTTCTGAATACTGTTTCTAGTTGAAACAAGGCAGTACAGGGAGACTAAAATTTCTGCTGGAAACTGAATTACTAGAATTCATGTTCCTTTGAAGACTTAAATATATCTTAACTGCACTGCATTGGCAGCAAAGAAGAAAGCAGCTGTTTCTCTTTGTTCTATAGGTATGAGAAAAAAGAAAACTGTACTTAATCTCAAGGATGATTCTTCTCAGAGTGATTGGAATACACTGGGACAGATGGATACTGGGAAGTTCTTACAAGCCCCAGAGCAAATTTCCCTACTGGAAAGCTGTCCGTTGTTCCTGATATCATGGTCAAATGTAACCAGAAAAAAAGAAACCTTAGAAGACTGTGAACTTTCTGAAATGTAATTATATGTTTTTCAAGTAAATTTCAACTAGCAGGTTTTCATCTGTCTCCCCCAACCTTTCCTACTGAGTCAATGAAAGAGAAAAATCAATCCACTTTAAATATAAATGTAAAAATACCCCTGAAATGTAGCAAAACATGGTGTTGATGTTTCGCCAGTTACCATCAAGCATATATATTATTATTCTGTGAAAACAGCTGATTTTAGAAGAACACAACTGGAAGGGACCCTCCTGGACTGGCTAGGTCCAATCACTTCTGTTTAAAATACACCCCCCCAGGAAAGCTAGGATTGCGACAGATATGCAAAAGAAGTATTTCTGATTTGTTCAGACAGAGCTGAATACCTGAGGGAGAAGGTTATGTTGGTCAAACACCACTACTACTGGTCTGCTGGAGTTGTGCTAAATCAAGCTCCCTTTTTCTCTCCTTCAGAAAGTTTAAAATAAAACATTAACATTCTTGAAAGGAGAGGCTGCACTGTTCAGTGTCCTGGGGAGAAAGAGTGAGTGATGTCCTGGAGCCCAGTCCTCCATCCTGTTACCCGTCCAGTTATACAAGTGGTAGTCATGAAATGGAACTACTTCAACATCGTACACCATTTTTTCTCCCCACTGTAATGATACTTTGTCACAACGCTTCCAGGTTTAAGAGTATATAACAAGTTCGGTATTCTAGCAAAAGAAGAGCTGCCAAAATTCAATGGCAGTTTTGACAGACAAGTGTCAAATATATAAATTGTTCTTGGAATTCCAAAACTCTCACATATATCTTTACATGCTTTATAACCCAGTTGCTAATTGTCCAAATACTGCAGTCTGAATTGAAACTTATCTGCACCAGAATAAAGACTTAAAAGTTTGGGGGTTTGACAGGGAACAGAGATCTATACAGAGATCTGGCAACAATTTTAAGCACTCCTATTCTTACTGTAAGCAATTAATTTAGTAAATTTACTAAATTTTCAGTTCTAAATAAGTTTCCAGGGAACATAGCCTTTTTGACCGTTCTTCCTCGGATTCGGTGGGATAACTGTTTAAAAAAATGGGAATTCCCTATATATACTTGTTTTGTTTGGCACTTGTTTCACTTGCAGGTGCCCACAAGCAAAGAGTTTTTCAAGACACAAAACCACTTGCTTTTTGATGTGATCTGTTTCTCCACTCTTACATTAAGCCTCTTGTAACATTGCTTTTAGACTGTTCAGGTTTTACTACTGGTGTCTTTATTGCGTGACTCCCAAATAAGCAGAGAAATAGGGAGACATCATTTATATTTCAGTTATTACCTTTTCCAGACAGCCCTTAGATCAGCTGGTAAAAACTGTATTTGTTTTACTGTAAACCCCTATGAAGCATTCATGTGCAAACAGCATTTTATATATTTATAATGTGCCATTACTCCTACCATACGTGCTGAGACTAAGCAATAAGAACGAAGTGAGGTTTTTTACCCCCCGGGTCTGTGATCCTGAATGCATGTAAATTCTGAAGAAATACTTACTTCAGTAGGATATTTTATTAATCTCTGGGAATGGTAGGTAGAAAGGAATAGTATACAGATGCCGTCTTCAGCATCACTTGAATAACACCACATCATTTACTGGATTCCACCACAACTGGGAATCCGGGAAGAAGACAGTAAAAGAGCTTAAAAAAAAAAAAAAAAAAAGCCCTGCTGAAAATAAACTCTTTTGTGGTCAAAAAACAGCCAGCTGGAACTGAAGCAGCGTTTTCTTAGAGTGGCAGAACAGTCGGAAAAGTTGTTGGATTATTTTTGGCAGTGGCCAGCATATTATAGCTCTGTCGTTACTGTTACTAAACTGTCAAGAGTCCACTGAAAGGGTTATTACTTTACTAGCGCACTCTTGCAAAAATATAGCATGCTCAGTATGGTAGCATGAAACTTTGGATTTTAGAACTTTGTCTGACCTTTCTGACACATTCATATCACTGTAACTAGCTCAGCTCCTAAACACTTCAACCACACAGGCACAGTAGAACACAAGCCCTGATCTACAGACAGCAGCAAATGCAAAGAGCGGCCAAATCATTGCAGAAGTTCTCTAAGTTACACAGCACGATACAATGAGCACATAACAGCTTGACTCCTGTGCCCTGCACTGCTTGAAAATGGGCTTGGAAGATTTCAGTTAGATTTCTAAAAATTAACTGGCTTGTATTTGGATTGTGGTAAGAGCCAAACCCAGTGGCTACAGTTACCAGCAGACGGCTCTCCTGGGGACAGAAATGGTGCAGGTGTAGAATGAACCCAGTGCATGCTCTGGCGTTAGCAGCATGTTCTTCTTAGCAAATGCACTTGAATCTCCACACTGAATCAAGCAGGATCTTTTGCAGTACAGGATTACTTTATACAACTCTTATTTACCTTATCAAATGGAACAGATAAGCTATATGGCCATTCACAGTGCAGTAATTAAGCCTGTAGTTACTTCTGCCTTCACAGTAGCCAGAGGACAAGCATTTAAATATGTGTCTGCGAGTTTTGTATCTTCAGTTCTTCTCAAATACCAGCCAGGATCAGATAATTCTCTGCCATCAAATGGCAATCTGTGATTCTCCTTCAGATTATCTACTGAATCCACCAAGATACTTTCCTGCTGTTCTAGCTGCTGCTTTCAGCCCATTGCCTTCCTCTTCTTTGCTAGGCCTCAGCAGCTACCCTCATCTTCTGGCCAATTTCTACTAAATCTGGGAGCAGGTCTACAGTTTATGTTGCCTCAGTGAAAAGAGTATCCCAGCCAAATAGCTCATTTGGACCCACTTTGAATCACATACCAAAAAACCCTGAAAGTTTAAGGCCTTTGTCCTGCAAAAGGCCTTCAGAGTCTCTCCTAAACCAAGAAGACTCAAGTACGTCTCTGGCCCTCACCTGATTCCTGCCTGAACACTAGTGAAAAAAGGAAGCCTGCCTAGAACAGAAAGAGGGTAGTTCATTGTCCTTTCACCTCACCAGTGCTAGTTTGCCAAAGGTCTTGATTAAGAGATTCCATCAGTAAGGACACATTTGGTTCACCCCCTAAAATGTCACTCCAGACTTGGCTCTGGGTTTCATTTTGTACCACATACCGATTTTCTGGTTTTTTTTTCCTAAAACTGCAGACATCCAGCGCTGAGGCTGACCAATTCACTAGCTTTTAGCATAGTGTCTTTTTGTTCCGGCAGTATAAGAGCCTTAGAATTTATTTTTTTCTTTTTCCATGTGCGAATAAAAGATCTGAAGCATCATCTCTTCACTGAAACTGACCCTCAGCAGTCTCTTACGAAATTGCTCAAGCGGAACTCGTTTCAAACAATCAGCAGAGTCCAGTCACTATCACTGGACAACCTGTGAGATGTTTCATCGCTCAGTCTGCTGAGCTGCACGCTTCTTTTTCCCTCCGCTCACTTTCACTGACTGTGATGCTACTACAAAGCAGCCCAGGCAACTTCGCAACCGCATTTCTCCACACTCGGCTCAAACAGCGATGGGGGACGGTGGAGGCTAGAACTGCCCTGCAGGTAGCTGGTATTTCACGTGGAGCATTACAATCACGGACAATGTTGCCATACATGCTGACAAAAACTCAAAAGGAGAAACAAAAGCTACTTTCCACTGGCTGTGCAGAAGGTGCAGCAGTACACATGCTGGCAACCCTCCTTCGGGGTCTCTAAAGGACTTCCAGCACTTGGGGCATCACAGGAAGAGAAAGCATGGGGCACGAACAGCGTAACTAAGATGTGTGCAGAGCAGATTTGTCTATAGGGCATAGATAGGTTCATGTCTTGCAGGCACCACAAATGTCTCTGGTTTTGAGTGTTTGAGTACTGACAGCAGGAGTGCACCCTTTTGAAGGACTGTGACAGAGAAAGGGCACGGGGCTGGTGACAGTGCTGTGTAGACCCATCTGGACAACCAAGCAGAGTAGTCGTTGAGTTTTCCACCGGCTGCATCTGCTGGCAAACAAGTTGCAGTGCCTTTACTCATAACCAGACTTGCTTCCCAGACAAAGGTGATGGAGGGTCTGAGCCCTCACTTTTCCATTGCTACTGCACACACTGAGCTCAGACAGTGACATCAGGAGGCACTACTTCACTGTGCTGCACCACTCCTGGTTTTGGTGAGCCCAGAACACACCCGAGAGGGATCAGGAGCAGTGGATTGTTAACCAGTCTGGTAAAGATGCTGAATAAAGGTAGCTCTGTCTTACAAATGTGCTGCTCTTGAAAGTCAAGACTGCACTTTAGTCGGCCACTACACTGTAACAGCGAAAAAGGCACAGTTCAGAGAGCCAAGCAAGTGGATTTGTCCCTGTACTCCTGCTATCAAGTGGGGAATGGTACTGAAAACACTTATTTGCTGGCTAATTGAAACAAATACTTCTACTTCTAGTGGAACGCAGAATAAGCAACTCCCAGACTCAGCTACGCAGTCAAACTGGCCCGATGGCATGCTGCAGCCAACCCCAGCTCAGCATCTGGATGAAATAAAGACCTTGCTGGGGAGCAGTTTTTTGTGCAGTATACTCAGAGGTAAGCACAACACACAAACTCTTCTCAGAGCAGACTGAAATCATCTGTTACCAGTAACACACAGAAGCCTGAACAGCTATACCAGAAGTGCTTAAATGACACTTGACCAACATAAAAGTGGGGAAGAGAGCTGTCATCTTGAAACTTAAAAAATCATTGGTCTGTCTTGTAAAGAATGAAGATGAGGGCAGTTTGTACTTCATACTCGTATTTTTGGAAAAGCTTAGTTCTTTGAGTTATTAAACAAGTTGCTTCACTGATACCCGCTAGCTAGCTATTGTCTGGCTAAAGTGGGAGTTTCCGCTTATTCCGCCTTCTTGTATTCCGTCTCCAGACATCATATGTTTTGTGCAGAATGTTTACCTATAATGAGATGGTCCACTCAGAAGTCACAGTTCTCATTAACATCTTCTGGTTTAGTACAGTTTTTGTATTTTTGGCATTGAAATGCATTGTGTCCAATGTTACAAACAGATACCCACGTACTATGCACTACAATTGGCACCTGTGACCCCCCCCCCCCCGAAGTTTAGGTGGCTGCACTTGGCATCCACTGTGAAGACCTCTAGAAAGCACCATGAAAGGGACTAGTAACTAAGTATGTGACAAAGTTTAGGAATAACCCCCCAAAATAATCTGTACGTGTTAGCAAAAAAGTCCACAATCCTCACAGTCTAAGACAGACCTATTCTTTAAATGTTAACTTCTTTTTGCTTGCGTTGTCATCAAGTCTGGTCCACTTCTTTAATCTGTCAGTTTTTATCCCCCACTAATTTAATAATCGATTAAAAGATTCAATTTTGAATCTTCAGGAAAACTACCACATATCCCAAATACATTTTGTCTGTGTTTGGGCCATACTCTCCACGGAATGCATTACCACAAGGAGAGGAAATACAAGCCAAGTTTTTTTTTTAAAAAAAAAAAGAAAAATAAAGGCAAGCAGGTGAGATCTTTCTGATTTTGTCTTAATGGCCTTAAAGTCATCATCTTAGCAAAGGCAATGTAAGAAACTCAGAGAAGGGAGATAAACGTAGTTGGTTTTAGAGCAGCGAATCTTGTATAGCACAAAAGCAGAAACAGCTCTTTGCTGACATTGCAATGTCTCTTTCCTATAGAAGGAAATAATAAAAAAAGGGTTTATGTATAAACACAATAGGTTGAGGCTGCTATTGGCATGTCTAAATTGTGCCTGGATTTTGTTCTGCGAACCTTTTCCATTAACATTTCTGTCAGGAAAGCTAACTCTTTAGAGACGTAATGAACCATCTGATTTTAATTTGGTTGCAGAACAAGGGGTTACTCTCTGAATTGTGCATAGCCAAGCTATTGAGCTACACCCAGCTCTGTTTCCTTATACAGATGATTATGACTGCTCAAGCACGAGCAGCATGTGGGAAAGCAGCAACCCTCAGCCTTGTTTTAAGCAAATTAAAGTAGCTTTGGAACAGTAAGGATTTTCTCTGAGAGACACATTTGACTCTCTTCATCATCACTTTGTCTCCAATTCTTCCAGCCCGACTGTTGCACAAACAACTGCTAATGTGGCTTTTGGCCCTTTCTCTTCTTTTCTCCCCTTGGTGCAGGAACTGTAGCATCTTCACCCTCTTCAGTCACTGTCTTCACTTGGCATCTCCTGCTGATTTCTTAAATGCTTGCACAACCCTGCAAAAACACTGCTGTTTATTTCATTTCAGCTCTTGTCTGAGATAAGACTATCTACACAAGATCCTATGGGACATCTTAGGATTCTTCATTTTCTACAAGATTGTGCTCTAGCAAAGCTAAAGCCCTGGTTGAGTGCTTTAGTGCTGCTTGGGATTCTAGTCTGAGAAAGCTGAACAGAAAGGAAGAGGGGGAACTTCAACAGTAGTTGACCCACACCCAGAAAAAACATCAAGACATGCTGGGAAATCACAGTGGAACTGCAGAGTCCGATTCCTCTTTTACAAAACCCTGTTTGTCCCGTCTGTGAGCGGCTGCCTGCCTGCTGGCTGGACACAGCGTAATTCAGGGCCAGCTGAGACATGTTAGGCAAAAGGAGGCAAAGAGACAGGGGAGGAGCCTCGCTTGGTAGTTTTTTTCTGTTTATACCCTGTCTCTGCTTATTAAGTCTTCACAGAGGAAATACAGTGTCTGCCCTTAACTGCAATTTCAGATCATTGTTAATGTCTCTTATTCCACCGATGCCTACTGCTGATTTGTTAACCCAATGTGCGACTGAATTAAGTCAGCACATGGTAGTTACCTAACATATTACTGCTGCTGGTCTTCTAACGTAAAATTGTTCTTTAGTGTAAAGTTTTAGACTTTTGTCTTACACTTTTCCACACCAAAACGGATGTGCATATTCTCCAGAACGAAGGAAGACTAGCACTGGATCTGCTATGCAGTGACATTGTGGAGCTTCTTGATCATGGAACTCTGAAAAAGAGGAAGGTGTTGCCCTGTACATAATTCCCAGTACTATGTCCACACTGACTTTAGCTATGCCATACCTAAGATGCCAATCCAGAAGTAGCCTGTCACTCATGGTGCTCCTATGTAATACCCGTATTTGTACTAATAGCAGCTTGAACATGGAGAAATACCATCTGTCCTTGTGCAATGGGATGCTCGAGCCCTTCTGGGAAGCAGCCTGGGCTTTATCTGCCCAAAATCAGCAATGTGGTGCATCCCGAAAGGGGAGATGGGATAGATGGAGGCTGCTGAGCCAGCCAGAGTGGTGGGGCCTGTCCACATGGCAGGTAAGCGTGGATGTTGAGCGTGTGATAACGACAGGATTCGCTGGGGCTCCGTCCCTTCCACCAGTACTACCTTGGTAGTCCCCACCCTAGCCCAAGGACACCTCTGCAGACACATTAACTGAATGGATAGCTACTTTAGCCAAGGGACTGCTTCTCCTCTCACTACTCTGCAGGGTATTTGCAGCCAAGAGATGAGCCCTGGCCAAAAAGGGTGCTGCAAAAATCACTAGAGGTTTTACTCCTGGGAACATGCTGTTGCCATATGGTCTCCACATTAATAACGCCAAACAAGTGCTTCACAAACAGTGTTCTAATAACAAATACCAGAGGAATTAATAATAATCTAGCTATTATTTTCTAATGTTCTCACTTTATTAAGAACATTTATGCTGTCTGAATGAGCTCTTCCGGAAGAACAACATCTGGCACCCACATGAATACCTGATGAAATCTATACAATCCTGGGTATCTTACAAATTTATTGTCAGCAACGGCATCCACTTGTGCCAGCACGGCTTACAGTAACATTACGTTTTTCTTCTGTTCTAGGTGCATAGCGTAATGTCCATGCTGTACTACACTCTGATTATAGCTTTTTTGATCGGCACACAGGCAGCTCCAAAGTCAGAGGACAATGCTCCACTGGAGTATCCTGCAGAACACTCCCCGCTCAATACCCACCAGAGTAACAGACACCACATTCCCGAGGCAGCTCCACAGACATCCCACGGCCACTCTACTTGGACGACAGGCAGAAGAGAAGCTATAAATATCACCATGGACCCCAAATTTTTTAAGAAGAGGCGTTTCCAGTCTCCTCGGGTGCTGTTCAGCACACAGCCCCCCCCCATGTCAGGGCAAGGACAGAACACGGGACTTGTCAGCGGTGCAGGTTCTCTCAACAGGACTGCCAGGATCAAGAGAACTGCGCATCCTGTGTTACACCGGGGAGAATTCTCTGTGTGTGACAGCGTCAGCATGTGGGTCGGGGACAAAACCACAGCCACTGACATTAAAGGCAAAGAGGTGACAGTGTTGGGAGAGGTCAACATTAACAACAACGTTTTTAAGCAGTACTTTTTTGAGACCAAGTGCAGGGACCCTAAGCCAGTCTCCAGCGGGTGCCGAGGGATCGACGCAAAGCACTGGAACTCTTACTGCACCACAACACACACCTTTGTCAAAGCGCTGACGATGGAGGGCAAGCAAGCAGCCTGGCGATTCATTCGGATTGACACAGCCTGCGTGTGCGTGCTCAGCAGGAAGTCAGGGAGACCCTGAGATGGAGCTAAACCCCGCAACAACACCCTCCTACCCCCCTACCTCAGTCTGTAAATTATTTTAAGTTATAAAGGACTGCATGGTATATTTATAGTTTATACAGTACAGAAAGAACCTCATTATTTATTAAACTCTTTTGGAAACCTTTTGTGTTTTGCTATTTATTTACTGCAGAACCCTCCAAAAGATGTTCAACTTACTCCCACTCAGCCCTACAACTCTGAAATGTTCACAAGGCCATTGAACAATCTTTGCTTGCCATTCTACCAAAAGAAAACATTTTTCACACAGTTTTCACACATATTCCTCTCTTCCACAGCAAAAGACTTTTCCTCACAAAACCTGCCAGTTTACTATGAAAATCTTGTAGTTTTATTTTAAATTGAAATTTTTAGTCCAACTACCAAGAGACTGAAAAAGACCTTTCAAAACTTGCTTCGTTTTACTAATTATGCATAAAGATATTAATCTTACATAATTAATCATCTTAGTGAGCTCCTGGTAGAAATACCAGTTCTTCATGTTGCTAGATAAATTTCCAAGACAGACCTTTAGTGGATTATTTTAAATTGCCAAATTATTTTCACCGCAAAAATAATCCATTCTGAATTATTTTGGAACATTTGTGTACACAAGAGTAGAATCTAGATATATGTATTTTTGCATTAAAATTATATTTTACAGCTCATTACTCATGAGCTATATTAGAGTGATGGGATTGCAAATGTCAATATACATACATAAATAAAAAAGTTCATGTGGCTTATAATTAAAATTTGAAAATTCTCTCAGGCTAGTATTTTGGCAATGGGGACTTGACATAGGAGCAAGTCTTTTCATGCATGATAGAAGAAAATTAAAAAAAAAAAATCCAAGCCAACAAAAATCACTGAGGCTGTGTTTTAGCAAGGAGCCCCAAAATAACCCTATGCTTGTAATTTCTGTGCTTTGGGGAACATTGGTCTCTAGACCACGGTGGACCCCGAGGCCTGCGATGGGTGTTTCAGCCATTGCACACTGAATAAAACTTCTGGGTTTTTTTCATTGTTTCCTTTGGAAAAGCAGCTGTTATCCATTGCAGAAGCCGTTTCAAAACAAATACCAGTAAGGTTTCTCAACTTGGTTTCTTCCAAATCCTAGAGGGTACACTTTCATACTTGCCTTCCCTCACGCGCAGTTATTTCTCTAATGAAAAAAGCAGACTTGACAGGAGATCTCCAGAGAAAAGGTGTTGTGGTAAAAGCGCACCAGTTGAAATAACCAAATCTAGGCAAGATATGCTTCCCGGTATGACAGTGCCAGTCTGTGTGAAGTGGGAGGCACTAAGACAGAGACCATTCCTGACAATCCCTGGTGGTATGCCACTTTTCAGCCCCCTCTAGTATGTGGTTATGGTGTGGGACAACACTATTCCAGGGAGAATGCTTTCCTCTCTCCAGAACAACATATATGAAATATTTGCATGAACAGTCAGTTACCTGAGAGGCCAAGGAGAGGGCGGGCTCCTGACTGTCCTGTGTCCTCCAAATAATGACAACTTGTTCCGGAGCAGGGGGAGGCAATGAAGACTAAAGAATACTTACAGTGCAACCATGTAGTCAGATGCTCTGACTCAGTAGCAGAACACAACAGCAGTGGCAGCCACCTGCCAGTCATCACAGGAGAGATGGAGGGAGCTCAGTGAAACACACGGTATTCTGAAGCAAAGAAAAACGCGGCATTGGGGCAGAGTCCTGTCTGGGCTCTTTGGTGGCCTTAAAGCGACGGACAAAAGTAACAAATCTGCTTTAGAAGCGCTCTTTACTATACATGACACAATGCAACAATGAAAAAATGAAGCTGCTACTCATCCAGGACTTCCAGGTTTATGGAGACTGCCATTATTTTACCACTGACATAACGAAACTGCAATTGGAAGTGTCTCGTGAATGCATTTGGTAACTCCAGACACGTGTAAGACTTGGCATTTCTTCAACCAGCCCTGAAACTGACAACTTTCTTCATAAAACAGTCGTGGGAGCTGACATTCCTTCCACATGCAGCCCACTTAGCAGTTCCTCTGACTATACCTTAAAGTGCATTCTTGCCAAGAACAAGGTACTACCACCTGTAACACCCGATCGAGGGACAAATGGCTGTCAGTAAAAGCTCTATGAACTACTGCTATAAATCTGGACCTTGACTAAAATTTCTATTAATAGCCATTTAGCTATTCATTATTTAGTCTTGCAGATTGATGGGATCTCTTCCACATTTATTCCTTCAGCTGATTTTTATTTTGTGCTCCCAAGACTGAAACTAGACTACTGGTTCATCCTTCATGACGCTGACCCATTACATTACTGACATTTCTTGCCTGTTCATAAAATAGGTCTCAAAAGGGAGGGCGGAAGAGTGAAAAGGACACTTTGATGCATTCACACTTGATCTTGATCCCACTGTTAATTGCAGAATCTGGAATTCCAGACTTTGAGCTACACACCCAAGCCTGTAACTTAAATTCTAAGGGTGTGTATCATTTCTCTCCCTGCACATATGTTACTGTTATGCGTGTGCGACATGCTGATGCGACCAATGCTCTACCGAGAAGTGGTGAAGTATTTCAAGACATTAATTTAATGAGAATATGAGCGATTATGATTATAAAGTAAGAAAAACCTGGAAAAGTGCATTCTTAGGCAGAGAATTATTACCATATTTAAGTTTTTGTATTAACTGTGCGCTTAGATGGGAAGATAAGGCTCCACCTCTGACCACTGCTACACAAACCTGATCTGTGAGAATACCCCTGCAGCACTCAAACTTCATTCCACTTACAGATGTTTGTGCCACGTTTAAAGACTAGTATTTAAAACAACAGCAGTCCTAGCCATTCTTGCAGTAACTGGCATCACGCTCAAGCAGAGTTTCGCACCATCTAAAGAGGTTAGCATCATACAATAAGGACAACCTGAACAGCCAGAATTAAGTACAGAACTGACTGCCTGGAGGTATAAGGAATTGTCATCTCTGGACATGCCAGAGAACAGATGAGACAAATATCTGCCAAAAATGCATCTGCCGTAAGATGCAAGGACTATACGACTTTCAGTGACATCTGCCATAATATGCGTGCTTCCAGACTCTTTTTGTTGGAAGTCACGCTCAAAGCTGTCACCCATCTACAGAAAGGCTGAGAAAGAAATTTTGAATATTTTCAGTTATGTCTATGGACCCTGTTTAAACATGGCCCCATACTTTTGGAATTTCAACACATGGATGAAGGAGTACGAAACTCATGCAATAATTGCTGCGTAGAAACTCTCAAATGCTATTGGTCTACAGCACAGCAGGCTGGGTTAACAGAATCAGAAACAGAACAAAATCTGGGACAGCATTTTGGTACCATTGTGGATACTCTGGAGGCTTAGCCTTCCAAACCATAGTGAAGCCAGTAACAAGACATCTTTCATAAAGACCTTCTGATGATCCTAATAAAAAGTATCTCTTAGCATCCTACCTCAGAGACAGGTGAGCTGTCATCAAAAACTACTCTACACAAATACACTGCGAGGCTATCTTAAAAGCCAGTGTTTCCCACATCACACTAGCAATTTGGTCTCAGAATGCAATGCCTTCAGGAGGTGAATCAGTGCGTGCATTTGTCACTGATTATCCTGACTGCTCTCTGCTTCCTTGGGCAACAACTGGTATCTTAAAAGCAAAAGGCTACGTCAAGATTTAATTAGAAAACTAACTCAATGCCAAGTTGTTGTTAATTTTTTTTTCCCCACAGATAAAATCCAGCTAGAGATGCCTGAGATACCATCTCAGCTGCAGTGACTTGATCTTTTACATCATTAGGTTATAGTAGATTGGTGTACACAATGCTTTCTGGGTAGAGTACAGAGAAGGCAACAAAACCACTTGTCTTCAGGTGGTCTTGGACAGGCATATGTTTTGCTGGGTTAAAAACTGGCTGGCTGGCTGGCTGGGCCAAAAGAGTTGTGGTGAATGGAGTTCAATCCAGTTGGCAGCCGGTCACAAGTGGTGTCCCCTAGGGCTCAGTACTGGGGCTAGCTCTCTTTAATATCTCTAGCAACGACCTGGATGAGCAGATCGAGCAAGTTAGCAGATGACACCAAGTTGGACGGGAGTGTTGATCTGCTGGAGGGTAGGAAGGCTCTGCAGAGGGATCTGGACAGGCTGGACCGATGGGCCGAGGCCAGTGGTATGAGGTTCAACAAGGCCAAGTGTCAGTCCTGCACTTGGGTCACAACAACCCCATGCAGCGCCACAGGCTTGGGGCAGAGTGGCTGGAAACCTGCCCGGCAGAAAAGGACCTGGGGGTGTTGGCTGACAGCGGGCTGAACATGAGCCAGCAGTGTGGCCAGGTGGCCGAGAAGGCCAACATCATCCTGGCTTGTATCAGAAATAGTGTGGCCAGCAGGACTCGGGAAGTGATTGTACCTCTGTACCCAGCACTGGTGAGTCCACACCTCGCATGCGGTGTTCAGTTTTGGGCCCCTCACTACAAGACAGACATTGAAGTGATGGAGCATGTCCAGAGAAGGGCAACGAAGCTGGCGAGGGGCCTAAAGAACAAGTCTTAGGAGGAGTGGCCGAGGGAACTGGGGTTCTTTATCCTGGAGAACAGGAGACTGAGGGCAGTCCTTACCGCTCCACAACTACCTGAAAGGAGGCTGTAGCAAGGGGGAAGTTGGTCTCTTCTCCCAAGTAGCAAGCCATAGGACAAGAAGAAATGGCCTCCAGTTGCACCAGGGAAGGTTTAGATTGGATATCAGGAAAAATTTCTTCACCAAAAGGGTTGTCAAGCATTGGAACAGGCTGCCCAGGGAAGTGGTTGAGTCACCATCCCCGGAGGTATTTAAAAGATGTGTAGATGTGGCGCTTGGGGACATGGTTTAGTGGTAGACTTGGCACTGCTAGGTTAACAGTTGGACTCGATCTTTAAGGTCTTTTCCAACCTAAATGATACTGTGATTCTATAAGGATTGAAAACAATTATGACTAAGAAAAAGGAAAGCTACTTCATTTAAAATAAGATCAACTAGAGGGACTGCTATGAAAATGACCCGTTTATTGTAACAGTGACTATGCAATTCTTCCAGGAATCTGAAATTCACCTCTTTAAATTCTAAGGAAAGAAAAACAAGATCCTTATATTTAAGAAGCACATTAGACCAGGCTTGGTTTCACCTTTAGCCAAATGCTACATGCATGACACCAACGATTTCACTACTGCTCAGTTGATCTGACTAAGGAGTGCAGGTTAAATTTTGCCTGGAGGAAAACAAATCATTCTCTAGAAAGATGAAGGAGGTTTCCATCACCTAACATGGGACTCATCCTCTTGTCACTTGGTTTGTTGGTGGTTTTTGGTGGGGGGACGATGACACATGTCTGAAATCCTACTGGTTACGCAATCATTCCTACTGCTACAGCCAAAAGCCTGGAATGACAGAAAGCCCATTCTAATGCCTAGACCTGCCATCAGGTTTTACTTCACTGGGCCTTGTCTTATTTTCACTTCAACTTCAATCCAGACGGGAAATTTTGCCATTGACAGAGACAGAGCCAGGTTACATAACAGTCACACTTTCTCTATTTGCTTCCTTTAGCCCCTTAGGTGACACTGCTGCTTCATTATCTAATGCCTTATTTAAATGTAAATAAAGAGAAATGCTGTAGAAGCCACACCCTTGTCAGCTTTCCTTTAGCACGCAACATCTTTCATTAGAGCAATTACAACCACTGTCATGGAACTTACTTGTAGGCCTTGCAATCACTATGCATTGTATTTTCACTTTTCTTTGGCTGTCTTCTAGAGGAATTCTCTGCTCTAGAACAGTCAGCTTCTGTATGCCTACAGAGAACCTATTCTGATGTGGTATCTCTAGCATCACGTAACAGTCACTGGACCTGACAGGCAGTCTTGAATTCCAGCACTTGATCTGTATAACCTTTGAAGACTGTACACTGACACTTCAGTAGCGCCCTTCAATCAAGCTGCTTTATGAAGTGAAAAGAAACTAGCAAAAACCAAGGAACACAACGTCACAGCCCGAAGCAGAACAAAATATGGAATAACCACTATACAGCAGTTTAATATTTAAAGAAAAAATCCCAGCAGAACACTGGGCACAGGGGGCAGGGTTGAAATTAAGAAAATACAAGAAAAAATTATCCATCTTCCAATCTGGCCAGGAGAAGGTATCCATTGGTTTTAGACAGCATAAGGGAATCATGACAGGACCAACATCTCGTTAGAAAAATGGATGTTCCTTTGGTTCGGTTGGTGTTTAAGAGCAAAATAGCTCCCTAATGGTTTAAAGAAATGGTGACATTAGCTGCACAACCTTAGCACTAACATTCAGAGATGTGCTTTCCTCAGTCCAGTCAGCTGACAGCTTTTGGTATTTCCTTGGTTCAAATAAGAAAAGGTGAGGTTAACATGCACCACAAAACAGAAGACAACATCCCAAGCATGGCAAAAGCAGACAAGAAGGGGCTTTGCAGGTAGGGGGCCTTGCTTGAAAATTCTTAATTTCTGCAGGACAGAGTCCTCTGACCAGAGGACCACCTCTACAGCGGATCCCAGGCACTGGCCTCAAATTTTCACATAAAATATTTTGTCCTTATGCACCCAGTGATAACAATTCCTGCAACGATCAGTCTAGTAAGCACTTCCTTAGTGTTCTTTGAGATTTCCTTAGAGTCCTTCCAGACATCAAACAGCAACAAATACTTCCTGATGCAATCAGAAATTCATAGCTTTTGGAGGGTTTCCATAAATTTCCCAAGAAATTAAGAGGAATGATTAAGCTGAAAAATTTTATTGTGCATCTTTGTTCAGGAAAGCCATCATTTTGTTGCCTGTTGTCCAAGTGATGGGGACAGTACAATCTGACTATAATTAAAGTCACCAGGGTGGGGTAGGAGGTTCTTCCACTATGCTTCTGTGAAACTGTACTGGAGGACAAATTTTTCTTGCTTTACACCAAAAGAAAACAAAAAAAAACTCAAAAATGCCCATGTCTAGATTGGGTAAAGGGATTTCTGCTTTAAATGCTTTTGAAGCATTGCTTTTGGCACGCATGGCTTTGAAATAAAGTATTGCCAGCCAGCACTGAAGCACAAAATCCACCAAACTGGTGCTTCACTTAAACTCAGCCACTGTGTGATGGCTCCTTTTGCCTGGAAAAGGCAAGCCTGTACTGAATGCACTGACTCATGGACTGTGTCTTTTGTAGCACTTCTGTTTACATAATCCAGCACACAGAGTGGCCCCTCTTTAGGCATTTAGCAAGATCTTGCCCTTAGGCTTGTGATCCAGAGCATTATCATTTGAGAAATGAATCATACAGTTGTAAAGCTATGCAATAACATTCAACCTAGGTAATACCTTTAGCCTCTGATGAACACAGTGCAGATGCTCTCAGCATCTCTATGAAAAGCACATCTGCTGTTGCTTCTGATCATATGCATCCTCTGGGGATTTTGTTCTGTTTTCCTTTTTCCTCTTGAATCATTTGATTTGGTTAGATTCCAATTATACTGCACAGAATCCAACTCTCAGAACAAGTTAAACTGTGGCACGAAGGAAGGAACGTGCACAATCTGAATTCTCTTGAGAGAGACCTATTAACCAATAAATAACAAGATTTTTATTACAGGCTCTAATTAAAACAGAACTTGTCTGATTCAGGAGTTAAACTGTGTACCAATTCCAAAATTCAGTTTGATATGTTGCAGTAACATTCAAGATGTAGTCATTTTCATTTTGAACCGACTTGATGCACAGTAAAAAAAAGGAGGGGGGGAAAAAGTGTTCGTGTCACCAACTGCAAATGATTGCTTTGGTTCTAGGTTCTTCGCACAGACTGCAACTCAAATTTCTAAAGACACATGCACTATGAGTCTTTAGACACCACGGGATGACATTTTAAGTGGGGTGGAGTGTGCTGAACATAGGAAAGAGCTGCTGAATAGGTAAATAATGAAAGAGTGTGTACAATTCACTAGACAATGTCCACTATGTTAAACTTACAATTATAAGATCCAAGTTTTTATTCTGTTTTCCCACACAAAGTTAAGAATACTTTTCAGAAAGTCATGAAAAACAATTTCCTATTAAGGTAGTAAAAAACTGAGCAGACACATTTTGTACAAATTTTTCAATAGCTTTTACGTCGACTGACAATGATTATAAGAAATTTTAGCCATAAATATTGTTTATCAAACAGTAAAACTAGAGGCTTAGCTTAAAAATATTCTGAATCAGAACAGCTGTATGTAACAGAGTAACTGAGGGTGACCAGAATGCAAAAAGTGTATGCGAAGTCCCTTGTCCTCCATTAGTTTCCTAAGAGTATAAAAACAGAATGGATACGAAGAGCAAAAAGAAGATTTTAGTATTTTAGAAATAAATTTAGATGATTAGTAACATAGAAAAGGCAGTACCTAATGGGAAAGTGCTGTTCTAAACTGGGACTGTTTACTAATGATGGAAGACCAGTTCTCTCATTCTAGGAAGACAAGAGTTCTTGAAGTTGCCTTTCAAAGCACACTCCCAAAGCAGATCATTGAAGCCAAACACAAAAAACTCTGCAAGGGCTATTGTTATTCTGAAGCAAACGCTTTTTCAGATGTCTGACTGAAGCAAGTTATTAGACAAGTTAAATTCAGAACAGCTAGGCACTAACACCACTTTCAGCAGCCATCTAACATGTATCTCTTGCAGCGTTATTTGCCAACCACAGTGTCAGAATTACTACACACAAATGTATCACTGAACTGTAAAAACCAGGCAAACCCCAGACCACGTGCAGCTACTGTTTGCCACAAGACTGCTAGCTACTAGCTGATGCAGAAAAGCCATCTATAACAGCCAATACCATCTTCTTGCTTCACTCCTTGCCCCATAGTATAGTGACCTACACATAATGCAGCTTACTATGTTGTGAAGGTACTGTTACAATTAATGACTAAATGCTGACATATGAAAGAGGAGAAAAATAAATGTTTGGTTTACTTGCACTTGACAACATTCTGTTGAAGTTTTCATGCTTCCTCCTCGTTGCAAGAGCCAGGAGAACTTTATCAAGTTTCTGAAAAAAAAGTTGAAGGCTTTCTGCTGTGTCCTGAGTTGAACCAGTTACTCTGATTACAATTTCCACAGCCAGCACAGGGAGAAAGAGTGGCACTATGAAAATTAAGGCCAGGAGTAGCAGACTGTGGCATAAGCTCAGCACTACTGACAAATGCACCACATTCCACCCAATTAAGTTACATCAAGAGACTTATCTTTCTGAAATTGAAAGAAGATGGTGACTCCAGCAACTTAAGTTATAATCAACCTAGAAATTTCCTTCAAATTTGCACTTGAAATACTGAATTGCCCTCTATTTCACCAATGTTTTAAAGACAGTACAGGTCCTAATTTTCTGATCTGTTTAAAAATAACCAGACATTTCTTTGGAGAATTTAACATACAGACTGTCTTATCTACAATGGGTTTCAAAAAAAATTGAAACAAATAATATTTATCCCACCTTCCCTAAACTCAGGTCATCCACAGCTTTATCATACTGCTTAGACTTTGTCTAATGCAGGTGAACAAATGACTCATCCAGTGATTAATAACTTCCAGTACAGCTGTCATCTGCAGCAAGGCTTGATGTTCAGAAATCAGTGTTCAAAGCTGTACAAGGGCAAATAAGTGTAATCAAATTAATAAATGAGTTTTTGCAAACTGGAACTGCTCCTAGCTTCTTCAGCACTACGCTTAAAAAATATGTTTATTGTAAGAGTTTATTCCTTATGTTCATATCAACCAGTCATTCTTCAGATAAAGTACACACTCGCAGCAGTCTGCCATTGATCTTACACCGCAAGGCAAGTCAACAAGTTCTAGTTTTCTGTTAACTAGTTCTAACAGGATCTTACATTTGAGCATAAAAGGTGATTTGACAAACATTTAATAATACTGTCAGTTTCTCAGCATTGCCCTGTATTTACTTACAAACTGCTGCTTTTTTAATAATGCTGACATATTTAGGAAACAGCTGTACTACTGAGCACCCAGCTGACACTAACAACTTAAAGTCAAACAGGCTGTCTTGCAGTTTGCATGTTTCCCTGTTGTTTTAGTGAATTTTCTCCACCCCATTCTTATTTCTCTCATTTTCATGCATTAATTTTTTTTGTGCTCAGGATCTAGCTTATTAATATTATTTTTTAAATGCTCCTCAACAGCAGCATCTCTCATTCTATTTTTGCCCATTTTTCACAATAATTATCTACTTTGCACCTAATCCTATAAATCTTCATTTTATATTTTTGCTGCCTGTTTGTTTCTCAAACTGTCACCCGGATTAATAAGGCACAGCAAATGCTGTAACTCAGTCACCAGGCAGGTGACCATACACAGCGGGGCCCAGTCAATCAACCTGGGCCTCCAAAACAGGTATCACTCCTTACCTAAAGGATATTCCCTGTCAATACCCTAAATTGAAATGGCAGCTGGAGGCATAAGCAACTAGGCCACAGTTTTGGCTGCTTATGATCAAAGTAGTAGATGGAGGAACGAACGCGCATTTTACCCTCCAAAGCTCACGCAGAACAGGCTGCAACGCCACTGCTCCTGCCAACACACTTCACTCTGCCTGACAGAGCCTCTGTCATCCAAGTACCTTAGATCCTTCCCTCAGATATGTGTTTAATGCTGTATTTTGCAACTTGAGCATCAGTTACAGTCGGAGACAAAACCACCACTTTAGAGTGTTCAGAGCAACCCATGGAAATAGCAGACTTTCTTGGTCATTTGCCCTGTTTGTATGAGAGCTCTGCAATCCACTCCAGTGGAAACTGCTGAACACACCTCTTTGCAAGGCAGATCATTTTCAGATATCTTGTAGATTTAAGGACGTTACTAGACATGAAATGAACAATTATTTACGCTGATCAGAGGCAAGACTGAAAATAAAATAAATGCCATAAGCATACACATTTTAGTTCGTGTTTGACAGTATTCTACTGGCAGTCTTCACATAGGTACCACATCTCAAGCAATCATTGCAAAGCCCTAAAATATTCTTTCAAAGAAAATGTACGTTTTTGAAAAAGGTTTTGTGGGGGTTTTTTTGGTTTTGGTTTTTTTTTTGTTTGTTTGTTTGAATAAATAATGTGGCTACGAGGATAAAAAAAATGTTTCTGGGCTGACTCCAGTTGCTTTCCTGGCTTTTTTCCAATGATGTTCGAACCAGGGGTTGTTCAAACTAGCAAACAGTAGTTTTGTGGTTTACTCATACAAAAAATTGGGAGCTCTGTTATTTTTTTAGCACATATTACTAACAGGGTTCAAGAGTACCCTCTCCTCTGTCATGTGGTTCTGGCTGTGCATAAACATCGCGTTGACCAATAGGGGCAAATTTAGATACTTCCCAGAATGATTTGTTCAATTCTCACGACAGTTGCGATCCCAGACTGGATTAGATCCAGTGGGAAAATGTTTAGACAAAGTACTGCACCAAACAACACTCCTGAGAGATGTGCCTGCGGTTTGCCTATAGCAGAAAGTCAGGTTACAGAATACAATTGTATGTTTCAGAGTGAATGACCTACTCACAGGGTCCAAAGAGATTTCAGGCCAAAAAACCTGAGCATCCAGCAAATGTGCAGTCCCGCTCATGATCTCCAATACCAACCATTTGGTTCAGCTCTGCATAACTCAAGTACCATGACAGTCCAGAAACGGAAAAACAAAGGAGGCACACCAAGAGACGAGAAAAGGAAGCTATCACTTAACCCTCTCCTCCAAGCACTTTCCCTGCTGACCCGCTAGATTTGAGGTTTCAAGAGTCCTTAGGAAATATTTCGCTAAAAAGACTACTACTCATTCAGTGATCAAACGCGAGAGGTAAGCACGTGGGGACTGGGAGTTGGAAAGCACAAACGGAGCATGAAATTGGAGCAGGGTAACGGTCTTAGCACCTCTACTATGCTGCACGAGCCACAGCATAACCAGCAGGTTGAGAGAAGCAACTGTCCCCCTATATAGCTTCCACAGCAAAGAAAAAAAGATGAAGAGCAAGACCATTCCAATTAAAACCATCACAGGGAAGTACCAAGAGTACACGCACCAAGAGTCACTGTCACTAGGGAAAAAGGGAACTCAGTGAGCAGCTGGCTTTGGACGCCAGGCATAGCCAGTCTGCCCCAGAAGCAGTTTCGCCTCCTCAAACATTTCTACCTGCACTCACATTTTACTTACGGATTTGGTGACAGATTTGCTTCCCATTCACTGCAGAGTTACACTGGAACAGCTAACATCCAACCACAGCTCCTTTTGTGCAGTCAGGAGTGACACAGCGTATAATGGTTGGGGGCAGAGAGTTTACGTCCGTCACAATTTATAATGCTGTGGTAATACCAATGGCTCCTTTAGTGTCTCAAGTACTTTAGAGACTTAGCTCTGGTATCAGTTTAGGCCACAAGTTGTTCCACTGCGAAGAGACAGAAAGCAAAATGATGTAACACTTCTATGAAAATATTTCTGGCAGCAAGAACCAATGAGACAGCACATGCAGAAGCTCCCCTTCCTTGACTACAGTTCAGCTCCTTAACAGCCTTTGCCTTCTCAATTCCCAACACTTAAACCTAGCCTATGCCTCAACTCATTTCTTCTCACCAACTAATTTGGAACAACATTTCCAAACAGTTGCTAGGGTTGGTTTTTTTCCTCCTTTCTACTGGTTTCCCCTTCCTTCTTGTATTAGAGTTGTTTGGATTCGTTCTACTTGTGCAGATTCCACTCAAGGCAATGAAGTTACTTGTATAGCACTTCTCCCTCAAAACATTTCTCCTCTCAAAGGCATTTTTGCCTTTGCCTCAATTTCCTGGAAAACTACTATGCAAGCTGCATAACCTTGCATTTTTAGTCCCTTCAAGTGAGTTTTATGAATTTTTGTTCCTCTTGTTGCTACAGCAGATTGCTCTGAATAGCAGTTACTATGCACACGTTCATACAACACAGAAATAATGATTTATGCCTGTAAGGTTGACACATGTTGTTAGAAGTTCATGAAAACTACGTTCTTACAGTCAACTTGTGATAGTATGGCTATTAATATATTTTCTGACTCAGGTGACACCATTATGCAGCTTTTCTTATATTCTTTGTTTGCTGGAATGTTACCTAAAGCTGTTTAGAACGTAGACAACATGAGAAATTGAAATAATCTGGAGACAGCTCTTGTCTGCCACTGATCACAGGTAACATTACAAAAACTAATTCACTATTATTGTTAAATTACTGTCAGATGTAGTGCTAGTTACTTTCATTCACATCTTTGCTGTGAATGCACAAAAGATCCTTTGTAAACCAGAGACTAATCAACACCAAAAGATAAACAGCCAGAATACATAGGAATGACTTACCAGTTCTTACACTGTATGTCCTTCATTTTATGTTTATTCTCAGTGTTTAAATTCACTTCGTTTGTAAGCCAGAGGTCAAAGTGAAATGTCTTATATTTATTTTCTCGGTGTGATGGAATAAGCAGAATGTCATGGTGTTACTTTATGACAAATCATGTTAACTTACATTACAAACAATGGCTTAGACTCTATCTGAGGTGTATTTTGAAGCAGTAACAGCATAAAGCTGAGACCACTTTTCTCAACCTGGGAAGCTGACAACTGCGGTGCCATTGTGCACAGTCTGGTCCAGGACAGAGGGGTTAAACTTCAACGTCCATGGGCAGAATGCTTCATTTTATCAGGGTGGGGCAAGAAATTAGAAAAAAACAGAGACAAGAAATGGAGGACCTCTGAGCCAACAGCAGCAAAACAAAAAACCTTCTTACTCTGTCAAAAACGGTTTCTACAGCTTTTAGGACCTAAACAGGATTTTGGTATTACTGTAAAGGTACCTAATCCTCTGTTTAACCTCTTCTTTTTGCATAAACGTAAGATACTGAGGGAGCTGGGAACGAACAAGAAACCAAACATTTCAGCATTCTGTACTGGATCACACCACCCAACTGCCAGCCCTGCAATGAGCTATCCCCGGCAGGGGGGGGAAACAACCCTGGAGCACGCCATGCAGCTCTGAAAACACGAACAGCACCTCTGTGAAGCAAACAATGTTCTTAGGTGCAAAGACACAAGAAGTGAAAGTGAGAGAATTATTGCAAAGAGGTCTTGAGGCTGGTTAGTATGACTCAGCATTATTGCTATGGGCTACTTTTATATCCCTAGATAAAAAGTAACATGTAAAAACAATTAAAGCTCAATGGCTACTTGAGAGAATTTAGTGGGGCACTTGGTTTCACTATGGCTCAACGAATGCATCTCGTTTTTTCTACATTAGATGACAGGAACATGAATAGAAGTCTATTTCCAGGGCATCAAAGAATTATTTTCCTTTTTCAAAGAAAGGCATGTTCATCACTCTAAAAGACTGTTTCTTACACCTTTGGAAACTAACACCTACTCAAGATACTCATCCTTACTCATCCACACAAACATATTCCAGAGTTGCACAACTGAGGCTTCATTTTATATAAACAGAGCACCATGAGACACAGATGCACCACCTCTTCAACTCAATTACAAGATCTTTTTCAGAGATAAATAAAATTGCTTGAAGTTAGATAATATGCGTAGCGGAAAGAAAATGAATGGAAGAAAATCTGATTTAACTGAAAGAAGAGTCCCTACTGAAAATTCCATGCTGCCTGTAGCTCCAATGAATGTTTCAAAAACCTGTTTAGACCATTAAAAAAAAATCTGATGTATTCAAGTCAGACCAAAGGTTTGCTATTTCAGCACCCTGTTTCAAACAATGGCCAAAACTGGATGCTTACAGGAGAAGAAAGGCCAGTATGCATACTTCCTTAATAGCTGGTAAAGATCTGGATATAATTTAAGCCCCAAACAAAAGAACATACTAAAACCCCTATGGTTGTGAGATCTACGAGATCTGAAGAACCTAATCAACAGCATACATCTTGCCACTCAATAAAGAAATACTTCTTATGCTTTTACAGGAAGAGGAAAAATAGCAGAAAAATTTTATCATCGAATCTCAGAATCTATGAAAAAGAGGAGGAATACAGCAGGAGAAAAAGACTCTAGCTAACAGTTGTGTTATTAAATTATCCTCATTAAGACAGCTTCACAGAGAGACAACTCAAATTTGTATTCATTAAGTTATAGGCTAAAAACCAGAGCAACAGATTTTATTAGCCTCATGAAGTCACAGATCATGGATGTCCAGGCAAATCTTTGTCTTCTTGAACAGCCTTAGAGTGAAATCAATCTATATACAGTATTATTCACTGCACTATGACCAAAATTCCTATGGTTTCATAATTGAACTGGGGCTTGAGGATATACCAACGCTACCAGGAGTCTGGGAAAGACCAATGCACTTCAGCAGTGGAAAGGGTTCAGTTCCTTCTGAATTACACAGAAGGACACAGCAATGTACATTCAGTTGCATGACAAATGTGCATCAGGAGGCAAAATGTTACAGAAAGTCACCAGCTAAGAGACAAGTATGGACCACCCCTCACCATCTTTCTCTTGCCATGGTTGGCACATACAGAATATATCATTATAATCACGCATTATCATGGACTGCATGTATCCTATATCATTATCAGCATGTATCGTAGGCCTTACATTCTGTCATGCCTTTGATACCTCTGCTATCGACCACCTTGAGCTGTATCATTTGACAGGTAAACAGTGCTAACACATACTATGCTATTAACAAAATCTGGCGTTTGTTCAACTGACAGGGCAGCTTTTCCTATTTTAAAAAACAGTGGGCCCACTCAGATTGCTGTCAGCACAGACCACGTTACTGTGTGCCGTTATGATACAAGTACTGGCAGAACGCTACCTTACACAAAACTCAGAATGCTGGATATGGAGGCAGCAAAGAAACTTGCTACTGCCTACTGCTGTGGCGTGTAGTTGAAAAAGATACCAAGTATTATCATTATATTCTCTTACATTTGAAATTTGGTTCCACTTTTGCTGCCTATTCATTTCCCTTTCCCTTCCCTTAATACTTCACCATCTTTTAATTTATATATAACATTTAAGTTTGTATTTCAAAAGCATACATGCTCTTGGCCTATGAAAAATCATGAAGAAGTCACCTTTACTTCCCACAATGTAAACCCAGAGCCTCTAAAGTATATTTGCTTGTTATATTAATAGAATTCAGAAAATTGCTCTACAAAATTCCTAAAAGAGAATCAGCCAAAGTTAGACTTGGCATCTGCACAAGTCTCAAGTTATTTTTTGGAATACTTGGACAACACACTTATGTTATTGTCTCCCGGTTCATTTTTCTGTTCATGTATTCCCCAAAGAAGGAAAGAATGGTACTCCTGTTCTCTGAATAAGGACACATCTTGCTAGTTAGAGTGATTTAATTATTTATTTTCCCTTCTCCTTGAATTGTTAGATCTCTGGGATCATGAGACTTCAAATCCTTCTAACTCTTGCTCTTCCACATGAGGGCACAGAAGTCACCCTACTGCCTCGAAGTAAAAGAAATGAGAACAAAATTTTACCAGCAGAGGAGACGCTTGCTTTCAATTTTTGTCTTTTCAGCTGGATACTGCAAAGAGAGCCTTCACAGATCACAGAAAGCCTGTTAGTTTCCTAAATCTAATTTAGTAACACAGAAAACCTGAGCAATTCAATGCTGGCAGGAGCAATGTGGCAATGCAAACCCCCAGCTCTACTTTGTTTCACCTGTGTGCACCTAGAGACAAAATAAAGGTGCAGTATGAAGAGGGTTACCCTCCCATAAAGCTGCTTCTGAAGGAACTCTGCAGCAGTTGAGAACATTTTCATTTTCTTTCTTCCATTTGACCTTCTTTGCAACATATTTTTCATATTGCTCCTCACATTTTACTTCCATCTGGTTTCAGCTTTTGATTAGAAACTTGGAAGTTCAACTTTAACAGCTCAATCAATGCAGAGATCTGAGCTGCTTCCACCCATTTTCGTCTTTGGAGGACCTTAATTTAGTTGTGTGGTTCTTTTTACTGTACCTCTGCCCACACCGGAGGCTATATCCTTAGTAAATAGTTTACAACTTTAGCAAAGAGCAAAAATCCCTAACCTCTGCAAAGATGGGGGGTTTTTGTTATCCTGAAAGAAACAAAATCTACAAAACAGATGAGATACTGCTTTAAAAATATTTGCTATACAAAGCGTCATTATAGGGAAGATGCAAATTGTCAGGTTTATCAGACAGGACACAATACACGTTTACATGTTAGTCAGCAGTTTCACCGATAATACAGGACCAAGAGTACCTCAACTATCTAAATCAGTCCAGAATTCACTACAGAGTTACCAAAACCCAACGCCCAAGTTATTGCTCAGAAAAAAAGAATTCAAAATGTTCAGTAATAAGCATTATTTTGATGGGATACCTGTGTCCTTCCCTGCGCAGGATCAAGAGAGGCCGATAGTCGTCAGTTGTGTAGTCAGGTCAGGAAAGGCTGGTGGCTGCTCCCATTTTCACCACTAAAAAAAAAAAAACAAAAAAAACCACCTTTACCTTAAAAGCATTAAAACAGCATACTGAGTCAGAACAAAGACTGATCTCTACTCAGCGTTTTGCAACAGGGCATGCCTGTGAAGTATACAACAGGCACGCACATAAACACACAACAAACGCAGGTGTAAAGACAAATTGGTGATTTGGGAACAGTGATTCTCCCGTAACATCTCAATTCCAGCAGAATAGCCAGAAGTGCTTAATTCTCAAGGACCTGTGAAAGTCATGAAAGAGAACCGGATATAAGCCAACATCAGAAGCAAGAGAGATCTTGTGATTTCAAACATCTTTTCAACAGCACCACAGACAATAATTTTCAAAGGCATTCTGAATCACCACCTTCCACAAGCATCCATGAAAAGTTACCTACCTAGTCTAGAAATGCAGAAGAGATCTGTAAAAAAGGCATTCAACTGCTAACTGCAAGAATCAGGGAAATGGATTTAGACTTCCCACATTTCTGAGCAATTGAAACAAGACAGCTAAAACCAGAAAGCAGTATTCTGATCGCAATGCTATGAAGAAGCAAGCTTCCATATTCATCCTGCTTTTGTCACTTGTGGGTTTTTTTGTCTATATTCTGAGCCTGACGCTACCTCATCTGGGCTGCACTTTAATATTATTCTTTGCAGTATTTGTTCATAGAGTTCACAGTGCAAGGATCAGAGACATATGTAGGACATATGCAGAAGATACCCTGGAATTCTCTCATGTTTACAACTCAAAGAGGGATAAGAGAGCTGAAAGTTGGTCTGGATTGTCCCCTAGTGGTCCCCACCTTTCCTGGGGAGCAGAACCCAGAATAGGCTGTGTGAATGCCGATTGTTACATTCATCTCACAAATTGTGATCTGTCCACAATTAGCAGTACGTTTGCCTCCTTCCCTGTAGCATTTTCTGCTCAGCTTGCAGTTTGCAGCATCTCCCAAATTCTTCACTGCAAACCTTACCCAGCCATTTACTTCCAATGGTGCATGTGTGGTAATGCTTATTCCTACACAAATGCATGATCTTTTATGTTATTATGAAGTTATAGCCACTCTTTTAGAGGTTTTCTCTCAGCTGTCAGTCATTTTTATAATGCTAGTTCTGTCCTCCTCCATTATGGCAGCTTTTTGCTGCTTGCTGTCATTCATAAATTGCCTACAGAGTTTCCATTACATTATCCAGCTTATGTTAAATAAAATAATGGCCAACACGAGATTCATTCCCATTTACCCCAGTAACTTCACTTGATACATCCTTATATGCACTAAGAAGCACAAGTAACTGATGCAGGTTATTTTACTGAAAACATTCAAGGAAAAAGACTGACTTTACCATAGCTTGTCACAGATCTTTGCTTATATTTTTCGTATTTTCTTCAGCTATGCAGCTTAGAGAAACAACACCATACATAAAATCTGAAATGCTATTTTTTCAATGACAGGATAAAATTTTGAAACCGGATCTGTTACCAACTCTGTCTATGCACATTTTTTTTTAATTACCTCTTGTCTAAATTAAGTCATATGTTGTCACATGGTATTGTCAGTAGGTTTTCTTTCTGCATGTTCTTCCATGTTCAAACAATAGAACGCTATTCTGTAATGTAATTGAAAGCTGACAGCTCCACGCATCCCAAGGCTCCTGCTCTACATAGTCAATCTCCTCCATGTTTGACCTCAGCAACTAGAGAGACTCCTATGTTTTTATTAAGAGCTCAGGAAAGTAGTGTTTGTGTCTTTTATCTTCCAAAGAAGTTTTTGCTGTAGTTCCTTCCTTTCTGTCTAAATCATCTCCCAGCTGCATGTGCAGCCCAGCTGTTTTGTTCAGGCTAATACTTATTATCCATTGTTCTGTTATTCTTCCTCACTTCTCTTTTTCTTTCCATATTGTATGTCTTCTCTGGTGCCAATTTCAGCTGTTTTTCTAAGAAAGCTCATGTTCCTGACTGTAGACAGCAGCAGGCCACACATGCAGCAGCCCAGGAAGCCCAAAAGAACCTGTGATGTTAAGTGGCTTAAGTACAATTTACTAAAGGATTGTCTTTGAAACAATCTAATTTAAGCTAAAGAACAAAATCATTAGCCCCTAAACTTTCTTTTCTGTTCTTTATTCCACCCAAAAATACTAAGAAAGGAGGAAGTTCACCACAAAGTCACCACAGACTTCATGTTATTTGCTTTAAAAATAAATAAATAAAAATAAAATATACTTGTAAAAACGCTACTCAGCAGAAGGAAGGGAATTCCTTCTTATTCCAGACATAGAAAGCTCCCCCAGAGAGGTAAAAGCTATTCATTCTTAAAAGATAAGCTCCCTTGTCTAAGCAGATGGAATGAGTTGTGCAGTAACACAATAATGCAATAAAACACTACAATAATGCAAGAACATAGTAAGCATAGTAAGCATTAACCAGTACTTTACACATTGCTGTGAGTTAAGGAACATACTTTTATCCCTGCTCACGGCAGAGGGGCTGGAACTAGATGATCTTTAAGGTCTCTTCCAACCCAAACCATTCTACACCTGACACCTGTGGTTGCATATTCTGTAATTAAGTTTCCCTTAGATACAGCTTACGTAGCTCTGATAGCCAGCTCCTAGCTGACCCTCATAGTCATATCCAGTTCTAAAATTTAGAAATTAATCAGTTAAGTGTGATACAAGTGTGCTGAGAGTTGATCATGGCCTTCTGGAACAAGAAATTTTATACAATTACAGAGCAAATCAGTTAAGGATAAATATATAGCAAAGTGTCTTGTGAAGTTAAAATAATTATTATTCTGTCTGATGGCAGCCGGGGGATTATGATAAATGTTTCAGGCTGGTAGAAATAAGTTGTTGGTTTAAAAAGAGACAAGATGGCAACAAGACAAAGTCTTCCCTCTTTTGCTTACCCAATTCTCTGTCTAAAAAGTTATTAAGCCACAGGATCATCCCCATTCACAAGTCCCATTCACATCAACTTTTTTTTTTAGCACTGCTTTTAAAAAAGTACAGGGATTCTTATGCCACAGACCGACCACGTTACAGTACTGTGGGTCTACCCATGGCCTTGCAGTAACTCCTCCTGTACACAGTTCTCCTGTACACAGCACCATAGCCATTCATGATGTTGCTACAATTTGACACCTTTTATTACTCACGTGCTCTAAATTCTGACTGCAACTAAACCAAAAAAAAACCCAAACCCCCAAAACCAAAACCTGCCAGATACTTCAAAGAGGAGCTTTACAAAAGCTAATAAAAATTGGAGGATTCAGGTGTTCAGGGTTTCCACTGGTGTGCTCTTATGACAGGGGTATACAGGATATACATGGAAAGCAACAGATTAGATCAACATGCCTGTAGTAAAAAGTAGATATGTGCCCCCCATCCACTCTGTTCCACTCAGTTTTTTGCACTAATCTCATTAACAGTTTCCAAGCACAACCTAGTAACACTCTAAAGAGCAAAACCAGCATCTGCCACAAGACATTCTCCCTCTTTCCTCATCCATAGGAAGACAGATGGAGGTCCTCTCATTTCTCAATGCCTAGCTCGCTACTGGAGTCAGATCAAAAGAGCACACCTTGCATTTGAATGGAATGCGAAGAGATCTGAGCTGGTTCATAGATCCTGTGAGGGCTTGTCCGACAGCCTCCAGCCAGCTATTAGCAAAGCTTTATCCTCTGCACAGTTTTCCCTTGCTACAAGAAACGTCACGCATGCATGTCAGACTGTCAAATAACGTGTCCTACCTCAAGCTACTGTGAACAGGAAAAACTCCCACTGTGACTTGATATTCGTGAGGAAACAAGCACAGAAAGCCAGAAGTGACAGGTCAGCGATACAACTTTTTTTCTTAAAGAAGCTTTTCCCAACTTCAAATTATTTAACTAAATAAGGGCAAAATGGCAGCCAACTAACTAAACGCTGCCAGCCGAGGCAATTTATCTGGCTCCCAGTATGGTTCTTGCACCCCTCTCTGATCAGAAAGCTGAATTTTCACGTTTGTATGATGCTGGGCTTATCTGGAAGCCCACGCAGCTGTGAACTGAAAAAATGAAATTACAATTTGGTTGGCTCTACGCTCCTCTCCCCGAGCAGGGCATCCTTCAGCCAACTGAGCTGCACCGAGCACGTGAGTGGGCACAGCAGAGTTTAAGGAACTCCATGCAAGAAAGTACCCAGGGCAAACGCCACCAGAGACACGAATCCAGGTCAGAAGCAGAGGTTTAAATGAGAGGAAAAAAGAGTAACTAAGGGCCAGAAGAATCAGGAATTAAAATACTCTACACAAATAAGATTTGTAGGGGCACGATGGGAAGGGGCAGATTATAAAGACTGAGGAGAGCTG